>JAJOZX010002936.1:405000-577625 GCA_023014485.1 Bathynomus jamesi
TAAAGACCAGCCTACAGCCTCCTTTCTAAGTTATGTTCTCTATCCGCAATTTTCGGAATATAATTTATATATATGGATAGTTTATTGTTTTGTCGAGTGTAATAAATTTAAAAAAACAACAATTTTTATGAGCTTTAGAAATTTTTATGTTCCAACGTGCAATATCAAACAAAAAGTGGGTTGCTGACTAAGTTACAGGAATGAACGGGATGTATTACATAATTTTTCAGCAGGATCTAATTGTTTATTTAATATTCATCCTTTGCATATTATTTGAAAAGTTGCGACAACCGTTTTGAAAAGCTATATTGACAACATTCATGAATATTCTATAAGCGGGACAAGTTTATTCACATCTGTAGAGGAATGTTTTGGTTGTGCCCTCCTTTTCTCTGCTTATATATAAGAAAAACGAAGTCGACCAGGGCTCATTACACTGGTCAACACTCATTTTATTGCCAATCATATTAGAGTGATTTTGGGGTAACTTTGTGGTGCTGATTCCGAATATGACATCGGTTTTGCTAGATTGGCTCTAATTTATGAGATAATTGGTACCCCTTTGAAACACGTAAAAATGCAAAAAATTTAATGTTCAGGCGGAGCCTACTTACTGGTTGGGTGGCCGATGACTTATATACGGAGGGGGAATATTCTAGAATGATCGCGGAGTAAGCACTAAGAATATTCGCGTGTCTCACCATCTAGAATGTTCCGGTAGTTTCCCATATGCACGCGTTATGGTTACGTTTCCTATTAATTGAGGGTATTCATTATCTCAAGAACTAGAGCCAAATCGGAAAAACTACTTTCATTTTGGAATTCAGCAACCCCAAAATACCCTAAATTCGTACGAATTTCCTTGGCAACGAAACAAAATTTTTTTTTTGTTGAGCTGTGTTATTTATGAAATTTTCTACTGTTTTTCCGCAAGTGCCATACACAAATTAGTTTGACTGATAAATTCCATCATATCGAATTCTGCTTCTGAGGAATATTTAATGTATTTTTCTACTTTGATTAACTATAAGTGATGTACCGATTCCAAAATTTAGCCGATACCATGAGAAAGTGCCGATGCCTTTACCGATACCGATTATTTGCTTATATTTTATATTTGCCTATAGTTTACTTCATAAATTTTACTAATCTAATGTGAAAATGTTAAATTTTCATATTTTTACATTTCAAATTTGCTTAGATGCTTTTCCTGAGCTCACTCCACAATATACAGTACCAGAATTTGTTATACACATACCATAGCTAAAATGATGTTAAAAAGTTTTATTACTCAGTAAAGTGACAAGAATTTTATTTTATTTTCATAAATTGAATACACTATTTAAAGTAATTGTTTTTCTTATGTTCAAGGTAATTTCTTTCTTCAATAATGTCAACAACAAAATTTTTCATTAAAATTTCAAGTCTCTGGTGGCCAATTTGAATAAAAAAATGGATATGCAATTGGGGTTTATAAAATTATTAAAATACCTAAAATAAAGTCAACATAATAAGGTGGTTTAATATATAAATTATAAAGTACAACTTAATGTATAATTATTTTAATATACTTTGGAGTAAGAGATTACAATAGTTTATAATATACAGGGTGAGTCAAAAGTAGCGCCCGATTTCTGTTTTTTCGGCTGTCAGATAGATTCTTTCTGGGAAGTCATGTTGTTAATAATTGTCTTGCAGATTATTAACTTTCTTAGATAAGTTAGATGGTTAGTTAGATGGTTAGATAAACATGTCATTCATTTATTTCTACCTTCTTGTACACTGTAATACAAATGGCAAACAAACAATCAACTGACAGAAATCGGGCGCTACTTTTGACTCACCCATATATTTAGAGATTAGCTAGTTAGAGAAAATGTAAATTTATGGTCAACTTAACTTATTAAGCTTTGCATTTTTCGTGAATATAAATTATATGTATATAATTACGCCTTGAAATTAGTATAAGTATCATAAATGGTGATTTTTATTTGTTCATTTTTTTATAAATTTGAACTTTATTTTGTATTAAAAATGTTAAAATTTCAGAGTCGGTAAGAGAATCGGCTAAATTTGGCCGTTGACAAATAAATGGCCTATTCTGCCGGTGCCGATGCCCATGCCGATTAATCGATACACCATTAGTAATTACTACGCTTAAAATTAAGGGATGGATTTCGTATTATGCATAATTTATTTTTCACATTTGTGCAGCACGAATTCATTTATAAATTATTGTTTTCTTAGAATAAAAATCCTATTATTATTTCTCAGGCTGCTGATCCAAAAAACAGTTGCCTATATATATACAGTATATATCATAATTTCATGCTTCGTTTGGTTGAAATTATTTTCGAACATTTTATATACGACTTCCATTTTCCGTTTTGTAGGATTCACCCGAGAGAAGTTAAGTTAATCGATCTTTGCAGCTCACTGAGTGACGAGGAAGGCGATCACCCTTCTGACCACAGACACGACCAAGTGGACCTCGTGCGATCAACATATTCCATCTCAGCCTACCAGGAAATGTAAGTTTTCTTTTTTACAATTAAACAAATGTGTCTGCGATTATTTATTTAAATCGGTAATGCAAACTACTATGCTTTTCTCCAAATAATTATTTCCGATCTTCATTGCAGTATCGATTTAAATCTGATTTAAGTCATGTCTGAGAATAGTAATTCTATACTGGAGCTCGAGCTCTTGGGTGAAGATGAAGAAAGTCATGAAGCCACGTTAGTAAATCTGTTATTTTGTAAAAATTTTAGATAATTGTGCGAGCACCATTTCACTTACAATTTATTTAATTATGATATTAGAACAAAAATCCACTAAATGTTTTTGTCTGCATTCAAATAGTCAATTCCCTAAGGTTTAAATTGATTTTAAAGGAACATTTAGTTTCTGGCTTTTCCGAACATTTCATATATGATTTCCATATTCTGTTTTGTAGAATTCGTCTCCGAGAGGTTGAGATGATCGATCACATTAGTCAGCAGAATGACGACGGCAACGACCACGCTTCTAGAAGATCACACATCCAACCCATCAGTTCGAGTGCGTTCAGAATATCCGTATTTATCAAATCACGAAATGTAAGATTTTCTTCACATATAATTAAATGCAGGCAGTCATTTAATTATTTAGAAATAATAATATAGATAATTTATTTTCCTTCATTACAACATGTACGCACGCTCTCATTTTAATCATAGAACTGCGTATGAAGATGGAAGTTTAATCTTAGACACCGGTCAACTGGACACCCAGCTGTTGAAAGATGAAGAAAGGACTTATCAAGCCGCGTACTGTAAGTAAATTTGCTATTTTTCACGAGTGCCCAAACACCAATTCATTTCTTTCTTACAAGAAGAAGCAATTTAACATTCATTTTCCTTTTGAACTAAAATCCATTCATATATATACAGTAATCCCCCGAATTAAGCGGTAGAAGCGTTCCTGAACCTTCTGCGTAAAGTGAATCCGCGTAAATTAGTGGAACTATAACATATATTTCAATGTGCTAAGTACGGCTTCCCCAAAGACACCCCAGAAAAAAATAAAATAAAATAATAATAATAATAATAACAATAATAATCTGCAAAAAATAATATTAATTAAATAAATAAATAAATAAATACATAAATTCATCTGTAAAAAAGTAAAAATTAGTAATAACATGAAATAAATAAATAAAAATAATTGAATAATTTTTGGACCGCGTCAATCAGAAACCACGCGAATGGGGGGGTGGGGGGTGGGGTGGGGTGGCGTAAATAGAAAAAGTTACTGTGTGTGTATATATATATATATATATATATGGGATGAAATCAGAATGATTCCCTGAGGTTTTTATGATACACACAGACCACGCATGGAAAAAGGAACTCTTCTAGGAAAATTAAATCCACTATAGTCCGAATAAGTAATGGTAAATGACAAACACTATACGTAGTATTTTCTTTTTCATGATGTTAGCCCGACGTGGGCAACGGGTCACTCGCAAAGAGGTCCAAAAAATATAGCTTCCCTCACCAGCTATCTGCAAAGCAGATAGGATCGAAACCCTAGATCCTGTCCCAAAGCTGGATCTTATCTGCTTTGCAGATAGCTGATGAGGGAAGCTATATTTTTGGGACCTCTTTGCGAGTGACCCGTTGCCCACGTCGGGCTAACATCACGAAAAAGAAAAAACTATAGTGTTTGTCATTTACCATTACTTATTCGGACTATAGTGGATTTAATTTTCCCAGAAGAGTTCCTTGTTCCATGCACGGTCTGTGTGTATCATATATACGAATTTGTATGCGTAAAAATAAAAACTAAATAATTTTAAGGTCGATTTCATGTTATGCGAACATTACGTAGGTTACGAAGGTTATGTAGAAGAGTGTAAATCACACTCACATTATCAAAAAACGAACGGTTGTTGATACCTCAAGATTGAATGATTGCTCAAAGGTGTTTTTGTTTACCTTTTAGTTTCGCCTGAGGAATATCCTAGAGAGGGGATTTTTAAATTTTAATTTAAAAATTTCTTTAATAAAGACTGAGCATAAGTGTAACAAACTTAAAATTAGAAGAGAGAATGAGTGCGTCTCAAGGCTTGTTGAACGAATGTTCCCCTACAAAATCTGTGCTTAAATTTAAATGAGAAAATTAAATTTAGTTCTCTTTTTAAGAACAAAAACGAGTTCTTAGTGGAAGTTTGCTCAAGTATATAAATATACATATATTGTGCCGTACAGGAGAATTCCAATAGTGTGTGGCACACAGAAGCGAAATTGTCCTTCTAATTTTGAGTAAATTACTCGCAAAGCTGAAATAGTCTTTCCTTAAAATTTAACAGAAGACGGCGTAGAACTCCGGGTTACATTTGCGTCACCAAAAAGACTCAAGAAATAGTCTACCATGTTTTCCTGTAAAGAAACAGGTCCCGAGTTCTTTCGATTGAGTATACATTTACTGGTGCTCTTCCAATACGTGCTCTACCGTAAAATGTACATTCCAATATATGCTAACTAACGAAAATATCACGACCTAACCTAACCAATCGTTAGGTCAATTGTACGCCCTTGACGATTGGTTAGGTTAGGTCGTGATATTTTCGTTAGTTAGCACATATTGGAATGTAAATTTTACGGGAGCACGTATTGGAAGAGCACCCATTTACGGTATACAGAATTGGGGTAATCTAAAAAGTGTTATTCCCATTGTACGTTATTTGCATCGGCTAATCCGATCTTGGAAGGTCTACCTGGCAGATAAGTAGCTCTAATTGTAATAAAGTAGAACGCAATTCATTTATTCTAATCGCATTATGTATGTTAGCTCTGGTCAAAAAAAGAAACGCAATTAGCTTGCATATGGTGTAAAATTTAAGTTGTTAGTGGTATTATCACAGTTTCACGATTATGGTTAAATGTTTGTTCAAATCTTTTAAAGCCACTTAGTGCATGTTTTTAAACCTGACTAATCCCGGCTAAGACGCCATTTTGTTACAAACAATAAACAGAGATTAAATGGAATGTATTCTTTATGAAGGCATGCATTTTTTCTTTGACTTCACAGAATACACACTGCCCGTTGAGAAAACCAAACTTTTTCCCGCGATTGAGGCATGCCACGACTCTCAGAGGTCAACAGAGGTCGTGCCTTGGGCATGTTGGATGCAGGCATGTCTGCTGTCCAAGTTGCACAACGAATGCATGTGCATCCCAGCACAATCTCTAGGCTTGTTAGACGGTACAATGCCACAGGAAGTGTTCAGGACCTGCCAAGACGTGGGCGACCTCGTGTGACGACCCAACGCCAGGATCGCCACATTGTACTGCAGCACCTGCGTCATCGGCAGCGGAATGCTCGTCAGACAGCCAGAGAGACACCTGGTATCCACAACAACAGAATTAGTGACCAGACCGTCAGAAACCGACTCCGTAATGCAGGACTCCGATCCCGCAGGCCTTACAGAGGTCCTTTTCTCACTGATGCAAGAAGGCAACGACGCCTGCAATGGGCCTATCAGCACCGTGACTGGACACAAAGAATGTGGAACCAAGTCCTCTTTTCTGACGAGTCTCGCTTCAGACTGTCCAATTCTGATGGCCGTGTCAGGGTATACAGACGACCAGGGGAGCAATACTCAGATGCTGCAGTAGTGGAGCATGACAGATGGGGAGGACCAAATGTCATGGTTTGGGCAGGAATTGCCTTTGCTTCAAGAACTGAGCTGGTGGTTGTTGATGGCGCTCTGACTGCCCAGCGCTACAGGGATGAGATTCTTCACCCACATGTTCTTCCATTCATGAGGCAACATCCAGAATTGGTGCTCCTGCAACAGGACAATGCCAGACCTCATGCAGCCAGGATAGTGCAGGCGTACCTGCAGGGACAACAGGTGCAGACCTTACCATGGCCAGCCTTCAGCCCAGACATGTCACCGATAGAGCACGCATGGGATGAACTTGAACGGCGAGTTCGCAGACGTCAGCATCAGCCGCAGAACATCAGGGAACTGACCAATGCAATTATTGAAGAGTGGAGGGCCATCCCTGTTGCTTTCCTGCAGAGACTGTTGAGGTCGATGAGGGCCAGACTCCAAGCCTGCATTGTGGCTAGGGGTGGCCATACGCGTTATTGACTGTTTGTTATGTTAAAGAATCATTTACTATATATTGAGTCCTCATGTTTATTAATAAATCTCAAAAATTGCGTTTCTTTTTTTGACCAGTATATATATAAAACCACGCAATATAACAATATATATATATATATATATATATATTAGGGTGTCTCATTAATACATAGAAATTTTTTTTTTTCGATTTTCTCTTGCTCGCGAATGCTGCCCCGATTTCAATAGGCATAGAGGTTCTAAAAATCGAAAAATCATGGGAATCGAACAGTATTTAGAGGTCACTCAAGTTTAACACTTTCTTGTAGCTATTTAGGAAAAAAAAGACATTTCTATCATTCTCTTATTCTCTTTATTTCTGAACAAAAATGAAAATAAACGAAATGCACCTTTCATTAATTGAAATAAGCGCGTATAAATGGATTGTTTTCATCATCAATCTGTCCTACACTACTTGATTTTACTCTTCAAGCTCTCCTTCGTCTTGACGGGGATCAACTTCTGGTGAGCCCGAACCACCTTGAGGACGAATTGCTTCTGCTTCTCATCACGCGTGATGGTGGAATTGAATCTTTTCATCAAAACGATACCACGCTCGGCGGCGTCATTGACCACCTTCAGGGCTTTCACCCTCTTTTGCGCCGTGATCCAATCCTGGTCATTGATCCAATCCTCTGGATCTTTCATGAGGAAGGTGGGAGACTCAGATTCTGGAAGGATCGCGCGGAAGAAGACTTCTTTTGTTCTCCGGGTGACGAAGAGCTCGATGGATTGCTGTGGATTGAAGTTCTTCGGATCGATCCGCTTGAGTCCTTTCTTCGTGGCGGGGGATTGAAGTCGTTGGACCATCTTTAGCTTCGTGTCCTTTGGAATGCGGTCGTCAAAGAAACCAAGCCCCACGAGATCCTCTGAGAGGTACCACAGGTGCCTTTTCAAGGCCATGGATGCCGTGTGGCTGATTTCCTTGTCAGGGTAGGCCTCGAGCAGGCGAAGGAACTCTAGGTCGTTCAGTGGAGCTCGATTCGAGACTATTGCCTCATTCCACTGCTTCACGTACGCGAGGGAGATGAACAAACACAGCCGCCGAAGTCCTCCTTCTTCCCTGGCTGTCAGGTCCAGTTGGTGACGGAACATGAAAATCTTGAGGGCATAGATGGCTTTGGCCATCCATCTGGCGTGGTGATAGGCCCCAGGCTGACGAAATCCCCCCTGGACCTGACCGCCAAGGAAGCGGTAGGAAAGGATGAGGAGTTCACGGTAGTCTTCTCGGGGATGTGTGCCGTGGGAAAGCGTCTGCTGCAGGTATTTCTTTATGGAAGACGCTTGATTTGCCCAGTTGTCAGTTGTTGTGGGATTGCTTTCGTCACCGATGGACAAGAATGACCCTTTGTCAATGGAGGCCCACCGCTGTTGAAATCTTTTGAAGAGGAGAATGTCAGGGGAAGAGGACGGCCCCAGACATCGCACGAAGACATCCTTGAGTAAGATCTCCAAGACGTGGTGACGGCAAGCCAACCACAACATGGGACGGCCAAACTCCTGCTCAATGCGAACGCAAGCACCTTGGATCATCCCAGCGTTCACAGCTGTGGTGTCGAATCCCAGTCCAATGATTTGCTCCGAAATGCCAAAAGCCTGGACTTCCTGGAGTACGGCTGCAGCCTGTTCTTTTCCAGTGCCGTCCACCGCAACGGGTACACCAAGAAGCTCCTCGACTCCATCGCCCGTCACCACAACAGCAATCCGGTCAACCTCCTTCTCCTTGGCGATATCTTCCAACAGTTTCCCATTCCAGTGCAAGACTAAAGGACCAGAAGCTTCGAACTTTCGGGTCAACTCTTCTCCCATCTCCTTTCGGATCTTGTTCCGTGTTCGATGAACAGTTGCTGGCGAGATTACCAGGTTATCCAGGTCATGACCCAAACTCTGAGCTGCTGCTGCAAAGGACGACGTTGCTTGTCTCACGGACATGTTGTCGCGATCCCAAGCAGCGATGAGATTCGGGTCCGTGAGGGCATTCATTCGCCTTTTCTTTTGAGTCTGGGCCTTGCTGGTGCTGGGCGCTTGGTACGTCTCGTCGTCATCATCCTCGTCTTCCGTGTTCATTTCAGTGCTGCTACCATCCACCTCCAAGATCGCTACCTCCATGAGCTGTGTCACCCCAGCATCCCATTTACTCTTCCTAGCCGTGGCTGCAAGATCCCTCTTCCGCTTCACAGCTTTCTTCTTCGCTGTCTTCTGGTCCACCCCCGCAAGACTTGACGACATCCTGTCTTCCTTCTGCGAGGTGAGAAAATCCTTGTCCTCCTGAGGGACCTTGGAGGAGGATAGCGCGGAGGAGTGAGCCACGTCAAACACGTCTTCCAAATCCGACTTGAACATCCCCTCCTTGTACCGGTAACCCTCTTGCGGCTTTGTCCTGTTCTTCTTGAGTGCGTCGTAGGTATCGATCAACTTCGCCAGCTTCTCCCCTGCGTACTTCTTGGTGGTAGTTGGTATGTTGGCCTTCTCCCAGATGGGCCAGATGGTTTCCACTACCAGGCGAATGCTCTCCGATTTGGTCTTCCTTCCCTCTTGGTCTTGGTGGTGGTGGAAGTAAAGAAGCAGGCATTGCTCCTTCGATGGAAGTCGTAGACAAACAATCGCTGCAATTGGGGCCTTGTCCAGCAACCACAACTGGTTTCCTGCTCTAGTAACCATCACCTGCGAAAGAGAAGAAAATCTTGTATAAGTGAAACAGAAGTGGCGAACTTGAGTGACCCCTAAAAATCCTCCTACAGCTGTCAAATTTTGTGATAACAATCCTTTATAAAGGTGTAATACGGGCAAGCGTCGCCCCGACCCGAAATCCTCCATTCGTATATTTGAGACACCCTAATATATATATATATATATATATATATATATATATATAATATATATATATATATATATATATATATTAAGGCTGAGTGAAACAAAAAAAAAGTTTTCTTTCTCTTCAGGCACACTGAAATTATATTGTGGTTTTAACTAGGAAACACAAGGAAAACTGAAATCATATTCAAGAGTATCTTCAACGGCTCCATTTTTGCCAAAATATGAAATGGGTGTCATAACTGGGTTTACGGTGGTTTATAACCGATTCTTGGCTATGTTGTGGTGGAAACAAATACAGATATAACCCACAAAAGAATATAAAATATATCTTCGCCAAATAATTTGCAGATTATTTAATGAATTTCTATTTACTTTTTCTTTTCTAGATTAATTATATTCTCGAATTTAGTGTTTTGTTGCAAGGAATATAAAGAAACAAGGAAAGAAAAATAATCCGTTTTTATTTGTTTTATTAAATACATGTAGAGTATAGAAACACAGCAAATGAGTACACAAATAGTAACTGCAAAAAACAACCTTAACTATTCGAATAAAGATGGCAAACTTTTAGCAGAATCTTTCTTCGGTTCTTCGCCTCGCATCAGACTACGTGAAACCATTCTAACTCTAATAAAACCACCTCGTGCTTCAAACCCAAATATTGAACTTGAAGAGTCCGTCACTAATTTAATACGAGTACAACGCTCTACATTCTGGGTATGATTGGGATTATTTGGAATGTTCATTGCGTTTTCTTTGATAGCTACTGTAAAATTTCTTCTCTTGTTAGCTTCATTATAAGAGGTGGCTCATTTAGTTTAGTATCATTTCAATTAATTATTTAATCCTAGTCCTTCAAATCTCTCAATTTTAAATTCTGACCAGTTTCATTTCACATGTCCATGATCTTACTAACAAATTTTTCACGTTTTTCCCTAGCTGAGTCACACAACATTACCAGAATATTTTCCGGATGAGCAAAGTATGCATTTCTGGATACTTCTTAACAATTTCTACTGATTCTCTGAAATGCTTAACCCTATTAATAAGAGAAAAATTAGGACCATAATTTGTCACAGTGAAGTGTGCTATTGTGTAAAGTTTCTTTGTTGGTTTCACTTTTGAAATAAAGCCTACAAACCCTATTAGCAACAGTTAATCATCTCCCATGACTAAGAGGACCTGATTTTATACGAGCAAGGTGTTGGTCAACTGTATCATGTCTGATTGCTGAAATAATGCCGTATAAGTACTGCTGATCTCCAATAAGATCATCAACAATGTGTTGTGGCAGATATAATAGTTCTTTACCACAAGTTATAGGATTGAATTGTACTACTGGATTGTTTTCACAAAACTGAATGGCTTTCTCAACAGGACCAACAAAGGTACTTGTCCAAGATGTACCATCCAATGTTTCAAAAATATGTCTTAGAGGTAATTAATTTGTATGAAGCATACAAAGGAAGCATTGGAGTGGCCTACCAAGTGCTTTCTCCATAACATGAATCACACCTCCTTCATAAAGTTTTGTATTTGTGCTATCACAGCCTATTATAGCTATATAATTTTGTATATGTCTCTCTTTAATAACTGACAATACTGAATTTGCTGTCTGAAGCGTTACTCGATGCTGGTGTCTGATGGGTAATATACTCTCCACCTGGTTCAGCAATCATTACATCGTGTTCTTCACTCTTCTTTTCACTGTACCACCTGTCCATTGACTTTCACTTTACTTAAAGTCTGATCCTTTCGACCATCGAAGTATATGGAAGTAATAGGCTTCACTTTATCACTTTTCAATGTTTTTCGAAGTCTTTCTCTTTCTCTCCGCACTTTACTTCTGTGTATTACGAGATGGTCATCTTCTTTGGTGATCATCCCAACATCTGTCAAAGTTGCAGTTGCAATAGCAGCAGGAGCTCGGTCTGATACACCAAATCTTTCTACCTGCATTGCAAAATTCTCATTTCGTTCCAGTATTTTCAAAACCACAGTCTTCAGTTTTCATTATCCCATTGTCACTGTCTTCATCTGAAGAATTTTCTACTAAGCTCAAAGGTTGAATTTCAATGGAACGATTGATGGTTTTCTTTTCTTTACTTACTTGTTCTGAGAGGTTCCTCTTGTATCTTGTGTGGCATGCATAACTACAGTACCTATCTACATTTCACGACAACACCTCTTATCAAGTAGAAACTGTAATTCTTCTTTGGATACTTTTTATCTCTCAGACATATGCAATCTCTGTGAATTTCTTCACAATCATTACTGCATCCTATCTCTGTATGAGATATTAAATTACATTTACAGGCACATAGTATATCATTGTAAACTTTTTAGTTTCACTGATGTTTTTGATCCACCTAACGTTGCTTCTCTTTCTATGAATCTTGCTACTTTTTGAAACACAGGTTTTTCCTGAACTGTGGGGATCGATGCTTAGTGCCACAGTTTTAGTAGATCCTGAGTTATTTGTCTGATGATTGGCTTGTTAGCTGTATTTTTCTTTCTTTGAGATAGAGAAAGTACCGAGCTACTTGTAACTTAGCAAAAGAATACGAGGCAACTTCTCAGGAGTTGTAAACATATATTGTTGCTTAGAATGCCTTGTGCTCACAATTTTTTCCCTCCTGAATAGGCTGGAGAACTTGAAAGCGTAGATGCTGCATGGAAAGCTGTTAGTGTAGAGTTTCTACAAGAGGGGATGTTGCTAGCTTGATGTGAAGAAGGATGTTGTTTCAGTTGTGGAGAGACTGGTGTGTGGGATGTTGATTCCATCTCTGCTCTTCAATAGGTGAATTATTAACTGAAAAATAAAAACAAAAACTCAAGTAAATTTCAATGAATTTTAATTGCTCAAGGAAAAACAACAAATATTTATTCAGTATGACGCACGTCAGTTAAATGTACATTGTAACAAGTGTAACAGAATATTTTTTTTTTATCTCATTTCTCATAGCATACTCATTAGCGTCTTATCTAAGGATTCTGCAGTTGGTGGACAACTACTGCAGCTGGCTGTCAGGCGAACTGTGTTGCGTGAGGAGTCAGAAGACACAATGCGTAAAAATACACATTACGACTTTGGCAGGAATACTTAAATCTGGGAATGACGCAAAATAATATATTAAAGATATAAAAATTTATAATTGTGGTTTCATAATGACATTAATAGGGGTTGTTCATACAATGTAATGTTGACGGATGTATGCTAGATGAGAACTCTGTTTTCTGTGTTTGTTAAATTGTATTCATGCAAAAATGGGGCGGTTAGAGAAACGTGGCACAATTTGTATCATCATTCGTTTTTCTTAGCCATTGTAAATTATCATTTTCACTCCGCCCTATATATATATAGGGCGGAGGCAGATTTTGGCCAGAGGCCGGAGGCCGGAGGGCCGGGACCTCCGGCTTAGTGTTTTTTCCTCCTGCCAATTGTTTTATTTCAGTATTTATGTATATATATATATATATATATATGTGTGTGTGTGTGTGTGTGTGTGTGTGTGTGTGGTGGGTCGTCAATGACACTGGTCTATAGTTTTTTTCTTGAGATCTATTTCCTCCTTTATATATTGGGATAATGTTTGCTCTTTTCAACATGCTTGATATTTACCCATTGTCTAAGGATCTTCTCCATACTCAGTATAAAGGTGTAGCTCTTTCATTTTTACAGTTTTTAATCAATAATGCGCTTCATTTGTCTGGACATGCAGCTGAATGTGATTTCATTTGTCCTATAGCTCGCGTTACATCTTGTGGGGTAAAATCAAAATCTGCTATACAATCTCCTTGCAATTTCTCTTCAAAGAATGCATCTATATCAGGTATCGCTTTGTCACCTTTTAGGGTACTAAAGACTGATTCATACTGGGCTCTCAATGTTTCAGATATTTCTTTTAGATCGTCCGTTAGTTCATTATTTTCTTTCCTTAAGGGCCCGATAGTGGCGCACGTTTTTGTTTTCATTATCGCAAACTATAGAAGTATTTTGGGTTCTCCTTTATTACATCTACTGCATTTTCATCTTCCCTCTACGGACCTTAATCAGGGTTTGTATTTCCCTATCAATACTCTCCAGTTTTTCTTGCATTACTTTCCTGGTACTGTTGTCTCTGCAATTATCAAACTTCGCCGCTACTACCTTTGTTTTACTGAATATTGTTCGTTTTTTCCTCTCGAACCAGTTCCTCTCCTTTTGGCTGTGCTTTCGGAGCATATTTTTCTAAAATTCTCAGTGTCTTTTCTTCCAAAGTTGTTAGCATTTATTTATTTTGGCCTTTTGTGATATGATTGCTTCCCAATTTGTAGTCTTATAGTTTAGGTAAAAAGTCCCAAATTTGTTTCTTTCTTCAGTATGCTGTATGTATTGTCTTTTAATGTTGTTGCCATGTTTGTTGATATTTCGAATATGTTGTGGTCCGAGATAATAGTTGGGGTTATTTTTATATCAGCAATCAAGTTCGTGTTATTCGTGAATACTAGATATAGGCAGTTATTTATTTTTGTGTGTGTGTGTTTTCTGTTATCTCCTATGTCAACATAAACTGCGGGGTTGTTTCATTGGATGATTTTTTTTATGTAGTAAGGAGGTGGTTAAGGGCGCGCGCCCTCAAAAGTGACTCCTCTACAGAAGACAGAGAACCAAAAACAAGCTTTCCAATTCTCACAGATGCCATTTTTTTTTAATAGAAATTTTGAAAAGGTTGCGTAGTGTGTAAGATGCATGTGTGTGTAATGAGGAAAAGGGGGAGAAGTGTGTGTTTGAGGGCATGCTGGAGTGATCACAGGGTAGATGACACACGGTAAAAGATCAGCTAAGTAGGACCGTGACAGGAAAAACGGGAGTTCCAGCACTCCCTCTGTCTTGCGTAATATCCACCACGGAGTACTTCCGGGGTAGATATTTGGCATGAATTCGTTTTTGAATACAGTGGAGCACAGTGAGGCAAATGTGTAGTGGATAGCAACTGAATCGGCTTATATACAGTACTGTACATATATTTCTGAAGCTTTGGAAGCAAACTCTAAGCACACGTACAGTTGCACGTATATGTAATGTCCCTCACCCAACAGGCGACTCCGTATATGTGACGCCGCCGCAGTGTTAGTCAAGGTACCCCAACTGGGGAAAGGTGGGGTGGAGGGGGGATAACTGAGTCCAACAACATATAACACAGACATATACAGTATATCTAAGGGACAGTTAAATGTGCAGGCACTGACATACAGGTAATTATAATGTAATGTCTGTGTTCAGAAAGATAAACAATTAATATGATCGTGAACAGCGTTGAACTCGATGTAGTTTACTAGTCTTATACAGTAATAAGGTTCCAGTATGATTACTGCAAATTATATATGAACAGCTACTACAATAGAACTTTTTATATACTATTGAATGCGAAATGCTCGCCTGCAGGAAATCTTCGCGTTTTTCACGTAGGCTATAGTTTACGAGAAAATATCCAGCAGGCGAAAATTTGACAATTTAAACTGATCTTTGGAAGATAGTAAGAAAAAAACTTCGATCATTAAATTACTTTATTTGAAAATTAAATTCTGTATATTGTAATAAAACATTGTAAAGTAAAAGCAGTAAAAACATTTTAAATTATACTGTATTATTACTGTATAAAAAGAATGAAATGAATACCACTAATTTCTCAACCCTTCCGAATGGGCTTCCTCATTTTGTGTAGGTTATCCCATGCAGAGACAATCCATTTAGCATGAAAAGGTTTCAGTGTGGAGAGCTTCAAATCTATCTTACCGAGAGATTCATTTACGGTGAATGCTGCTGAAACTTTATCGGCATACCAAGAGGTAAAACTTGCCTTGAAATACGACCTCCAACTCGACCAATCACAGTCCAGAATAAATGTCATCATTCATGACGTCATTTTAATCTGTAAGATTATAACTTCCAACTGTTGACCGCGAAATTTTAATGCCGCAAACTCGTGCAAGGATATGAAAGAGGCAAAATTTGCTGCCGCGAAATTAACCTGGTTTACAGTATACATGACGTTGATGGGTCAAACCGAGGTATTGACATGGTTACTGGCATGAGCTATGTTCATATCATATTTCTACACCGTATGACGAACACCTACTCTGAAAATGAATCCAGCTCAAGATAAAATTGCAGAGGTCGGATAATTGGTATGCGGAAAGCAGGCCTCTTTGTAGCTGACATACCCATGGAACTGGGAATTTCGAAGCCTACTGTTCGACGCTGGGTGCAGAGGTGGCAGGAGACTGGGAATCTGCTAGATCGTCTTAAGTATTGGGCACCAAGAAAGACCACCCCGGAAGACCGGCGAATAATCAACGAAGTGCAGAACGATACTATCAACAACGCAGTCGCCATCCGGGAGACACTACATATGAGCGTGTCAGTGGACACCGTACGGAGACGGTTGCATGAAGCAGGATATCACCACCGTACTCCTGCAAAAAAAGAGAGGATCGAGGAACAACATCTTCAGGCCAGGCTCTCGTTTGCTCGCCAACATATAAATGATGATCTCGCATACTGGAAGACGTTTGCGTCTACAACTCACGGCTGTCTTCGGTGTTGGCGACAGGACAACACGAGATATGCCCGCCAAAAAATTTACGAAGTGGCAAGGAGTGGACACGTGACGGCGAATGTGTGTGGGGATGGAGGCACCTGCAAGGACAAGGAGAAGTGACTGAGATCCACGGGAGGTTTACGACAGATCAATATATAGAGATCATGGAGGAGGTGATTCTGCATTCTGTTCGCGCGTATGCCTTGTCCTATCCTAAGCAGATTATCTTTATGCAGGTATGTTGTATTTGTGTGCTATAGAATATTATACTATTACTAGAGTAAGATTTATGTATTACACGTATTTGTATGTCCGGTTTCCACATTTACATAGGACGAATAATAGTCATAAAATTGTTCTTTAACTCTTTTAGTACTATGACAACACTTTAGGATTTTATTATGGATAATTGCAGACTGTATTACTTGTATAACGGCGCACAATTACATTTAGCTCAGAGAAACCCCTAATACATAAGGGTTGAAACCTATCTCGAATAGTGGGTTACTAATGAAGCGTATGGATGAGATATAATTCTACTTTTAATATTTAAAATCCGTTTGCAGGACAACTCTCCCATCCACCCCGCCAGGATTGTCAGAAGGTGCTTTGAGGAGCAGTGAAATCTAAAACTACTGGACTGGTCTAGTAAAGGGTGTGGGAGAATGTGGTGAACTCGTGGGACACCTGAGCAGGAGCGGACCATCCGCCAGCTGCTGGATCACACTATGGCTGAGTGGGAGATGTTCCGAAGGAACCCACACATCATACATAACCATGTTGCATCTATGCCACAGAGATTACAAGATGTAATAGACAATACTGGGGAATGGACCAAATACTAACTATGAAGCGGGTTAGATGTGCCATTTATGTTAATCTACGATATCTACGATATTATTTTCTCATTTTGTTTAATAAACTATTTAGTAAAACATTTTCAACCATCCCATATTTGTTGTAAAAAAGAATTGGTGTTTTATCTGGAAAACATTAATAGGTTTATCTGTCCATCGTGATTAAATCAATATATCTCCACACTGATAATACAAATACAATCTGGAAAATACTATTAATATAATAGGCATCACCCACAAACCGGTGGTGATATCCTGCTTCATGCAACCGTCACCTTACGGTTTCCATTGACACGACCATATGTAGTCTCTCCTGGACGGCGACAGAAAGTAATCATGTCAACGCCACGGTTTGGTTCATCAACGTCATTTCACAAACATTAGTATAATAGTGTATTGTATGAATTTATAAGCATGTAGCTTAAAAAAAACGCCTTGAGATTTCAACATCAATAACTTCAAAAATATGCAGTTCACACTTCCAAAATTTACTTAACCTTTACCTCAATCTATTGATAAGCCATCATAAAAATTTCAGACCTCTACATAAAATACTTTTTCCACAGCTGAGGGAAAAATGAGGTATGGTGAAAAAAACGAATATCATAAATCCTAAATGTGTATAGCTGTACATGGCAACTATTCTAAGACTTGTAGTAGTTTCCTTAGCCTATGGATAATCTGTTAGTCTCTGAAAAATGTCAGATGATATAGGCTACGCCTATCTTAAATACTGTTTTTAAATTTACGCTTCAAATAATGGTTCTAACTAACGGTGAAAAAGCGGTGATTGAAAAGTGTTTCTTTGAAAAAAGATGGACTAGGGCAAGAATTTTGAGGGAATTTCCAGGAATAATTTGTAATGTTACGTCTGTGGCTAGAATAATTAAAAAACTTAAAGCAACCGTTTCGACGGCACGGAAGCATGAAAGTGGTCGGCCTAAAACAGTTTACACTCAAGACAATATAGCAATGATCGAAATGGTGAGCCTATCTCAAGAAGATCAACCTGGGTCACACTGCTCTCAGAGGAAAATTGTAAGAAATTTAGGTATCATTCGAGGTTCCATACAAAGAATGCAGAGAAACGTAGGACTTACAGCATTTAAAAGGATCCGTGTTTCAAGACGTGACAGCAATGTAAGAGCTAAAGGAAAAGTTCGTTGTAGAAAATTGCTTGATAGTATTTTCGTCCAATGATGTCAAAAAAATAGATTTTACAGATGAAAAAGATTTCACCATCGAGATTGCTCGAAACTCCCGGAACGATGTTGTTTATGGTTGGCGTAAGAAAGACATTCCTCCATCGAGACTTTACCACCAGACAAGTCGGTTTTCCAAAAAAATCATGGTAGTAGCAGGTGTATCGTGGAATGGAAAGACGAAAATTCATTTCCTTTCAGAAAATAAAAAAATTAATTCAGAAACCTATGTAAATCTCTTAGAGGCGAATCTTTGGTGCTTTCCTGTTAACGGGTTAACCGCCCGCCACCAAACTGTTTGTTATGTATTTTTGCTCTCGTCATTTTCGTTTAAACTAACGAAAATATCACAACTTAACCTAACCCCACGAACGTTAATATAACGGAAAATGCCAGGTTAGGTCAACTGAATGCCAAGTTAGGTTAATTGAATGCCCGGTTAGGTCAACTGTACGCCTTTGATAACACTGGGTAAGAAAATTTGAACATTTTTCTGTTTATTGTGATTTTTCTGTCGTTTCTTAATGATTTCGGGGCGCTGATTCCAAAAATGATATTGGTTTTGCTCTATCATCAACCGTTTCAAAAATATAGGTTCACACTTTTCATATGCCAAAGTATATAAAGAAGGCTAACATAAATATTTTCTGAAAATAAAAACAGTATTGGAAATTAATGTTTATTGAGCCAAAATTGTTTGACAAACCCAAAATGGTGCAAAGGATATAATATATATCATGAGGAGAACCGATAAGAGAATAACAAGCCTCGTTATGCAGTGTGCGTTCCTTAAAAATGCACTGAAGAACGCGACTTCCGCGTATGAACATTCTTATCCTTTCTGATCAGCGACCATACGTAGTCTCCCATCATGGAAGCATCCCAATGACCCTGGTACCTTTTTTTTTCCATCGTTATAATATCTTGATGGAATCTTTCGCCATGTTCTTCACTCACATCGCCAAGGTTATCACGAAAAAAGTCTAGATGAGAATGCAGATAGTGTAAGTTTAAAGACATACGGCACCTCATTTTGCCATAGCACTTAATCAAGTTTGACACTAACTCCTTATAGTTTGGTGCTTTATGGTTGCCTAAAAACTCACGAACCACATCACGGAAAGCACACCAAGCCTCTTTTACGATCGGAGTCATCTTGGCTTCAAGGTTCTTTGAATTCAACAGCGCCTTGACTTGTGGTCCTACAATGATGCCAGCCTTGACTTTGGCCTCAGAGAGTTTAGGGAACATGACCAGAATCTGTTGGAAAACTTTCCCTCCAAAATCTAACGCAGTTACAAACTGCTTAATTAGACCCAACTTAATATAGAGAGGTGGTAGCAGAACTATGTCAGGCTTCACAAGAGGTTCCCTGAGTACATTGTACTTTCCTGGTTGCAGTCCTTCACGTGGAGGCCACTGAACTGTTTTATAGTGCTCAGTTGAAGCCCTGCTATCCCACAGGCAAAGAAAACGTGAATATTTAGTAAACTCTCCTTGTAAACCTAACAGGAAACCAATCATTTTGAAATCACCACACACGTCCCAGTTATATTGTTCATACCTGATTTGAGTGAGCAGTTGTTTGACATTTTCATAGTCCTCTTTCATTTGAACAGAATGTGCAACTGGTATAGATGGATATTTGTTCCCATTGTGGAGTAGAACAGCTTTTAAACTCCGAGTTGAACTGTCAATAAACAGGCGCAACTCTGAGGGTATATGTGTTAACCCAATAGCTGTGAATAGACCATTAACCTCGCTGCAATAACAGAGAGAGCCATTGACATCGTAGAACCTTGCAAACTCTTCATGCCGCTTTCGGTATACAGTACTCTTGCAGTCTTCTCCAAGCAAATTCCACTCTTTGAGTCTGGAGGTCAGAAGCTCAGGCCCTGATTTCGTCAGACCCAAATCTCTAATTAAGTCGTCCATTTCCCTCTGATTTGGAAAGTGAGGGTTTGTACTGAAAGTTACTGTATATTCTTCATCATGACTGTCCTCACCAGCCGACATCTCAGATGAGCTAGCTGCATCCTCATTTTCAACCTGCAAAGCAAAGAAACAAAATATAGGCATAGCTATATATGTAAAAGAGCGTCAGCACTAAGAAAAATCGACACATAATGACCCACACAAAACTTGAAATTGGCCAACCAAAATGAAATAAAATAACCCCTACCTACATCAATTTTACCTTAAAGTTTCAGAAATTGACTCTTTTACTAAATAATAGGACATAAATTGATTAACTATTCATCTGTCACAGAATTATCCCACTGATCGGATATGGAGTGTTTTCAAGGTCATATAGTTGTTGTACAATGTATAAGTCACAACATGAATAGAACTGTTCCTCACTCTCAGTCCTCAGTTGCCGCTTAGATGTCACAGACGGTGGTTTGCTGTTATTGCTCTTGTACCTACTTCATAGTTATTCTACTAGACGAATACTACAGTTTAACTGTAAGTATGGATTATTGATTATTACAATTATTTATTATTATCATATTCTTCTGTCTAATTATGTTGTAATCCCATGAAATATTTTTTTATTGAATTTTAGAACATCGAATGACTAAACTTTGAAACATCGTAATTGATATAAAATACTTAAATGTTTTTCTTTCTTTTCAGATATTCCTAAGATGCCAAAATTGAAGACAAGAGGTCAGTCGTCATGCCACTTGAGCCTGTTAGTCGGTACAGGCAAGGAGCTTCCCGTATCAGAACTACCAACAGTGCGAGACATGCTGAGACTAGGGTTACTCCTTTGTGAACAAAATACAAAGGATAGAAGGAACTACACAGAGAAAGAGCTCATAAGGGACATGATTCCCCCTCTTCTGCATCAGTGGAAAAAAGCTAATGTGTTATTCAAACCACCTGTACACAATCAGTATAGAACTATTGAGCTAAAATTAACAAAGCTGTGGCACAAAGCAGTTGAGACATCACTTGGTAAAGGAAAACTAGCAAAGAAAAATAAATTTCTGCACACACTTGATACTCTTCTTGACATTTTTAACTGCCAGTGTCCCATAGAGTTGTGTTCTGAAGCCAATTGTTCTCCCTTATGCAGAAGAGAACCTCACCTTCATATTGATTGTCGCTGTCCTCGTGAGAAGAAGATCCCTGTTTTGGAGCTGGCTTTCATAAAGGTGCGGAGAACAAAGGCAGGAGGCCAAGGAAGTATGCAGATTGGTTCGGCAGATTATTCAGAAACCAAAAAACAGATTGTTATTGCTAAGAAAAAAGAGAAAATCCGAGAGAGGGAAGAAAGGAAGAAAAAGAAGAGTGAAGAAGCCACCCAAAGAGATGAAGAGCTCTATCAAGAGGTTTCTCACTTCTTTGAAAGCTCTTCAGATGAACAGAAAGAAGCAACATCAGATGATAGCTCCAAAATGCCATCTGAACCTTCGCCGAAGAGAATGAAATACAACACTAAAGACATCTCAAACATTGCCCTTGCCAGTATTCGCTACCCTACGGGGCTACGAGAGACTGCAGAGATTGCCACTATCGCTTGGATAGATGCAGGCCTCATCAGCCTAGAGGATACATCCTTAGTGATAGATCATAATAAGATAAGAAGAGCACAAGAAAAAATAATGAAGAAAATATCTGAGGAAGGTCTCTCTTGCCTTTTGTTTGATGGAAGAAGAGATGACACAAAAGTTCTCCTAGAGGTAGGGGAAATGGACAGAAAGTTTCCCGGTCTCATCAAAGAAGAACAATACTCTGTGTGTTCCGAACCTGGTGGCTGCTATTTGTTTCACTTTGTTCCTGAAGCAGAAGTAGAAGGCAAGAAACATGCAGAGGCAATTGCTGATCAAATAATATGTTGGCTTCAAGAAAGAAGACTTGACAGTTCACTGCAGGCCGTTGGTGGAGACTCAACTGCGGTGAACACTGGATGGCAGGGCGGTGTTATGACGCATTTAGAGAAAAAAACTTGGAAGAAGGCTTGTTTGGATTGTATGTGATTTGCACATAGGGGAACTACCTCTTCGTCGTCTCATCCAGGAACTTGATGGTCCTACAAAGAGCAACAAGAAGTGGTCAGGCCCCCTTGGCAACATGCTAGATGAAGCAACGGAATTAGAAATAAATACAAAATTTCCAAAGGTCGAAGTAGGCCCTCCCCTTCCAGTGTTGTCTGAAGAAGTTATCAAAGACCTCAGCACGGATCAATCTTACGCTTATCATATTGTTCAAGCAATCAGATCAGGAGAGTTGCCTCAAAATCTGGCTCTCTTGGAGATTGGACCCGTAAGTCACAGTCGTTGTTTAACTACAACGATTCGTTTCTGCAGGATTTGGGTTTCCAAACATGCACTGAAGGGCAAAATGCTACAGAATTTGATGTTGATTGTTGAATTTATTACTGGGTTTTATCTTCTCCACTGGTTCAATGTAAATCTTAATCCAATGTGGATGGAGGGGCCCAACCACATCTTGTTTCAATTACAGCTACTGAGAACCCAAAGGAAAGTAGTGGTGGACATCGTGTTACCTGTGGTGAGAAGGTTCGCTTGGTATGCTAGGCCAGAGGCAGTTTTGCAAGCAATACTATGCAGCCAATGTACCAAACAGCGAACTGAGGCTGTGGAAATCATTCTAAAGCTTAGAGGAACATCACTAGATGATGACCAGCTGGGAGCCTGCTCTGTTCAGACAAGGAAGGTACCTCCGATAAACGTCAATGCCACGAAATTGTCAGAATTAGTTAACTTGAGTTCGGAAGTTTTGGAGCCACCACTGACAACATGTATAACAAACAAAGATTTAACACAACTTAAAGAGGCCCCAATGCAGGTGCCAAAGTGGCCTTCTCACACTCAGAGTGTGGAGAGATGTGTGAAAATGGTCACAGAAGCAGCTAGTCAAGTTTACAGTCACGAGAGGCGAGAAGGCTACATCAAAGCGCAAGTAGCAAGCCGAATGCTGATGTCAAGGAACCGCAGCAAAAAGGACATGACTGCATTGGTTACTTTGAAATAAAGACTCTGAATGATATCTTATTGCCACTTTAAATGTTGGTAGGATGTTTGCGCACATTTATTATATTGTTACGAATTTACGGAAAAATTGAATTTTTTAATTAAAATTGATGTAGGTAGGAGTTCTTTTTTATTGTTTTGAAGCAAGGATATTATTTTGTATGCCAAATGATTACATTAAATTGCTACCAAATCACATGATTTTCAATTTAGTCATTTCACCCCCATGCAGTAGTAGCAATCGTCGTAGTGGCTCTTTGGTTCTCTCCATATTCTGGGTACCGCAAAGGGCATTGCCTTGCGTACTCCCCGTAGCCACCCTTCAAGTGTGGAGCGGCAGCTTCCACAGATCACATGGGATGCCCAGGGCTTATCTTGGTCACCCATAGGCATACCAAAATAGAGCCGATACGCGATCCAGAACTTGGTGCGTTTCACAATCTTGTGCGATACTTGCTTGGGGCCTATGTAATACCCACAAACGTTGCAGAATATATCCGGCGGGTGTTTACAAGCTCTAGTTGCCATTCTCTTTACCAAACTGTACTACATTAATCATAACCTGCAGATATAGAGAGAAGAGTTATTAAATCTGCAACAGATTACAGATTCCAGAAAAAAGATGTATTCACAACACTGAAATAATGTTCGCAATAAAAAAGGATGGATAACACTCAAATCGTCAGCACAGAGAAGCACAGAAACACAGTACCTCAGTGCTGGTAACCATCAGACAAACAACCTGCTTTCTTTGTGTGCTCACACTTACTGACTTCTCAGACACTGTGCTCTTCTTTATATGTATAGCACAGTGGAAGTTTCGGGCAGTTTCTAGAGCAAGAAACTGTCAACGAACATCCGGATTGTTCTAAAAAATTCCTGATTATTCTGATATTGCTGCGCCCATAATAACATTATACTGGTAAAACATGAAAAATGGATTATCTCTGGAACCATTGATGATACACACAAACCAAGGCTAGATTTGGACTCAGCGCCCATAAATGCACATAAAAACAAAAAATTATATATAAACAGAATCAGTGTTACACAGTGTAATTGATTAGGTTAAGTTGTGATATTTTCGTTAGTTTAAACGAAAATGACGAGAGCAAAAATACATCATAAACAGTTTGGTAGTCCCGATAATACGTAAGTACCAAATTTATTAATCATTTAAGTGAAATTAGTTAATATGTAAGCCTAAGTGATAATCAGTTACTCGGGGGCCAAAATGTCTTTATGTCATCTAAAATCGCACAAAAAAAGGCGCTGTTTTCGGTACGTTGTCGCCACATGAATTCCGCAAGATACGAGTCCAGATGATGGTGGGCGGTTGGGTATTCCCGTTAACAGGAAAGCACCGAATCTTTTGCCTGATCGTCGGCGTCTGTATTATGGAAACGATTCCATATTCCAACAAGATGGTGCTACAGCTCATACCAGCAAGTTTACACAGGATAATCTACAACAGAATGTAGTCAACTTCGTTGGAAAAAACGACTGGCCCCTGCAATCACTTAATTGCAACCCCATGGATTATTGCATATGGAACACTCTAGCAGAGAAGATTTATGAAGGCGAAAGAGAAAAGTTTACAGAAATGCAATTAAAGAAAAAAATACGCGAATGTTGGGACAAAATAACATTAGAAGAAATCAGAAAATGTATCATGTCGTGGAAGAAAAGGTTAAGATTAGTTTGTAAGCAGGACGGCGGACATATTTATCATATTTGTTGAGAAGATGTGAATAATAAAATTTTTTCAGTTTATGATATTCATTTTTTTCACCATACCTCATTGTTCCCTTAGCTGTGGAAAAAGCATTCTATGTAGAGGTCTCAAATTTTTATGATGGCTTACCAATAGATTGAGGTAAAAGTTAAGTAAATTTTGGAAGTGTGAACTGCATATTTTTGAAGTTATTGATGTTCAAATCTCAAGGCGTTTTTTTTGGGGCCACCCGATATAAATATGTTTATGCTGGTATAACCGTGGATTATTCTTATGTGATTTTGATAATCAGTTACTGTTATTCAGATCGAAACTGTTAACAAGTTCTTTGTGTAAGAATCGATAAGCCATTCCACACTAACTCTCTCTGCCTCTCTACCGAGCTCTTTCTCACACTGTCTCAATCTTTTTAACGCTCAATGTCAATACATACAGTATATATATATAATCGTGTGGATTCGTAAGTTAGTAAAGGGTTAAACCTGCACACGGACTCTACAAACAACTTTTTAGTATTCTTACATAATGATTTAATATAGGCAAGACTGGTAGGTGGAGAAGGGGAATGAGGGAGTGTGGAGGATCTACAGATCTACAGAAGCTAAGGCTAACAAAGACCCTAAGATCCACTCTAAGGCTAGCCCGAGAGAAAGGAAAGAGTAGGGGGTTAAGAGAAGAGAAGAGAATAAGGGGTTAAGTAAGGAGCAACACCTATCACTCGTGGGTTAACATTCATTCAGAAAAAGAGGAAAAGTGTCTCACCATCATCATCCGCCGGCCACTGCCGACAAGTCAGAAAAATAGTCGGAGAGAATAGGAGAGGGGTGAAAGATGAAAAGAAGTAAAATAAGAACGCTTACAAACCATGCAAACACAGTCTTAACTCACTGTCATACCATGCAAACTACAAACATGCAAGAAAAGAGTTAGAGACATGCAAAGTAAGGAGGATAAGAGAAAAAAAAAAAAAAGTAGGTAAAGTTAAACAAAAAGTGGGTTAGTTTACGCTATGAGCTACATCTACATTCGTGTTAGTCTAATTTTTTTTTTTTTTTTTTTTTTTTAATAATTTTATTGCTGGCATCACACGCTGGCATGTCACAAGCTGGCATTCATTGTCAACAGACTCATCCCCGAGCACCACCACCAGAGCTTCTGTTACTAACTTTGTTGTTATTTAAATTAAACAACGTTAATACCTTTAAAATGTCTGTCAAGACGGTTCTTAAACATATTAACGCTGGTAGAATGAACGACTGACGCGGGAAGATTATTCCATTTATCAATTACTTTAAACGTAAAGAAGTTTTTAGCGATATTAGTAATGAAACGTCTGCCACGCAACTTGAATCCGTTATTGCGAGTATTACTATTATCGAAAGTGAACAATTTGTCAAAATTCACGTTATCGATGTTATTAACGATTTTAAAAACTTCAATAAGCTCCCCCCTTAATCTCCTAGTTTCGAGTGAATACAAGTCTAACACTTTAATCCTATCTTCATAAGGCTTGTTGCGCAATGACGGAATAAGTTTCGTGGCACGATTAATATGACCGTCAGCAGCGTTGAGCTCCGACATTACATTATAATTAGGGGCCATTCAAAAATTACGTAACGCTCTTTTTGCTAAAACTTGACACCCCAGATCCCCCAGGAACGTTCTGTAACGCTAGAACAAGCACTCCTAAGATGTTATGTAACACTTACCCCACCCCACACCCCACAAGTTACGGAACGTTACAGAGGGGGGGGTCACGTTTTAGCAAAAATAGCGTTACGTAATTTTTGAACGGCATCCTACCTGTATGTCATTGTTATATGTTGTTGGACTCGGTTGTCCCCTCTCTACCCCACCTTCCCCCAGTTGGGATACCTTGACTATCGCTGGAGCGTTGCCACATGTACGGAGTCACCTGTGAGGCGAGGAACATAATGTCGTGCGGGCTCTCCGCTCGAATGTAGGAATTGACGATGGACTGAATCCGGTAAATGGTCCCCTCGTTTGGTAGATGGAATTGTATCTGTAGGGCTTTCTACCATGTTAATCTTGGAGTGATGGGGATCCAGGAGGACTCTACTTTCGATCCCCATCACGCCAAGATTGACATGGTCGAAAGCCCTACGGATACATTTCTGTCTACCAAACGTATTCAACGTATTCACATTCAACCGCTATGTTGTATGGGTTGTCCTCAGCGAAAGTGTTGCAGTAACGATCAAAGTCTTCTCGTTCATTCGCAATCATACTGCCGTAGTTAGTGTTTGTGGGGTGACAGTCCAATGTAATATAAAGTGTTGCAAGTGAGGAACGTGTAAGGGAAATACCATTTGATACCTCGGCACCCACCCCCTTATGTTGAATAGCTGAGCTAACTTACAAGTTGTGAATAGTAATGTCCCTTTGACTTGTACATTGGCCCTGATATGCATTTGTATGATCTTATTGCCTCTTTTCAAGGGACCACCCGTGAATATTCTAGATCACTCATATTCAGGCGGCTCCTTATAGAGAAACTGCGTATCAAACTTTGCGGTATTTTGCGCTTGAACATACGTACACAGTCATCTCTTAATTAATCGGCTAGCTTGACTATATAATTCACAAATAACTTCACGGATGAATCAGTCATAGACGTTTTAACCCTTAAAGGTGGGGCTTGGTCGACAAACCAGTTATTGTTATCGACTGTGCTTGGTTCACAAACCATGAGCGAAACTCGAAATTATTTTCTTTTGTCTCCCGGGTGCCCGGAAGTCTCCACCAATCCTGACCTTTAAGGGTTAAAAATGTTGGTTCGTTTACTACACTTGCGACATTCATCGCAGAGGTTTTTTTTATACAGGAAGGAGAGAACAAGTGCAAGGCTTCTTCCCCATAGAAGAAGAAGAGCACCAAATTAAAGTTCCAGGGGTTTCCAGGTGCCTGGACACTCTGCGTTTGAAAGATTGGAGATCATAGACAGGGAAAAAGATGGATTGAGGTTCCACAATTCACAGGTTGAGTAAATGAAAGATTATAAATACCGATTAACCCTTGCGTTAGAGAGTTGTACAGGAAAGGAATGAAAATGTGTCTAAAGTCTGGTGCTGTGTGCTCTCCTTAAAGGACGAGGCATGTAATTAGAGAGTTCAGAAGAGCAGAGTCCGTTATTATAGCAATAGTAAAGAAAAGGTGACGCACCATTGCGGCAAAGGGTGAGGGATTGAAGACAGTGAGTAAGAGGCGGGGAATTGATGAGACGAAAAACCTTTGATAACACCCGGTCAAGTAGCGCGGACAAGACCACTATACAGAGAGAGCAACTGAGTGGGGGTGAAGAAACTGCGAACCCAACTCTTAGAAACTGTTCTGGAAAGAGACTATATGTGATCTTTCCAGGACAGAATGTTAAGAGAAGAGAATGGATTAAGTTGTGTATTGTTAAAGGTAAGGGGATAGTGGTGTGGAAGATTGTGAGGAGTAGACAGATGGAGGAACTGGCTTTTTGAGGTATTAAAAATCACAAGACTTTCTCTACCCCAGTCAGAGTCGCAGAAAGATCAGAGGTCAGGTGTACCATAGCCGACCTACTCGAATCATGGAGTGACTGTTCAGAGGGACACATTGCGAAGCGGGCGTGGAAATGAAGAGTGGAATCATCGGCATACGAGTGGATAAGGCAGGAAGTGTGTTTAATAGACTATTGATTAACAAAAGGAAAAAGAGTGGGTGACAGGACAGAACCCTGAGGAACACCACTTTTAATACCCCTATGAAAAGAACAGTGGCCATCTAAATCCGCAGCTGTAGATCTGCCAGAAAGGAAATTAGAGATGAAGGCACAGATAGAAGGATAGAAACCGAAAGAGGGCAGTTTGCAAATTAAAGATTCATGCCAGACTCTATCAAACGCTTTTGATATGTCTAGCGCAATAGGAAACGTTTTAATGAAGTCCCGAAACGAGGATAACTAAGAGTCAGAGAGATATGAAAAAAGATCGGCAGTGGAACGTCCCTTGCGGAAACCATACTGATGATCTGAAAGAAGAATGTGAGAACAGAAGTGTTTAAGGATCTTCCCATTAAGAATAGATTCATAAACTTTAGAAAGACAAGAAATCAAAGCAATTGGACGATAGTTGGAGGAATGAGAGTCGTCACCCTTATTTTGGACATGCTGAATGAAAACGAACTTCCAGCAGGAAGGAAAAGTACCACATGAAAGACAAAGACGAAAGAGTTTGCCTCAGCACGGTGTCAGCACAGAAGCGCAGTTCTTGAGAACAACAGGAGGAACACCATCAGGACCATACGCCTTCCTAGAGTTGAGCCCAGATATGGCAGAAAGAGCATCTTTGGAAGATATCCTAATATCAAACATAATTAAGTCAGAGGATGGAGTAGATATCGGAACAGCACCGGAATCGTCCATGGTTGAGTTGGAGGCGAAAGTTTGAGCGAAGAGTTCAGGTTTGACAGAAGAGACGACGGCAACTGAGCCGTCGGAATGGAAAAGAGGAGGGAAAGAAGATGAAGTAAAGTTATTGGAGTGGTTCTTAGGTAGATGCTAGGAAGAGCAAGAAGAATTAGAATTTGCTCGGTTTCACATTTTTGTCGGATGAAGGAATTTTTTGGCGAATCGAAGAACAGATTTTGCACGATTCCGGCAGAAATATGAGGTGAGTGAGAGTCAGGAGTTGGATGGCGACGATGCATTCTGAAAGAAGGCCCAGATAAGGCCAACTTTATCCGGTCCTCCAGCCCTTCATCACGCTGAAGAGCGTATGCCACAATGTTTCGAACTACATTGCGAAGTCCTTGGCTCACAACTAGATGCAGGATGACTTTTTTCGCCTCTGGTTTAGCGAGGTCTGCATGTTGTAGTACACATTAATACTCGATTTATTTTTTGTCTTGGTTCTTACATATAACAAACATGCTTCACCCATCTGCTTTACAATCTTTTTGACACGTAGAACAATGAATTTCATCGCATCCATGATTCAATGTACCGTTATCATTCATCGTATGAAACATTCAATAGTCACAAATCTTTATATTTTTGCACGTGCCATTCAACTGATGGAGATTAAAACATTCATTGTTGAAAAATATACGTTTACAGTCGTTATAATCTCTCTTCTTAGCTTCTACCAATCGGTTTACGCAATTAGGCCTTCTACACTGAGCACACACCATATGAGTCCTTGCATTGTTTTAGTAAATCGTTTGTAAATTCAAGACACCCCTTACACAAATTATGATACCTCACATACTTACGACTTCTGTCATAGTTGAGGTAAAGTGTACTAATATGTTTAATAGGAAGGTAGGTTGCACGTACCAGACCTAAAATAAGCAAAATGTTGTATGATCTGTCACACGACTATTTAGAACATACGTTGTCCTACCTTGTTCATCCAAATCAAAAACAACTATTCGTACTTGCATCTCCCACCCCACCTTCGCCAGCTCTTGAGGACCCATATTACAGTCAAAATTAAGTCTACATGCTCTAACAAGCTTTTTCCCACGATCTACAACTGTAATCATCCAAATATTTGACATTTTAAGAACACTAATCATCTGCAGTAGAATTACAGCAAAAAAGTCGCAATCACGAACGCTGTTTGTATGTCTTCTGTAAATATGATCACTGTTAAAGTTTAAGGTGAATGGTACAGCGTCATGACCCTCAACACGGAGGACGTGGTCAATATAAATCGTGACATTCTCCATGTTGAATTTTGTTCCATTCTGCATCGACCCATCAATACGTGCGAGAATATAATCGATGTCCTTCTCCATTCGGTACTTGTAGGTTATAACTACCCAGTGACGTGCACAGACTTTCAGAAGGGCAGGGGCTCAGTTGAAAAAAGGGCACTCCCCTAACATTTAAAAAAATGAAATCCGCAGTGCCATATAGGCTATATATATGTATACACACACAAAGAAAAATTTTAAAATTGTATGTGGTAAATATTCTTAAATTCCATTAAATTCAATGCATTATTTTTGTATATAAAGCTGATTAAAGAAAATAAATGAAAATTTGTTGTAAAAAGGCATGTTTTTATTGCAAGATTTTCAAAAGATATGAAGATATTGAAATATTGGAGTGTATTTACAATTATTATTCAATTTTACTTATATTGACTTTTAGCTTGCTCATCATATAAATTACAGTATTCTGTTGTATATACATTTAAATACGGAATAATATGAAACTATAAATTAAAGATTTATAGAAGTATACTGTGGGCTATTTAATATGATGGCCACAGCTCTTAAGTAGCAATAGAAAAATATTGATTCTTATCAGGAAAATACAAAAGCAAAAATTATATTCTTAATCATCTACAGTACAATGAAATGCATACTGAAGAATAAGGAAGCCAACATATTTAATAAATCATAATAGCAGTCTCCTGTTGTCTCCTGTCTCGTTTTATAATAAATAATCTAGGTATTTTTATTCACTTTTAATGAAAATTGTATTGTTTTTAAAAATCAATTTCATATTAAAAATGAAAAGGTTATGATATGTTGTTTAATAAATCATTTATTAATTTAATGAAATTCATGCCAGTACTAAAACCCAAAATCCATCGTTTGGCACACTGGTGTACTGATGGGCCTAGCCTAGTAGGCCTAAGACTAAGTAGGGGACGTGGACGTTTTTACCAACTTTACGAGTAATGTCATACAATATTTTTTGGAGTAATGTCACACTGCTTTGGATTCCAACTTACCATAATTATCAGTGAGAAATCACTAGTTAGCTTAGGTTAACGTAAAATAAACAAACAGTAAACAATACACCCACATACCCGAGAGACGCAACCAACAGTGAACAGCTGCAGTCAGTGTTACCACTAGGGACGCCCTCCCTGATTGACAAAATAATAGTAACGGTATGTTAAGTTTATTATTCTAATAAAAAATTCATAGATCAAAGTAATTCCAGTTTTGAAAATCTGTTGAAGTAGCAGTAACTAAATAAAAATATAACTAATTAATTCAAATTTATGTCGAATCAATATATTTATGAATTTTTACTAAAAGGGCACTTTTGATATGAAGAAGAAAAAGGCAGGGGCTCAAGCACCCCAAGCCCCCCCCCTGTGCACGTGCCTGTAACTACCCAGAACAGATCACCGTCTTCATCATCAGGTTCAAAACTAAGTGCCAACTTTATCCTGGGCTCCCACCCTTCATTACGTTGAAGAGTGTATGCCACAATGCGACGAACTACTCATACATTGCGAAGCCCTTGTTCGAAACGAACAGCATCAGCGATCCGTTGATTAATCGTACCACCACGGGATTGTTACTTACATTGTGTAAACAGCTTGATTGATACACTCTGCCTCAAAGACGAATTGTTATTGTTGTTGCTGTGTGGGATATAAATGGGACAGAAGAAAACGAAGAAGAAGAAGGGCCGTGGGGTGATGCGTAGGATGTGGAAGGTTGTGGTTACATGAGACCGTTTAAATTCTTTGGTGTTTGGGGGCTTGGTGACGAAGGGGACGGTGTTGGTGTGACATTGATTCCTAAGAACTGTACGAATCCAATCTTGTGCGTTTAGCATCCATACCTGATGTGGGTGACTGTTCATATTCCATCACCAACGATCGTTTAACTCCCGCGGAGGTTGATAGTTTATGGCTGGTTCCTCGAGTGGGTCTTCCTACATCTACGACGGTGAGTTCCAGTGAGACGTCTCTCGTTCTTTCCTCCTCAACAAGTTCTGCAAGTCCTTGCCTGTTAAGGCCACCATTCATCGTTCTGGAAAAGAATAACAAGAGAAGATTAATGAGTATAAGGACTGACTTTTAAAAAAAATATTATATTTTCTAAAAGCACCACTTAAGAGCGTGTCAAGCAAAAGATGGAGTCTCTTGAAAAATTCAGATTTACAAATCTATCAACATGTAATATAAGTGGTCCCACAAGGTGTGGTAAAAGTGTTTATGCTTAAAGTTATTCAAGATAAAGATGCAATGTTCTCAAAATTTGTACACCCTGTTATATGCTGCTATTCAGCCCACCAGCCTATTTTTGACGATTTCAAAGATGTTCTCTTATTCCATAAAGGAATTTATGATGTCGGTGCATTAAAAAATTATAAATATACGTGACTGTGATTGATGATCTTATGTTAGAAATGAATAAGACGATTGCTGAGACGTTTACATTATATTTCCACCATCTTATCATAAGCTTTTTCTTCATCAACCAAAACCCATTTTTCAAGAAAATGCTTATGCAGAATGTTTCTTTAAACACGTAAACACCCAGTATCTTATCTTATTCGCACAACGTTGGAACATATCGTATATTGGAAGTTTATAAAGAAGCAACGAGTCGGCGATACGAATATTTGCTCTGTGACCTTCACCCGCGTAACATATTCCCCAACAAGGTTGAAACAAGATATATTCTAGAATAACCAAACTTGTAAAGAAATATCTTGAGTTTATAAAATCATTCCCTCGGTTACCTTCTACTCTTTAGCGACTCTGTATAAAACGTTGACTGTGACTTTTTAAAATGTATATGTGAAGTCTCTCCCAATGTTATAAAATACAACGTTCCAATGACTGCGTCGCAGAAGGGTTGTTTACCTCGTTGCAAGAACATAATACGAACACTCTCGTATAGACAATCTGTGTCAGATAAAACATATTGTTCTACAAAAATGTGGATCATTACCACTTGTCCTATTTTCAGTTTTAGTCGCTTTATTATCTAGTTTATATAAAGAGGAAAGTTGTAGTGCTACTTCACGAGGTGTACGCTTCACTACATAATACAAAGAAGGATGAAACATCTCCAGACCACAGTAAAAATAGACTTAAAAGAATGGAGAGCGAATTGCTGAGTATATTAAATAAATAATTACATCTTCATGAAGAAAGAATTTTATACTAAGAAGCTCTTCAGAAATTTCTTCAAGGGTTTGAAGACTACAAGAAACCTATGGAGTTTCCCGTAGTTTTCAAACAGTGCAACTCGAAGACAGTTATGGAAAACTGATGAGTGGGTAGTTGGGAGGTAACGAAAATGGTTCACTGAGTAGGTAGGTAGTTAATCTAACAATTATTAAATTCCTTTTATGTCAATAACTGGGTGGATGAAACCAATTGGTTGCTCACCAGAGTTATTCTCCACACCAGTATTTATATACTGTGTGACAAGATCGTGCTCGGTAATAGATATACATTACCGATCAACGAACCGAGGAAAAAACCAAGACGACGCTGGTGGAAAAAGCCCCGCGAAAAAAGGAGAACGAAAACGAAGAACGGGGCGAGAGGACGGAACTGGAGAAGGGACGAGAACAGACACCGAAGAAAGATCCCCACCAGCAAGTACGCTCTCGACAATTATACAGGAAGGAGAAAAGAGACTCTCTAATAACTAGCAGTAAGTGACTAATTGTGTTTTTAGCCCAGTTAGATCTTCTAACTTCTAACTTAGAAGACACATTAAATTAAGCTGGGTCAGACAACTTAGGCCTACATTGTGGCCTAAGACCCAGCATCAACTCATAGCTTAACAAAGGTAAAGGTAGATTGCCCTAACCTAGTTTGGTGAGGAATCCTACTGTGGACCTCAATTTATCTGCCCGCTCTGGACCATTTCCGGAATCTCTAGGCTGACCCCTCTAGGCTAGACTTGATCTACTCTATAGTTAGACTGGAGAAATAAGGGGTGGGTTAATTGTGGACCAATTCATATAGAGCATTTTTCACAACAGTAGTGGAACTCCCAACATCTTGAGCAAGTGTTAAAAAATAGTCTTCCTAATGCAATGAGCAATAAAGGTCTGAGTCTTTTTAATCTATTGAGTGGTGGTCGAATTATACAATGGTCTAACATGGCTGAAGTTACTGTATTGCTGAAGGGTCAACAGTACCGGGTTCGAACATTATTGATATTCTGCATGATTTGGTGAGAAAGTGAGAGAGACCGTCCCCACCAGGTTGGGATAATATTAAAACAAGGTGCCAGGAAGTGAACATTCCAAAAGCATTGATTGGTAACCAAAACAGAATAAAAGCGCTGGAAAAGGCCACTCAAACCCCACACCAGAGTACCCCTCCAACAGGTGTGCCCGGATTAAGTCCTTTGGAAAAGAGGAGACTCGTCAACACTCTACCCCATCCACGCGCTTCTAAAATACATAAATGGATGAGGTACAAGAAAATTATTATTAGGATATTTGTAACCCCTCTTCTTTCGGTGGGGTTGAGAGACGCATGAACAGGATACTTATACACTTCTTAAGTCTGTGCGAAGAAGGTTTAAAACTGCCAAAACAAAACCACCATCGTTGAATACTGTATGGCAGGCAGATTTGAATGATATGCAGAGGTTCTCGGCGTATAATGATGGCTACATGTATATTAGGGTGGAGCGAAAAATACTTTTTTCTAGTATGAAGTTCTAATAGTGATTAAAAGTTGCATTTAGTAGACGATATATACCTGCCAAAATATGAGTTCATTTGTTTAATATTTTCAGCTGCCACCAGGGGGCTAAAGTTAACACAATTTTGGGTAAAAAGGAAAAAAATGCTTCTATTTTAGGTTTATCAAACTATAAAATTTTATCTTAGAATTATCTAATAGTTTGATTAAGATTCTTAAATGATAAGAATTCGTTTTGTAAAAATGCCTTTTCATATGCTTAATATCTTCAGCTGCCACAAGAGGGCTGAAGTTAACTTAAAAATGACAATTAAGTATGATTCTGTATTTACTTGAAAAAGGGAACAGTAATAAATTAGGATGTCTCTCCTCCTTTATACTGGCTTGAGACAGTTAAGAAACGTTATTTCGTGCCTTAGCGGAGTTACCACCCTTTCCCCAACCAACCTCCCTCTAGAAAGGGTTCTTGCTGAAGACTATTTAGTAATTTGCTTTTGTGTCAAATTTTGGCTGTTTTTTCCTTGATTCTAATGTAGCACGAATCCAACCGTCTCTGTTTGTAGGTCCGCAGACTGATCCAGCAGCGTCTGTAACGAGCTTGACGCATCTCTCTACGGCTTGTGTATGACATGGAAACTGAAATAATTCTGAATGAAGAGTAGTACCATGTTTGATGCATGATTCAATATCATCAAGAGAAACTCCTTTGGTTATCGGTGGTTCTGCTATCTGAAAATCTTGCCACATAATGAGATCTGTATAGTCTTTGGCATAAAAATTTATTTCTGGCACCTTAAAATACCTGATAACATCTGTTTCTTGAATGCATGCCCTTGCTTTTATGATACGCCTAAATCCCAACTGACGCACATGCTCCCTTTCATCAGCTATCATTGCAATGAGAATGTTTTCTTGATTTGCGTAATATGCATTTCGCTGAATGACTGAGTCATGTACTCTCCTAAGTTCTTCACGGAGATACCGGCTTCTTGCAATTATATGCCACATATGTTTAGCACCATATTGGCATAATGGTTTACGCTTTATCTGAAACCACATTGGTGCGTATACCCTAACAATGAAAGTAGCTAATTCTTGTAAATTGCCTAAAGGATTCTCTGTGCTTGCATATAACCGCAGAGTCCTGTTTGCTGTGGTGAGCCACCTTGAATGTGATATATTGCCTGGACTCTTATGACTAAGACTCTTTGAGAATGTTCCACTTGATATAGCCTTGTGAATTTCAAGAAGGTATTTCTGGTCAGTACTTATGTCATCTACATCAACTTCACACATGTCCTCTTGAATTTCAATGGGTTTGAAGGTAACTATGGGAAGCTTTTCACAGTCTGAAAGTGCTCGGCCAATTTCTCCTGAAAATGCTCTTGGTCCAGTAGTGGTACCATCCAAGTGATGAAACAGATGGCGCAATGGAAGTTCATTAAGTTGTAAAAGGCATATCAGCCACTGCAATGGCTTATTAAAGGTTTCTTCCAGTAATCTTATTGTGCCTCCAATACTACCAGTGTTAACCACTGTCGAATCACAGCCAACTGCAACGATGTTCCCTATATCAACATTCCTTTCTTTCAAGCAATTCACTAGCGCTGTGCAAATGTATTTAGCTTTGCCACTGGAAGGTGTCACATGTGCAAAGTACAGAGAGTGTGGTTCAGATATTATGCTGATATGCTCTTCGCGTTTGGTTCTTTGGTGGTTAGAGCCATCACTCTCCTGGACTTGAATCATTGTTTTATCCTTTCTGCCATCAAAGTATAATCCCCGCATGGTTTTTGGCTCTCCTATCTGTTGTAGTTCCTTTCTCTGTTTTTGTCTTTCACGTCTTAGCTTACTTCTGTCTATAATATTCCCTTTGTCTTCGGGAGTAACAATTTTAAGATCTGCCAATACTGCAGAAGCAATAGCAGCCCCAGCTCTGTCCGACATTTTAAATCTATCACAAGTAATTGCTAATGAAGGCAGTGGCTCACGCATCTGTTGTTCTGATATTACATATTGAGTCGAGGTTGTATCTTCCTCATTATCTTCAGATATCTCTTCTAGTTGTTGAAGTTCACTTGTCTCTGTTTCGATTTGTAAGTTGGACGTATTGGTTAGAGCAGCACTAGTTGTTTGTGAGGATTCCAGACGTGCTTTTTCCATTTCCTTTCGATGTTCTCTTGCTTGTAATCGTCTTGTGTGTGCTATGTCAATGCTTCCTATCACCATTATTCTGCGTGTTCGTTGGTCATTTAAAAAATCCTGCTCTTTTGGAGGGACTTTCTTATTCTTTTCACATGAGCATCTCCTAAACTCCTTACATTTGCAGGTGCAGATGTCAAACAAAGTGCATTTTGAAGAGTTTTCAAATTCTTCAAGCTTATTTTTGTACTTAGGCTGATCCTTGCGTGACTTGTATGGCTTTAATAAGGACCTGTATTTATCATGGTACACTCGCATCATCTGTAAAACGCGTGTATGTGAAACTATTGGCAAAGAGGCCTTCTTCCAAATATTTTATACCTTTTCGAAACTGCCTCTGCTATTTCAGAAAATGAAGGCTCCTTGTTATTCATCTGCTCCTTCACTAAATGTTTTGTGAACAGGTAATCTTTCATAATGCAGTTATAAGTTGGTAGTTGCATATCACTCATCTCACAAGGGAAATTTTGAAGGAACGTATTCCGTGTGTTAAAAGAGAAATTGACCATACGTATTTCAAACTAAGAAAATGTCTACGCGTCCTTAAACCGCATGTGTCGTGTGAACTACTTGTGGCGCTGTTTGAAACTGCAGATTGTAAATGTGACGTGGAGACTAGACGCACTGAACAACGACTTAACAGAAAGCTATCCTATTTATGTGATGAAAGTGCTTGGTCAAAGTGTGCGGTGGAAGGTTCCGTTTTAAATTTATCGACATATGTCTTATCCAAATCCGAAAAGGAAGTTCTTAATTTAGGGCTGTCGTTTGCCCTTAAACCCGATAAAAACATTGTTTTAGATTTTGTGTCTTCCGTAGTTAATTTCAGGGTGGATATTCCGTGTTTAAATGGTTTGATTCTGAGCAAGTTTCTGGAACATTTCAACTCAATGGACTCTATTCCCAAAAGATTCCGGTTAGCTTTAGACAAGCTCAGGAAGAACGAAGCAATATTTTTCACTAAAGCGGACAAAAGTAACACTGTGGTTATTTTGGACAAGTGTGATTATAAAAAAAAAAAAAAAATGGAAGCGTTACTTAGTCATGAATTCACCTTCACCAAAGTGAGATCGTGCCCCCTAAAGCGTCTTTCTGCCGAATTCAACAAAACCATCAGGAACTTATTAAAAGATGTCCCGGCAATTGATCCTACAAGATTTCTGCAGATTAACCCCAAACTCCCCCACATTTACGGCCTACCCAAAACCCCTAAGATTAATATACCACTCCGTCCCATTATTTCACACAGGGGTTCCTTTAGTTACAGGTTATCTAAATTCCTTGCAGATAAATTCTCCCCATTAGTTGGTAAATTTTCAGGCTCGCACATCACTAATTCCTGTGACTTTATTAACAAAGTTATGGTCTTAGATTTAAAACGGGGAAGAATGATCAGTTTTGACGTTGAGTCCTTGTTTACGAAAGTTCCCATTGATGATGTACTTAGTTTTTTAGATAGAAAATTGCCAACATGTAACGTAGAACTAGGCATGCCCACATCTGTATTTTTAGAACTGATAAAACTCTGTGTCACCAATAATGCCTTCTCCTTCGGTGAAGAATTTTATTTGCAACGTTTTGGTATGGGAATGGGGTCCCCTTTATCCCCAATACTGAGTACATTATACATGGAATATTATGAGTCGGAATTGTTGCAAACAATATGTCCCAGGAATCTAATTTGGTTTCGTTATGTGGATGATATTTTCTCATTTTGGCCTGACCACTGGAACAACTTTGACACTTTCTTTCAGTCATTTAATAATCTTGTTCCCTCTATTAAATTTAAATATGAATGGGAGAACGACAAACAATTAACTTTTCTAGATGTTTTGGTCATTAACGAAAGCGGAAAGCCCAATTTCACGGTCTATAGAAAACCTACTCATTGTAATTCGTACATTCATTATTTTTCATATCATGATGAAGGGGTTAAAAGCTCAATTATTTCTTCCATGTTTCTAAGAACACTCAGGATTTGTAGCCCACATTTGCTGGACCCGGAAAATTCAAAGATTTGGAACATTTTTAAGGATTTAAAATATCCCGAGCGGTTTATCAGAAAGGCGTATTTTAAAGCCAGAAAATCTTTTTATGCCCCTCGGGAACCTTCAGTTAACCAAAAACAATATGTGAGTTTGCCTTACATTGCCGGCTTAGAAAGAGTAAAACCGTTGACGAAAGATTTTAAGTTTGCTTTGGCGTTCAAATATTCGTCTACCGTGAAAAGTAAATTGGTTAGGAATAACGTTGCAAAAGAGGAACAAGCCTGTGTCTACAGCATTCCCTGTAAAAGTTGTGATTTAGTATACGTGAGAGAAACTGGAAGAAATATTGAAACCCGTATTAAAGAACACAAATATGCCTTCAGAAGTTGTAATACTGATAATGCCATTTTTTATCACGCCAGCCCAAATAATCATGCTATACAGTAGATTGGGAATCAAGTAAGGTACTTTATAAATGTAATAATTATGTCAAAAGAAAAATAATAGAATCTGTGTGTATAGAAAAAGTAGATAATTTTAATTTGTGCGAAGGTACTTATACAGTAAGTTAGACCCTTTAATGAGATTCTTGGTCAAAAAATCTCTTACGGAGTCGTGGGAACGTGTTCGAACCTAAGTGTGAATTTGTTAAAGGTCTCTGGATTGGTTCCTTACTCGCTTTTAGTAAATGTAATAATGGAAGTAATAAATGTGGAAATAAATATAAATGCAACAGATGTAATAATAAAGGTAATATTATAAATTTAATAATTAGGGTAAAGGTAATAATAATAAATGTTAAAAAATGGAAATGCAATAATAAATGCAGTAATTATGTCAAAATATTAGAATCTGTATGTATAGAACAAGAAGATAGTTTTAATTTGTGGGAATGTACTTATAAGCGGACCCTGTAATAAAATGCCCTTCCGGTGTCGGGAGAACAGTATCTAACCTAGGTGCGAAATTCTCAATGGTCTCTGGATTGTTTCCTAATCGCCTTTTTCATTCGTTTTTCGGTTTATAAGTTCTGCATAATAAACAACAATGTAATAACCAATGTAATAATAAATTTATAATTTCTGTAATAAATAATTATGCAATATTAAATGTAATAAATTTAATAATAAATGTAATAATTATGTAAAAAAAAAAAAAAAAAAAAAATAGAATCTGTATGTTTAGAACAGGAAGATAGTTTTAAATTTGTGCGAATGTACTTAATGAAAATGCCCTTCCGGTGTCGGGAGAATGAGATCTAACCTAGGTGCGAATTTCTTAACGGTCGGTCCCTGGACTGTTTTTCCCTCTTGTTTTGGTTCATTCGTTTTTCTGTATTCACCCGAGGAGGATGCCAGTGGGCGTCGAAACTGTTGTGGAAATAAACTCTGTCTATTAGAGTGGGTTTTTATTTTCATATTTTGACCTTCACGTAGAAAAAAGTGAAGTTTTTTGCATTTATTGACAAAAGAACATGCAAGTGGCTTTTAATTCTGTAAAGTCGCTTTAGAAGGGGTAGGAAACGTTCGTCGATGGGTCTCAAAAATGCGGAGAAGGAATTGTTTTTGCTGCTCATCTTTGGTAAGCGTTGTATTGTACTGTTGAATAAGAGCAATCGCTCCCTCTGCAGAGTCATTGACAACTTTCATCTTCAATGCTCTTTCTTTCAACAACTCGGAGTTGTCGTTACTTGGCCAATTACTTGGCGGTTTCGAAAGAAACTCTTCAGCAATCTTCTTTCCGTTTTTATCCAGTACATCGAAGAGTTGAACCGTCTTCTCGCTGACGTAAGTTTCCAATGGGTTTGCTGTTTTGAACAGCTTTTAATCGAGGCGCTTCAGACCTTTCGCTTTTGCAGGATGAGATAATTCTTTAACCATATTTTCTTTTACTTTGCTGTCCAACCCATCGTCAAAAAGTGAAAGTCCAATCAGCTCTTCCGAGAAGTACCAGAGATGTCTCTTAAGTGCCTTCGGTGCGATTTCAGCCGAGTGCGATTTCAGCCAAAACCCTGTTTGGATAAGTCTCCATAACTGTTAGAAAAGCTAGGTTGTTTCTAGGGGCCTTCACTGCCAATGGTGCTTCATACCAATATTTACTATAAACAAGTGCCACAAAGAGACAAAAATCTTTCAGACCCTTTTTTTCATGAACATTAAGTTTCATTTGCTCCCAGAAGAGAAAAATCTTCAAAGCATAGGTAGCTTTTGCCATCCAGCGAGCCTGATGAAGAGCTCCAGGGGCTCTGATGTTGTACTTCTTAGGTAAATTTCCTCCCAGGAAAATTAGAGAAAGATGGAGGAATTCACTGTAGTTATCTCTTGAGAAGCTGCTGTTCTGAAGAGCGTCGGAGAGGTACTGTATCATCTCTTGACAAAGTTCCCACAAGTTTCCTTCAAAAAGTTCCATTCCTGCTGATATAAAGTTTTCTTTATTAATAACTGGCCATTGTGCCATGAATCGCTTAAACAGTGAGACTTGTGGTCCTTTCGAAGGTTCAAGAATACTAGAAAATACGTTAGCCAAAATGACTTCATACACATGATGACGACATGCTCTCCACGTCAGAGAGCGACATTCAACTCTCTCTATCAGGGTACAAGCTCCAGACATTAGTCCAGCATTTGATGCTGTTGTATCAAATACAAGCCCCTGCAACTGGTTTCTCAAGCCCCACTTATCCAACATCCTGAGGCAGACATCAGCTTGTGCTTGTCCCGTTCTGTGAGGGATGAGTGGAACACCAAGTAATTTATCTTCTCCTCCTCCTGAAACAACGATTGCGATGTGATCCACATTTTCATATCCCCCTGTTATATCAGGAAGTATTTTCCCATCCCAGTGAAGCAGAAGCGGAGTATCAGGAGAAAAGCTTGATTTTTCAGCAGTTGCGATAGTTTCACGAGCTCTAACTCGAGATCGACGAATTGTACTTCGATAAAATGACATTGAGCCCAGATCATGGCCAAGAGACTTAGCTGATGCTGTAATAACAAAGGCTGCATTGCGATCGCTTAGATTAACACGGTCGAGTGCCTGGGCTACCTCATCTGAGTTGCCTGTTTTGGAAGGAGGGTTCCATGATGATGTATGATAGATGGACGACACGATGCATCAGAATCCGTGGACGAGGAGGAAGAATCCACATCAGTTTTCACATTCTCAGATAAGTTGCTATTTTTTTGTTTTTCATCGTCGCTTCGCTTTTTTCTATTGTATTCAGATTCTTCTCGTTGCCTCTTCCGATCCTCCTTTCTAGCCAAGGCTCGATCAATGCCTCCAAAACTGGCACAGGAACGATCTTCTCTCTGCTTGGTAAGGAATTCTTTGTCCTCTTCATTAGTCATTATCTTTAAAGCATCTACTCTGGCGACATCGAAAATGTCTTCAAAATCAGCATTAAATACTGCCACATTCATTTTAATGCTTTCTGAGAATGACTTCCTTTTTTCTTTAGAGCGCAATATTGTTCGAATAGTTTTCTATTCGTATTGTTCGAATAGAACAAGCATTGTCTCAGCATTGTCCGATCTTTGAGTTGGAATCCTTGCTTTATCCCAGATATAAAGAACAGCATAGACAGTCTCTTTCAAACTTGCAGTGACTGTTCGTTTTTCCTCGATGTGATGAAATAAGTACTTGCTTAACACTTCACGCTTTGAAGGTAATCGCGAGGTTAGAAGATCTTTTGTAGGTTTTCCAATGAGCCAGGTACTGGCAGAACTTCGGGTCGCCATTTGGGATCCACCATGGCGATGAATGACCGTAACAAACAGAAAACAAATCAATATTTTAATAACTTACATTTATAACTACATAATAAATAACTTGTAATTTATCAGTCTCTTTCCTATAAAGAAAAGAAAAGAACCTCATCTAAAATCGCATATTTTAAACGCGGCGCCGTCTATTCATATGCATATTTATTGTATATTGTACATAATAAAACTATATTATATATGGATATACTACATATACAGTATTTTATACATATGTAATTATATGCAAAGAATATTTAATATATACACTAATTTATAGTTTATATACATTTCAGTATATATCCATGCAGCAGCTTTGTACCTCCTAAATATTCTAAAATAATTCATAATATGAATAGTCAACATTTATATATACATATTATATATTTAATGAGATTTTTACTTAGCAAAAATATACAAAGTTCATTTCTGCTTTATCACGAAATCAATGTTTCACCCACATCATGCAGCTGCCTACTACACACTGCATTAAGAGGCCCCACATTTCCAGCCTTTGCTTGTCAAAATCTGCAAACTCAGGATGAATCAAGTCAGTGCTTGATTCAAGGTCACTCAACCCAAAACGAATTAATATGTGGGTTTTGTACATGTATAATTTTGTATATTGTGTATCCTTTGCAGTTATATCTCTTAACCTAGATTAATATATAACTCGTTCTCGTTACTCGTTGCTGTTCCGTAAGTTGGTCTTTCTTCACACGAAGGTCAAGCTGGTGGCCCAGCATCTAGGTCTGGCTTGGTGGAGAGCGAGTTGCTTTCTTACGCTCCCCACCGTACATAGCCACGTACACCCGGCTCACCTGGTACCGTCCTGAGCCAGGCATCTAGTCTTCTCTTGAAGACTTCAACTTTGACCCCTGTAACGTTTCTGAGGTCCTTTAGAAGCTGGTTAAAAAGTCTTGACCTCCTGACAATGAAGCTATTTTCCTTCAGAGTTGAGGAGGTCCCTTGTTTTGCCTTTAATTTAGGAATACTACACATTCTGCCTTTCCTATTTTCCAGTGTTGTTTGAATGGTAATTGGGTTTAGTTTTAGGTTTGGTACCAGTTTTTCGATCATTTTTCCACATGTAGATTATGGTGTAGCTCTCTCTTCTTCTTTCCAGTGCGTACAGATTTAGTTTACGTACTCTTTCTCAGTAGTTGAGTTCTTCGCAGTCATCAATTTTGGCTGTGAAATGTCTCTGCGTTTCTTCTAGTTTATTAGTTTCTTCCTTTTTACATGGGGACGTTAAAACTGAGTATTATTCAAGTTTTGCTATAATCAGTGTTTTTAGCAGGGGAATCATTACTGTCCTGTCCCTTCTTCTGAACGTTCTTATTACCTGTCCCACGACTCTTTTTGCTTTATTTATCGCTATCTGATTTTGTGTTTTGAATTTCGCATTATCGGTCATTATTAACCCCAGATCGATCGCTTTCGTGCTTCTCTGAATTTCCTGTCTATCTGGAGCATAATATGCAGTCTGTTTAAGTTCCTCTTTTCTACCATATCTCAAGAACTGAAATTTCTAGGTGTTAACTGTCATATTGTTGTCTTCTGACCATTTGTATATTATGTTCGTGTACCTCTGCAAGGCCTCATTTACATCGCTGATTTTTAAGCTGATCTTTGTATCGTTTGCAAAGGATGTTTCTATACTGTTGCTGTTTACTCCGCTGTCGATGTCTGTTAGCATGATAATGAACAGGAGTGAGGCCAGTACTGTCCCTTGTGGTACTGAGCTGCGTACATCCGATTCTGATGTTGATATACCTTGAATTTTGACGACTTGTAGACGTTCTCTGAGGAAGCTGTAGATCCATTTTCCCACTTTACCTGTAATTCTCATATATTTCATTTTATGTGCTATTATACCGTGATCACATTTGTCGAAAGCTTTAGCAAAATCTGTGTATATGGCATCGTAGTTGTCATTGCCTTCCAGTGCATCTAGGTTATTGTTGTAGTGTTTTATTAGTTGTGATAGGCATGATCTACCTGATCGAAATCCGTGCTGATTTTCGTTGAATCTTTCCAGTGTCTCCAAGAAATCATAAATTTTCTCTCTAACTACTCTTTCAAATACTTTGGTGACGTGGGACGTCAATGACACTGATCTATAGTTCTTTGCTTGAGATCTGTCCCCTCCTTTATATATTGGGACAATGTTTGCGCTTTTCAAGATGTTCGGTATTTCCCCAGTGTCTAGGGATCTTCTCCATATCCAGTATAAAGGTGTAGCTATTTAATTTTTACAATTTTTAATTAATAATGCGTTCCAATTGTCCGGACCTCCAGCTGAATGTGGTTTCATTTATCCTATAGCTCTCGCTACATCTTCTCGGTAAAATCAAAGTCTGTTATACACTCTCCTTGCAATTTCTCTTCAAAGAATTTACCTATGTCAGGTATTGCTTTGTCACTTTTTGGGGTACTGAAAAATGATTCATACTGGGCTCTCAATGTTTCAGATATTTGTTTTGGGTCGTCGGTTAGTTCATTATTTCTCTTCCTTAAGGGCCCCATAGCGGCGGCCGTTTTTGTTTTCCTTTTCGCATAGCTATAGGATTATTTTGGATTTTCTTTTATTGCTTCTACTGCCTTTTCCTCTTCCCTCTCAGTATGGTCCTTAATCAGGGTTTGTATTTCCTTATCGATACCCTCCAGTTTTTCTTGTATTACTTTCCTGGCATCCGCAGTTGGCTAACTTCGGCTCCACTCTTTCTTTTGCAGAATATTCTTCTCTTTTGCCTCTCTAGCCAGCTCTTCTTTCCTTTTGGCTGTGATTTTGGAGCAAATTTTTCAAAAATTCTCAGCATCTTTTCTTTCAAGGTTGTTAGCATATCTTCAGTTGTTTTATTCTCTAAAACTGTTCTCCACTCTATTTGAGGTAAAAATATCTGAATTCCGTAATTTCAGTAATTTTGGGTTACCATTATGTTCTACAATAAATATTTGCTGAGCAACGCCACTGTAGACTGTAAACCTATATCCAAAGAATCACTAGATGATAGCAATGCACTCTTCCCACTAGCTTAGTTGGTCGCCAAGTCTCGGCAGGTGTAGACGTGTTTTTGTTGTGTTCCTGCCATCTGGGTTACGCCGCGCAGTGAATCACACCAATAAGGCAAGTTAAACTTTTCACCAGTGAGTGGCGGACACTATGCTTAGTTTTTCTGTCATTCATTTACTGCACTGACCTTGATAAGCAATTTGAAACAATGAATTGTTTATTAAAATTGTTAAAAATTTTAAAAAATTAAAATTTATAAAAGTTTATTAAAATTGTTAAAATTGTTTGTTTTATATTCTACATAAAACATATGTATAGGTTCTTTAACTCTAATTCCCATTTTATCTTCCATTCCACAGGCCAAGACCATGACAACGACAAGGAGCAGTCCGAAAGTTTGGCTCTTGGGTAAGCCGGACCCGGACATCTTGGGATCTGGCCTGCCAACAAACGGGGCTATTTTCAGGAACTTCATGTTTCACCACCAGAAGGGATCCACAATCGGTGACAGTGCTAAGGCCACCATAGACAAAGCGCTGACAATCTGGGACAAGGCACGAATTCAGACCCAGCGGGTGGACTCCGGCGTGCGCAAGCTTCGGAAGCTCTATGAAGAATATTGTGGGTTGAAGAAACACCGATTGAAACCGAAAGACGGGTGCCGAATCAAGGAAAGAAAATTCAAGGAGAATCTCACCAAATTATTTGACATCTCACGAAAAGACGCCCTCAGTATTATGACGAACGAAGAAGACAAACAGTTCTTGCGGATGAAACAGCAGGATCCCTCGAGCACGAGTATGTCCGGGATCGACAAGACCTTGACGAACAAGGAAACTCGCAAGCGCCTCAGGAGTAATCAGGCCAGTGCTCGAAAGGAAAAAAGCATGTTGAGCGCCCAAGAGGCGAATACGGCTGTTCCGTCTAGTTCCGCCATTGCTGACATCTGTAGCTCCTCCACATCGACGGAGTCCGAAGATGATTTCTAAACTCCGTCAACATCCAGTCAAGATCAGCCAAGGAATAAGAAATCGAAGCAGACCATTGTGACCAAGGAAGTAGCCGCCGCGCTCGACCGAGTGAAACTCCCTGACCGCGCTGCCATGTTCGTCGTAGGAGCCGTCACGCAAGCGCTCGGTCATGGCCTGGAGTCTGTGGCGCTATCCCGGAACACCATTCAGCGAGCGCGGGTCACCACTCGTGAGGCGGTAGCAACTGCTCAACAGGCTGTTTTCTCGCCGGACAGCCCACTGCTTCTCCACTGGGACGGTAAACTGCTTCCAGATATCGCCGGCAATAAAAAGCTTGTGGATCGCGTCGCCATCTTGGTGACTGGTGGTGAAACAGAGCAACTTCTTGCCGTCCCTAAGATCGGCCGCGGCACGGGAGAGGAGCAGTGCAATGCATGTGTCCAAACGCTGGAGGAATGGAACCTGAAACCCATGATCCAGGGACTAGTCTTCGACACGACGGCAACCAATACTGGGCTGAATATGGGCGCGTGCACCCTAATTGAGAAGGCTCTGGACAAGGAGCTCATCTTGATCGCGTGCCGTCATCACGTGTTCGAGGTAATGTTGTCGGCCGTATTTTCTGTCGCCCTGACACCAACCGGTGGGCCTGAAGTGGGAATCTTCAAACGCTTCCAGAAGACCTGGCCTGATATTAATATAGTTGATTTCCGTTCTGCTGGAGACGAGCTCTTCGTTGGCATGCCGGATGGCCTACGAGAGATGATGTCATTTTACTCGGAGGCAGTCAAGAGCCAGCGCCCATGGGATGACTATGGAGAGTTGCTTCAGCTGTCATATATTCCTAGGGGGATCCTCCGACGGAGAACCGTCCTATCGTGCGCCAAGCGCTATGCACAACGCGCGGTGGATGGCTAAGGCAATATACTCGCTGAAGATCTTCCTTTTCAGGAGCCAGATTAAGTTGACGACCCACGAGACAGCTGGCGTCACAAAGATTTGCCTCTTCGTTTCTCTTATTTACGCTCGCTACTGACACGAGGCCCCTCTCCCAGAGAGGGCCCTCCTCAACGACTTAAACCTAATTGCTCTCCTTCATGAATATCCTGACCGTGCCATCAGGGAGGCGGCTGTTAAGGCCTTCTGTCGCTATTTGTGGTACTTCTCTGAGCACCTCGCGCCTCTCGCCCTCTTCGTCGATCGCGTCGACGAGATCACCAAAGCAGCTATGGTTGACAACTTCTTATGTCCCTCAAACCAAAAACTCTTGAGACGTCTGGACGGGACTGTGTTCAATCATCGTTCTTCATTGGCGTCGTACATCACGAGCCGGTCTTTGAAAATATTCGATATACTCTCCATGAAAGGACAAGATGAAGCCAAGCTGACAGACATCATTTACCAGTTACTTAAGGCTAAGTGCAGGGTCCTCAAGGTCGTCAACGACTGTGCCGAACGAGGAGTCGCTCTTATTCAGTCCTACAATACCGCGCTGACGAAAGACGAGAACCAGAAACAATACCTACTGCGACTCGTCGCCACCCACCGGAAAAGATTGCCAGTTCCGACGAAGTCCGCTTTGACGAAGAAAAACTAACGGGCGCTGTTTGTTTGATATACAAGGATTTAGTGCAGTCGTATTAACTGCTATGACATGTGTGTTCTAGTATATTTTTGCATAACATGTGCTCTGTGCTGTTGACGTTAAATTTTGAAATAAACATTGATATTGTATTTTTGTTTCAAATCCTAAAAATATAGGAACTGGACGCGACCTCTAAATATTGTATGATCCGTCTAATTTTTGGCATGAGTTCTTACATTTTGATATGGAACACGGATGGCCTTGTGGAGAAAGATATTTTCAACTTTCATTTTATTGGGCCACCCTAATATATATATATATACACAGGGCGTCCCAAAAAAATGTATACACACTTTAACAGCTGATAGCTCAATTGATGTTTCTTTCTTTCCAAGTTAAACCCATTAGAATTAATAATGGCAGTCAGACTAAACTTTGAACAAAGGAAATTCATTCTAAAATGCTATTGGAAGTGTGAAAACGCAGTTGAAGTGCAAAGACAGTTTAGGAGGGAGTTTCAAACAGATCCACCAACGCGACTTACCATCACTCGAATTAGAGATAAGTTTGAAGCCGATGGAACTGTTCAGAATGTCCAGAAGAAGCGTTCCGGAAGACCACGGACATCGACAAGCCCCACAAAGCAAGAAAGAGTACTGGAAACGTATCACCAAAGTCCAAGAAAATCTGTGCGGCAAGCGAGTCGTGAGGTAGGAATTTCAGAATCGTCTGTCCAACGCATTTTGAAGCGCTGTCAATGGAAAAGTTACATTCCAAGATTAGTCCATGCTATTAATGAAGATGATCCGGACCGAAGAGTGGAGTATTGCGAGTGGTACTTGGCACGATGTGGATGTGGATTGGAAGAAGGGGTTTCGTAGAATACCCTCCGCGTTCACCAGACCTCACACCACTAGACTTTTTTTATGGGGATACTTAAAAGACAAAGTCTACGCTATAAAACCTGCAACAGTCGCTGAATTGAGAGCAGCCATTGAACGAGAATGCACACAAATACCAAACGAAATGTTTCGTGATGTTTGCGATTCCATTGCTTCGCGTTATCAGCAGTGCCTGGACCAGAACGGACGTCAGTTTGAAAACAGGCGTTGACAAAACAATTAAATAATGTCTGTAGATTCTATTACATTTTGAAAATGAAATGTATTTTAATAAACACTGCCTTTATAAGTATTTAAAGTGTGTATAAATTTTTTTGGGACGCCCTGTATATAACGTAAAGAACGACGCTTGTATAGGAGATATTCCGCGCAAGATGAGAGAGAGAGAACGAAACAAATGAAAAAATCAGGTAACCACCCGGGAATCGAACCCTGGATCTTCCGATTGCCGGTCAGATATGATTACCATCACACCATGGGCCTCACTCATTCAAATGTCGTAATTCTTCTACATACGCGCAGAAACCAATGCCCCAAGAGGGCACCTCCCGCATGTCGTAAGCCCGTAACATTATATACATTTAACTGCAAACACGCAGTATAATTAACATAAAGAACGACGCTTGTATAGGAGATATTCCGCGCAAGATGAGAGAGAGAGAACGAAACAAATGAAAAAATGAGGTAACCACCCGGGAATCGAACCCGGGATCTTCCGATTGCCGGTCAGATATGATAACCATTACACCATGGGCCTCACTCATTCAAATGTCGTAATTCTTCTACATACGCGCAGAAACCAATGCCCCAAGGGGGCACCTCCCGCATGCCGTAACATTATATACATTTAACTGCAAACACGCAGTATAATTAACGTAAAGAACGACGCTTGTATAGGAGATATTCCGCGCAAGCTGAGAGAGAGAGAACGAAACAAATGAAAAAATGAGGTAACCACCCGGGAATCGAACCCGGGATCTTCCGATTGCCGGTCAGATATGATAACCATTACACCATGGGCCTCACTCATTCAAATGTCGTAATTCTTCTACATACGCGCAGAAACCATTGCCCCAAGGGGGCACCTCCCGCATGCCGTAACATTATATACATTTAACTGCAAACAGCAGTATAATTAACGTAAAGAACGACGCTTTGTATTTGAATGAGTGAGGCCCATGGTGTAATGGTTATCATATCTGACCGGCAATCGGAAGATCCCGGGTTCGATTCCCGGGTGGTTACCTCGTTTTTTCATTTGTTTCGTTCTCTCTCTCTCATCTTGCGCGGAATATCTCCTATACAAGCGTCGTTCTTTACGGTAATTATACTGCGTGTTTGCAGTTAAATGTATATAATGTTACGGCATGTGGGAAGTGCCCCCTTGGGGCATTGGTTTCTGCGCGTATGTAGAAGAATTACGACATTTGAATGAGTGAGGCCCATGGTGTAATGGTTATCATATCTGACCGGCAATCGGAAGATCCCGGGTTCGATTCCCGGGTGGTTACCTGATTTTTTCATTTGTTTCGTTCTCTCTCTCTCATCTTGCGCGGAATATCTCCTATACAAGCGTCGTTCTTTACGTTAATTATACTGCGTGTTTGCAGTTAAATGTATATATATATATATATATATATATATATATATATGCACTAAAATCACAGAATAACACGTGATCTTATTAATAAGCAAACAACCACAGGGAAAAGGAAAAGGAAACACGAAGTCCGAGCGCTTTCGTGATATATTCACATCTTCAAGGAGAAACAGAAAATAGGATGTGAATATATCACGAAAGCGCTCGGACTTCGTGTTTCCTTTTCCTTTTCCCTGTGGTTGTTTGCTTATATATATATATATTCTTAGCCACTTTTTTGTATTTTATAAATGGGAAGTTAAAGTATCCGCAGAGCATTATATTGGGGGATGGAGGGTTTCTGGCCTTTATTTGCTTTATAATGTCACCAATGACCTCCGAGAATTTTTCGGTTGGGGTGTTTGGAGGTCTATAGATGACTATTAGTATCACGTTTAGTTTTTTTATTTTCACTGCTAAGAGTTCCACAAAGCTGTTTGATTTACTTATTACCGTCTCTGTCATATGACCTCCATGTACATATATAGCACAGCAACCTTTACGTCTCGTTGTTCTATCCGCTCTTCATAAGCTGAAACCCTCTCTATTTATCTCTTTCTTATCAATACAATGTTCACAGTTTTCACAATTTCCATGGCATTCTTTAAGATGAGTTTCTGTGAGGCAAGCGATGTCCACCCTTGTTTCGTCCATGAATTCTTTCAGGTACCGAACTTTGTTGAGTGATTGGTTTGGTCTTATTCCTTGAATATTAGCCAGGGCAATATTTGTGTTCTTTGTTTTTCGTTGACCCTTGTGCATTTCAAGTTCATTTTCCTTCGGTTTCGCTTGTTTCGTTGCCCTATCGTCCTCCGAGAGAGATCCATTTTCACCTACCTGTTCTGGTAGCTTCTTGGCCTGAAGCGGTTTGGCTCGGGGGTTTCCAGTTGTGTCAACTGCATGTGTTGGACGACATTTAGCAGCCGTATCGTGTGTGCGATGTTGAAAACATTTTTTTGTTCGCTTATTGTCTTCCTATTGTTATTGTTACTCCTATTGTCATTTAAACTTTGTTCTTTGTTCTTTGGGTCCGTCGGGAAATGTTCATAGTAGCATTTTTTCCCGTATTTGCAGGTTCCATATTTTGCGTAAGTCCTGCAGATATCCGGGTGGTAGAATTTGCATCTGTCTCCAAATGTATATACAGGGTGTTTCAGGAGGAAAGGTCAATACTTCGGGAGGTGATAGTATCGGTCATTGTGAGAAAAAAGTTCATATGAACATGTCTAATTCTGAATGGTTACGGAGATAGAGCTGTTTGAATCTACAAATACAAAAGCATTGTTAATGGTAGTCAAGAAAGAGAAACCAATTACTGTTTCTAACATTTAATGTTTAAACATTTAGTCCAGGCAATTTGTAGTTAGACCTGGGCAAAATTGCTTCAGAAGCTTTCTAAACTGTTTCCAGCTCAGGAACCATTGCCGAATAACATATCCAAAATCCGACAAAATTGGACCCCGGGAACACCCCCAAAAATGAAATTCAAAATGGCGGACTGGATGTTTCCTACGAAAAAAAAATATATATAATTTACGCTTTTATTTATAGAGATACATTTGATGCTTTTTCTTTCAGTTGTAATGTTTTAAATAATTCAACAATATACAACACAACCAGTTATTACGCAAATATAATGTTATATAGCTTTTTACAGATTTTTATAATCAATAATACAACAATTATTTTTTTCCCAGTTTCAAGTTATGTTCATTACAGAAGAAGTGATACCTGGTCACAAACATACAGAAATTAATCCTCTTCATCACTATCATCGGATAGATTACCGGTACTTGGGTTGTTATCGCAACCACTGATTTGGCACTCGCCACAAGCGGCTGAACAGGGCATTCCATTACGCTTGCATCCACATCTTGAAGTAGCACATTTCGTCTTGCAGGAGCAGCGGATCATGTTGAGTAGATAATTTGGAGCTGGTGGCTTGTCGCAGGCTGTAGGGTAGTAGGAATTATTCTTTACATACCAACCCCACTGTTCTGCATCGATCTTCTCTTCTGTAGACTTCCAGATTAGTATTTGAAAGTATGTGCGAAAGCTGTGGTACTTTGTGGACGCATCGGTAGGTGGCAAACGTTCGGGTGTAACAAAAGATTTAGCTGTAGCTACCTTTTCAACTAACATTCGATGACGTAGTGCGTTAGTGGATTCAAGTGTTTTGCAGCCATACAACAGAAGCATTGCCTTTCTTCCAGCGGCTTCAATGTCAGAGTGTTGGCAACAATCAGAACAGAATGTATTTGCAACTGAACGGAGTTCAGCCACCTTCATCAGTGTGTCGAATGCTTTGGCTTTACCGATCGAAAAAATTCTGGATGTGCTATCACAGCCCGTGAAAGCATGCACAAACAGGAGATACTTGCAGATGTCATTGCCTAACAATGATTGAATGCTGAGAATATCATACACAGGATTAGGAGATGGTCCCCGTCTTATATCGCTGCGATAGTACAACTTGAAACCACTGTCCTTGGCATGGTACAGAAGGAGAATCAGCAAGTCGGTGTCTTCCCCTATTACTGTTGTAGTTGCATTTTCTGATGAGGAAACTGCTGCACGAACGATGTCCACATCAGCATCCCCATCTGCGTTGTGAACAGTACACCCGTGCTTCTTCAACATCTCACCTACGAGGGAAATAAATGCTTGCTTGTTGTTTTCATTAGCCAAGAAGTGTTCCTTCTGGCCAACAAACTTCATGCTTGGACTGAGATTCACATTTCTGCTTGTCTTGGTGCTGCGTCTTCTGTGGGTCATGTCCTTGATCGTAGGAGAGCTGCTGTAGCCATCAAAAACAATGATTGCTTTTCCATATGTTTTCAGAGTGAAATCGGCATATGAGTTGGCGATGCTGTCATATGTTTCATCTTGACGCCAGGAAACACGATGTAGTAGAGATCCACCATCCAATACGTACTGGTCTGTGCACTGAATTTCTTGAACTTCTTCCATGCGTAAAGTGTCAGTGTATTTGATTATTGCATGAGCTAGCTGAGACTTATCGGGTTTCCTCAAGATACTTCGTGATTCGAACAATGCAGGAGGATATGCACACAGTTCGTAACACATGACATCTTCAAGATTCATGTCTCCGCCAGTGGCAACAGTCATCATTCTCTGAAACAGTAGTGCAGGATCTACTTCTATATCTGAAGCATCAGTGATCACAACGGCAGAAGCAGATCCTAGTGTTTTCACTTTGTCAGATCTTTTGGCAGAATATGTAAAGGCTTGTTTCCCAATCATTTTTACGACAATGTTCGTACCGATTGAATGCAATTGATGAACGTTAACTCCAGGATCAGCAGTTAGCCCTGTTACAATGTTGCAGAGACCCGAGGTAGAATGGAATGGGGATAAGGATTCCAGACGTTCAAGTACTTTCTTCATGTCATTACTGTCCCTGATTTGTCTACTTCCCCTCATTTCCTTGTGCTGTTCACTACTTTCCAACAAAACTCTGGTGTATTCCTGCATTGCTAAGTTATAAGTGGAACACAGAGGCATAGAAAAGAGCCACGTTGTCCTTTGGATGTCTGTAAATCCACTTCCGCGTGTCAGTCCGCCTCTGCTTTTCAGGGAACGCATTAGTACTTGTTCTATCACCAGGTCTGTGCCGAGTCCGGCCCATAATCTGTCGCTTCTTCTTACCACAAACTTACCTTCCTGGAACATTTTGTTAACGGCTGGATTTTCAGAAGGCAAACTTAACATTTTCTGCAGGTACAGGTATATCGATTTCAGGTAATTGTGATGTCCGGCTGCTGCAATTATGGGGATGGTCTCCAGCATAGCTTGCAAGTGCAAATCCCACGAGCCGGTTCTGTCTGCTGTTATCAAGGAACGTGCAATGTTGATCATTCGCTGATATTCCAACCAGAGTTGACTTGTTTGCGAAGTAGATTGTAGGTCAGTTTTCTTCGCATCCAAAGTGGTAGCAATCTGAGACAATGCATTCGAAGATTCCACATCCTCAACTGATTGTTTGGCGGTCATAACATCGTCGAGCAGGTCACAAGCTTCCTTATGGAGGTCATGAGGAGTTCCATCTTCATTACGAGGGAAAACGTCTGCGACTAGTAAGGTACTAAGAGCTGCATCTACTATCATATGACCACGTATCGCTCTTGAAACAGCTTTTCCAGACATCATGTGTTGCACGGCATTTGGTCCGTATATTTCTTGAAGTACTTCAGACAATCCTGAACCATTCATAAGAGTACCGACTGCTCCCAAAAGATTCATCAGAGTGTGAAATGATCCCAGCATTAAAACAATGTCCTGCAGGTCTCTCTGTTCATTGATGATTTGGGAAGCTTTCCAGAACAAAGGCTGATCAAAGGTAATAATGCATGGGACTTTTTGATCGCGTGCTATCTTGCTCAAATATAGTAATGTCGAAAATATGCAGGTCATGTCAGTTGGCGACATATCTATGATGGGAAGGAACGTGATCGACGCCACACCTGGATGTGAGACACTTGATCCACCGTGAATTGCCTGCATTGTTCCGGACCAACTTGGACCTGATCTTTCTGCTGAAGATATCTGCCAGAGAAGACTAAGTCGACTTATGGTGGCAGTGGGTACTGGAAGTGTCAACGGTTGCAATCTTCTTAATGTCATTGTCACCAACATTACGCCTGTGAATAGAAGGGTGGATCTTGATCTTCGGAGTTATTGCGGCAATCATACCCATTCCATGAAAGGTATTCTTCCCATCCAAAGTGCAGACATCATGATCGACGTTATCTGCTGCTAGAAGGACTGCAGTGTTTTCATCAACAGTAAAAGAGCCAGACCCACTTGCCAGCGCCGCGTTTCTTTCGAATCTTGTTACTTCTGCATACGACGAACAGTAACCCAGCTGATGGAGAACGTCAATAAGGTACCTTGACCTAAAGTTGTGGTGTAGCTGAACCGACAAACCGATCTGTAGTGGACATAGTAATCCTCTAGGACGGGTTGCTTGCATAATGCTCTGCCCAATTGCACCTATTTTTCTTGAAGCATCCTGTCCCGCAAATGCTTTTGATAATAGCAATTTCAGACTGTTGGGAATGTAATCAAGAGCACTTTCTGCAGTGATGTCATTTGGAGATGGATACACATCTTTTCTAGGCGAGTCGACAGACTTGATATCACTTCTGATTATTTTTGCAGCAGCTTCTACTAGGTAAATCTTCTGTAGCTCTATATCTATATCACATTCTTTCGACTTTTTGTGATAATCTATAAGAATTTCATTAGCTGTCTCTCGTAGTGTTACTACATCTGCCTTCCCACTTTCACCTGATATTATGATCTTGTCTCCGTAACGTTCTAAAAGCTTTCTCTTCATGTGCCTGCGTTCGTAGACAGAGCTCTGACTTCCTTGAAGATATTCCTCCATTTTGGAAATTAGGTCTCCAATCAACAGTTGTTCATCATCATTCTCTTCCAGGTAAGCACAGGTCTGAAGGAATGCTTGGTGTTGCTCTTCATTAGTTGGTCTCCCTTTCTTCGAATCATGATCGTCGGAGGAGTATGCGCGAGGAATGTTTTTTCCACTTCGAAAATTTACGCTGCAGGTGTGATGGTAGACACAATCTGCAGCAGGAAGATCACGAAGATAATACTCCAGACGGCCTTTTACATTAAACGACCATTCATCGCAGCGGCTTTCACAGCACCTTTTTATGGTTTCGGAGAACTCTGTAGTTCTTATTTTGACATGCTCTGATTTTGGTTTGTGTTTGGAAAAAAAGTCCACAAAGGTATCACAAAACAAACAGTGAGTAGCACTGGAAAATGCGTATTCATGAAAACGAGCACTTTTCCTTGGTATTGCCTCGGCTGCGGTCTGTCGCTTCTTTATTTCAATGGTCTTTTTATCCGTAAACCTTTTCCTACATACAACGTGAACACTTATTCCAGCTGTTGCAACAACATCGCTTCCACGGCTGCGGCTGGATGCATTTATACCATCTGCTCCTTTTTGCGAGATGTGAACCACTTCCTGTCCGCTGTCCAATTTCTCCTTACAAATCACGCACAATTCTTCAGGGGTCTGCATTCTTGAAGGCGGACGCACACCGAGTCAGCCGTACACCGAGTCAGTCTGAAACAGAAAACACAAATTAATAAACTGTGTTGCAGTATTTAAAAGGAGTACATAATAACAGTTTTAAAGAAAATGACAAGCACAAATACGCAGATTTGATAGTGGGTAGTAGGAATTAAAGAGTTGTATAATATAAGTTTATAAAGATGTAGCAATGTCCATTCTCACATACACTCCATACAGTATATTTTATTTACATTACGTGACGTCATAGTTTAATACTAGCCGCCTAATACAATTTTTAGTGTCATATAGGTTAATTTAGAAACGAAAATGTGTTTTAAAACATTTTACTGATCAAGAAAAACGTCATAACTCTCTCTACAAAGCGAAATTAAAATTTATTGTATTTCGTAGGAAACTGCCAGTCCGCCATTTTGAATTTCATTTTTGGGGGTGTTCCCGGGGTCCAATTTTGTCGGATTTTGGATATGTTATTCTGCAATGGTTCCTGAGCTGGAAACAGTTTAGAAAGCTTCTGAAGCAATTTTGCCCAGGTTGAAGCTATTTTTGCTCTAGATTGCCTGGGCTAATTGGCAATGTGTTGAAAACCCTGGTAAACACTCTTCGATCGGGAATTCTGCGGTTCGGAAACCGTCGACGGTATTCTGCAACAGCAGCTGTTGCACTTCCATCGCAAAAACCGTAGACATACACCATATCTGCATATTGGGCATGTGTGAATGTGTGTGGAATTCTTAACACTGTTTCAAACACCAAACAATGTCACTCACAACAGTCAGCTGTCGATTGGCTTATGTTACATGCTTACATTACAGCTTACATGGTTCAATGTTTAGGGGAGGGAAGGGAGAGAAAGAGCTGCGTGCGCATCAGATTCAAACAGTTTTATCTCCGTAACCATTCAGAATTAGACACATGTTTATATGAACTTTTTTTCTCACAATGACCGATACTATCACCTCCCGAAGTATTGACATTTCCTCCTGAAACACCCTGTGTATATATATATATATATATTAGGCATCGACCGGTGCTTGTATCGGTATCGGTACCGGTACCGATACCGATGATTAGTAGCTATCGCTACCGATAGTTTTTTGTTTCTAAGAATTAAAAAAACGGGCGTTTTCCAAATAGAAATTTCCCGGCTGCTCGAGAAGTTACGTGTGTGTTCGCGATTTATCCCGACGTTTCTAGAAATTTCCATGACTCATTACTGATCTATATAAAGCGAGCCCTGAACCATCGCGGCGTCATTTCCTCAGTTCGCAAGTTGTGAATCAGTTAAACAGTGTGATAATTTTTTTGTAAATTTATTAACTACTGGTATAAATTTATTCACTTTTGCTTTAGTGAGAGTGAAAATGCCAAGCAGTGTGTGGAAGTTCTTCACTGCTTCAAGCACTAATGGAAAACAGGCGATCTGCAATTTGTGCCGTGTCTCTGTCTCTGGAGGAACAAGCGCGAGTACATTCTCTACATCGAACCTGAGGAGTCACCTTATCAACAAGCATAAGACTGAGTTTGATGAAGCCAATAAGAGTCAATGTACAACTTCTGCTAGTAATTCTGTGAGTAGATTCATGAAATTCTGTAAAGTGACTCTTCAAACATTCTCAGAGAGAATTCGAAGTTGCTCAAAGCCCCAACATCCTAGTAGCCGCAAAAATGATGAATTGAATAAAAATTTAAGAAGTCTAAATGTTTGTTGTTTTTAATGTATGTTTCGGGTCTTTAAATTTTAGCCTGCACAGGGCCCCCAAAAGTTGCTTAGACGTTGCTATATATAAAATTTTCTATATATAAAGTTTGATTTCAAGTTTCAACATGATTTACGAATTTATTGCAATATCAAAGTCTCCCTGAAATTGCGTTTTCTATTTGATATAATTTCCCCCCAATCAGAATTAAGATACAACTAAAGTAAATTTAATTCTCTTTGTTAACTTACTTAGCTTCTATTTATTAAAAAATATTAAATATATAAAACTTCACATATAAATATTTCTGTACTAAAATTATTTTCTTATATATATATATACCGTATTTTCCGGCATATAAGGCGCACGAGCATATAAGACGGACCCCAATTTTGGCAGGCATATTCTTGAAAAAAAATTAAAAAATATAATACTTGCCGGTAACCAAAAGCCTACCCATGACCCTGACCTTGAGCATATAAGGCGCAGGGTGATTTTCTGAGACTTTTTTGGGGGAAAAAAAGCGCGCCTTATATGCCGGAAAATACGGTATATATATATATATATTTATTTTTTCTCTCTTGGAGACATGCCTGGAAGTTCTTCCGCCACGGCTACTCAATCCATTAAGGTCGCGTTTTCCAAATCCATTCCATACGCTTATAATGACCGAAAGAACATTGATCTTCACCGGAAGGTGGAAGAGATGATCTGCATCGACCGTCAGCCATTCCATGTGTAGAACGGGTAGGATTTAGGCGACTACTTCATGCTGCCGATCCGAAGTACACGATTCCTTCTGAGAAGTTTTTCAGGACGAACCTCATTCCAGACAGGGCATGCAAGGTGAAGGGCAAGATCGAGGAATTGATGTCACAAATGAAGGAAGAGAAGAGGAAATTCTCCTTCACTACGGACATATGGAGCAGTCGAGCAAGTGCCCAAACTTCGTGCGCAAAAACATCATGTTGAATGTCTCTTTCTTCAACGAGGATCATACAGCATAAAAAATTTCCGCCAAAGTTCAAGAAATGATTCAAAGTTGGGGATTGTCCGAAGAAGACACTTTTATGATCATGAGAGATAATGCAGCTAACATGCGAGCCGCTTTCAGACAAACAGGAATGGATAGTTTCGGTTGTTTGGCTCATACACTCCAACTGGTGATAAAGGATGGCTACTTGAACCTCCCGAGTGTGGCTAATCTTTTGACAACGGCTCGGAAAATCGTCGGTCATTTTCGCCACACTCCGCAAGCGACGCAGGCTTACATCAAATTCAAAGAAGACTTAACTTGCCTGAACTGAAGCTGATTCAACATGTGCCAACCAGATGGAATTACACGCTGGAAATGATGCAGCGACTCCTTTCCCAAAAGCAAGCTATCATTGAATATGACGTCGAATGGCCCCTGGAAAATACGTTAACTTCAACGCAATGGAAGCTTATGGTCAAGCTTATTGACGTGCTTGCTGTCTTCGAAACTGTAACGCTCAAAATCAGTGAGGAAATCTCGCTTTTATCAGAAGTTTCACCTGCAGTCAAATCTCTGTCAAAAGGAATCTGTGCAGCGTGCTCAGTGAATGATGCTGGTGTCAAGATTCTGAAGAGCCAGCAGGGCGATTCTCTCGAACAGAGATTTCGAGAGCATAATTCAAATGAGAAACTGCTGCTAGCCACAGCAGTTGATACCCGATTCAAAGGAGCTGGGCTGATAGACGACGATATGCGAGAAAAGGCCAAGGAATTGTTGAGAAAAGAGATACGCAGTCACATCGAGGGGGCCCAACAAAAGCGTATTGGAGGTCCAATTGCCGTGAAACGCCGGCGAAGTGGTCCGGTTTCTCCGTCCAAGAAAATCGCTCTTTGGGAAAACCTTTCCGATTCAGAAGGTAGCGATTTCGACGATCACGTTCGTCCTATTCTAGTTGAAGAACCCCAAACGACGGATACGGACACGAGGTTCACTGTCCCAGACGCACGAGTGGAAGCAGCCCTGGACGCCTATTGGTCGCAACCTCGGATCGCTGGAGATAGGGATCCATTCATTTTCTGGCGAGAACATTCTGCTGATTTCCCGGAGATTGCCAAAGTTGCTGAGAAGTGCGTGAGCTGCCCCTCTGGATCAGTTGACTCTGAACTGCTTTTCTCAACGGCTGGAGATGTTATCAATGCGAAACGAGCCAACATCACCCCAATCAACGCTGAAGAACAAATCATCCTCTCCAAAAATCTGAAGTTCGTCAATTTTGATTATTGAGTGAACTGTTATATTGAGTTACTTACAATTTTTGAATTACATATTGTTTCCATTACATGACTTTTATTTTGTGAATTCCATGTCTTCAAATATATGTTTTGAATTAGAGTACATGTGTCGAATTACATTCTTTGAATCCTATTTTGATATTTTGGACAGATATCGGTATCGGCCGATACTTTGGGAATACTATCGGTCGGCCCCTAAATTATATATATATATATATATGCGCCTAGGTGGTGTAGTGGTTAGCGTCGCTGACTACGAATCCATCGGCCCCGGGTTCGAGACCCGGTGACAGTAGCCGGCGCGCAGCAAAACCCAGCTGTTCATCCTTCCACACAATAAAAAATAAAGTGGTTGGTAGATAAATGGGTACCCTGGGTGGCCTTGTGGTTAAGACGCTGGGCTGTGGTGGGGCGTGGTTCGGATTCCAAGTTAAACTCTAGGTTTAAGGTGGAGTGAAAAGTTTGACCTTCGTCAAAATGAATAATTCGGGCGGAAGCTAACCAAAAGTTATCAAAGGTATATACAATATACATTACACACACATACTCGCATATATATATATATATATATATATATATATATATATATATATAGTGGCCTAGAAAGTAGGCTTACTATAATTACTGAATTAAATTGAAACGAATACTTTGGGTCACTAGCTTGGGCACAGCCCAAACAAACAATATTTAAAAAAGAGATAGAAATTACTTTGTGGTTTTGTGTTTAATTAGAAAAATAAATGAATTATCTATTCACAGCGAATAACAATTATATATATGGTAATTGTGCTACATTACAATGACTGATTAATTATTAACAATAAGAAATGGTTTACACAGTATAAGCGCTCAGGGCTGCATTAATGACTAGCAACAATTAAGGTAATGAGATATTCGGTACTGTACAGGGTGTCCCGAAAGTGTTGTTACACCTATGTATAATCTCGGAATATTAAATGATGTTTGGTTCCAACAGGATGGAGCACCTCCCCACTATTCCTTGAGGGTTCGTGAATATTTAAATGAGGTGTTTCTGATCGATGGATTGGGACATTAAAATGCAACATTAAAATGGCCTCCAAGAAGCTCAGATCTCTCGAGTTCTGACACTGCATTATGGGGATTTATAAAGGAAAAGGTTTCTCAAAAACGTTATGATTCCAATGATCCTTTAGTCCTTTTCCTTTATAAATCCCCATAATGCATTGTCACAACTCGAGAGATCTGGGCTTCTCGGAGGCCATTTTAATGTTGCATTTTAATGTCCCAATCCATCGATCAGAAAAACCTCATTTAAATATTCACGAACCCTCAAGGAATAGTGGGGAGGTGCTCCATCCTGTTGGAACCAAACATCATTTAATATTCCGAGATTATTCATAGGTGTAACAAGACTTTCGGGACACCATGTACAGTACAATTATGAGCAGGTAAAACACAACAACTAGGTAATAAGGTACTATATTGGATTCACAGCAAAAGGTAATTATACAAATAAGTAAATTATATGAATGAACGAAATAACAAGGTGATACAAAAATATACAACACTTGAATAGGCCTTCTGCGGTCTTAACGGGAGAGGTAATTTGAACGGTATTGAGGACACTTTAGGGCCAACTCGATTAGGCAGTGTTTGTGGGCGTTTCAGCGTAGAAATTGAATAGTCTATCACGACTTAACCAAACACGGTAGGCCAAGTGATGGTCTATTGGTTTACTGACCCGCGATTTGACATAAATAACTCTGAAGAATGAAGGGGCCTACGTGAGGTTTACCGTCCTGCGATTTGACGTAGATGGCCTGAGGACATACAGGCCTACCGGCAGGAGGATGTGTTAAGGACCTGTTGAAAGAGACTTTTTGAAACTCCGATCGAATTGTGGTGAAGGATGAGTGAGGCGAGGGCCAAGAAGATGACGCCATCAGAAATCTTGTAGAAGTGGTTTGCCTGCGGCGGGATGAAACTGTATCGTCTCAAGTGATGATTTACTTCGTGTATGCTTGACTGATGTTTGAAAGACTGAGTCTGGCTGAGATCGAATGGTGTTATGTGAAAGCTGAGATTCACGAGAAGAAACAACGAGCAAAATGAGGTCAATTTTAAGTGGGCTCGCGCTTATATAGGCTCGGAAGACGTGCAGTTTTTCGTGGGCCTTTTTGGAAAATAAAGTAAAATTAGCTTCTCTCTCCTTCGGCCCACGTGGGTTTTATAGCTCTGTTTAGATTCTAAGAAGTTTGAGAACGGCAAGGAAAACAATTTCCGTTCGGTCTATACATATACAGTGTATATATATATATATATTATATATATTATATATATATATATATATATGTATATATATATAATCATGCGGGTTGCTTCTACAGAGCTTCAATTTAATATTTAGGAGAAATCCAATGACAAGGAGAAATGTAAATGCCATGAAAAGTCTTCTTTAATGCGCAACGTTTCGAGCAATACGCTCATCTTCAGGCTGTTTAATAACAATGTGAAATTAAAATCAATATTGAATGAAAAACAAAACAGAAAATTTCTATAACCTATTCGTAAAGACAAATTTTAAAAGACTGAGAAAAGAGGGTTACATTCTAAGTTATACAGATTTACATATAAAAAGTTATTTTTAAATACATATAGTAAATGTGAAATTAATACACTGGAAAAATTAACAATAGTACACTGGAATAATGGAACTAGCTACCTTACACTGCAGTTTCCGAGGCTGACTAATTTGAGCAGAGACAAGAACGGGAAACACGAGAGATGGCGAGGGCGATTGTTGAAGGAGGGATTATAAGGAATTGGGGAAGGAGGAGGGATCATAGCAAATTGAGAGGGACGGCAGATGAGTCAACATTCAGACTAGGGGACAATGCTTTAATGAAAAGCGATTCTAAAATTCTTAGTGAGTTGGGACAAGTATTACAACGAAGAATTTTAAAATTGTCTAAAGTGACATCAATTTTACATTTAATGCTGTTCGCTCTCTCAGGGCTAGATTTTATTCGCATATGGGAATAAGTGGCCGAACAGGTAAAATTTTAAAAACTAAAGAAGCCTCGAGTATTCGTGAACACAGCATTAAATGTAAAATTGATGTCACTTTAGACAATTTTAAAATTCTTGGTTGTAATACTTGTCCCAACTCACTAAGAATTTTAGAATCGCTTTTCATTAAAGCATTGTCCCCTAGTCTGAATGTTGACTCATCTGCCGTCCCTCTCAATTTGCTATGATCGCTCCTCCTTCCCCAATTCCTTATAATCCCTCCTTCCCCAATCGCCCTCGCCATCTCTCGTGTTTCCCGTTCTTGTCTCTGCTCAAATTAGTCAGCCTCGGAAACTGCAGTGTAAGGTAGCTAGTTCCATTATTCCAGTGTACTATTGTTAATTTTTCCAGTGTATTAATTTCACATTTACTATATGTATTTAAAAATAACTTTTTATATGTAAATCTGTATAACTTAGAATTTAACCCTCTTTTCTCAGTCTTTTAAAATTTGTCTTTACGAATAGGTTATAGAAATTTTCTGTTTTGTTTTTCATTCAATATTGATTTTAATTTCACATTGTTATTAAACAGCCTGAAGATGAGCGTATTGCTCGAAACGTTGCGCATTAAAGAAGACTTTTCATGGCATTTACATTTCTCCTTGTCATTGGATTTCTCCTAAATATGTATATATATATATATATATATATATATATATATATATATATATACGAGGTGTGATAAAAAAGTTCGGTAAATAGTCCCGCGATAATGAACGCGTGTCACTAGGTGATGTCAGTGTCTATGGCTGATGACGTCACCTTGGCCACTTGCTAGATGCCAACAAACACCATCCAACTACGCACCAGTGCGCCGTGGCATTGCTTTGTGTGAGAGTGTTTTTGTGGCGTCTGGCGATTTTGCAGAAAATGTCGAAATTTGAGGTGCAAACATCAAATTTTGTTTTAAACTTGGTAAGACGGCTACAGAAACGCACGGAATGCTTGCAGCTGTCTACGGAGATGAAGTTGTTACAAACAAGACTGTTTGCAAGTGGTTTGGAAGGTTTCGAGGAGGAAATGAGTCTTTGGAAGATGATGAAAGAAATGGTCGTCCGTCCGTCTTGTTTGTTGCAACTTCATCTCCGTAGACAGCTGCAAGCATTCCGTGCGTTTCTGTAGCCGTCTTACCAAGTTTAAAACAAAATTTGATGTTTGCACCTCAAATTTCGACATTTTCTGCAAAATCGCCAGACGCTACAAAAATGCCCTCACACAAAGCAATGCCACGCCCCACTGGTGCGTAGTTGAATGGTGTTTGTTGGCATCTGGCAAGTGGCCAAGGTGACGTAATCAGCCATACACACTGACATCACCTAGTGACACGCGTTCATTAGTCGCGGGACTATTTACCGAACTTTTTTTTTATCACACCTCGTATATATATATATATATATATATATACTGTGTGTGTGTGTGTGTATATATATATATATATATATACTAGCGGAGCGACCCGGCATTGCCAGGGTGGATGCCCGGTTAGGTAAACGGAATGCCCGGTTAGGTTAATTGAATGCCCGGTTAGGTCAACTGAATGCCAGATTAGAGTAATTGAATGCCCAGATAGGTTAATTAAATGTCCGGTTAGGTTAACTGTACGCCCTTGGCGATTGGTTAGGTTAAGTCGTGATATTTTCGTTAAAGCTAACGAAAATATCACGACTTAACCGAAGTGTTAAACTCCTGAATAAGAGTTACTCCTCTTTCTGCTAACTCATTCACAGGTTTTATATTAAGTACTGCCTTTCGGGCAACCTGAAAATAATTGTCATCTTCCCAAGTGCTTGGATCTTTCTCTAGGAATGTAGGAGGTACATTAAGAATCTGAAACAAGTCATTGATTCGAACATTTACAAAGTCTTCCACTCTTAATTTCGTTATATTTGAGGTATCTGAAATCATCACCCGAAGGGGTGGATCTTCCGATTCAACTTTACCGGTGATTGTTTCAACCATTCTTCGCTTAGTGGATACGGGCAGGCGATGATCAAAAAATGCCATTTCAACTAATACCTCACTAGTGTACAAAAGATGCTTGCTTAGCGATGAAAGCGCAGCTGTTTTAACGTTTGGATTTTCCTAATTTTTTTAATTCTTTCAGAAGTTGTAGATCATTTGATGCAGCAAAAGTAGGAGGGGGGTACTCGATCCATGCTGTAACATAAAACTTACAAATGAATATATTTATTGCGCAAAGATTCATCCATAATTTGTTTGTGGTATAGAAGGAACTGCGGGTATTTGACGTGGACGGGAAAGAAAACTGCTCACGAAATATCCACATTTTTAGTGAGTACAATGCTCTTGCCATCCAGCGTGCACGGTGAACTGGTCCCGGTGCCCGAAACCGAATGCCTTGCGGTGGTACTCCTCCTAGAAACATAATGACTACTTCTAGCAGTTCTTTGTAGTCATCTCGAGGCAATTGTTCTTGAATGGCCCTCTTTGCAAAGCAAATGATGTTTTGCTTCCAGGCCTTAATCCTATTAAATATGGCATCATCATTAACACCCGTCGTATAATCATGGAGGCGAATGTTTGGCCAGTAGTCTCGAAAAGAGCTGAAAATCGTGATATTAGGCCCTTTTCACACATCATGCACAACCGAAGTGAATACTTTTTCAAGGATCAGCTCGTGTATATGACGGCGGCATGCGATGTGAAGCACCTTTTTATTTAGTTCACGCTCTACTAAACTGCCAACACCACCAAACGTTCCAGTATTCACTGCGGTTGTATCAAAACAAATTCCTTTTACCTGATCACGTAAGTTCCATTCGTCAACTGTTTCTATAATGATACGGGCATTACATCAGCCTTTGAGTTCGGTAGCTTCGGAATTGCGGGTAATTTGGTGCAGTTTAACATGTATACTTTCTAATTTTAATTAAAAAAATGCCTTAAAAATACGTAAAAAGTATGTTGAGAGCATTTATATATATGCCGCGAGCATTCACTCAGTGTAATCTCACTAATCTGACACCGCCCGTACGGCCAAATTCAGAATGCAGCGCCTACCAACACTTTTGCTCACTACTTTTATATTTGTTATTTTTTCTATGGTTTTCCTTCGAAAACCAGTTTTCTCCTTTGTCATCATTTCCGATGACAAAGGAGAAAACTGTTTTGGAAAAATTTGCGATAACTGTTATTGATTTTTGACGAATGTAATTCGGCAGAGGGGGTACCCGCTCCCATATAATTATTTATTAAAAGATAATGAAAACAGTTATTGAAAATTTGCTAATACATAATAATTGTAATTAATTCTCTACAAAATGGTTTTTAAATGGTTAAAATCGAAAAATAAATAAAAAAGCTTACGTGTTTCAAAAGACCTGTCGAAGTGCTGCTGCTATGAGATACTAGGTGGATTGTCTCTTCACTAGCTTCTTTGTCCCTCTCTGCTTTTTCTCTTCTTCGACGTTCCTTTACCGCTCGCTCTGCACGCCTTTCCTCCTTTTTTTACGAGCTAAATGTCTACATCTGTCATAAGACCTCGCCGCCCTGGTTCCCCCTGAGCAATCAAGAAGTTTTTGTCTTCTTGTATGAATATTAGGTTCATGGCTTGGGCAAGTTGTCTTGAAACTCTTTTCTCTGTTTCAGAGCAGTATCGGATTCCCGAGCGATGCTTTTCTTGAGGTTTTGCCATTTAGAGTGAAGTTTTTCGAGCTTTTTATTCACAGCTTGCTCGTATGACGTAGGGATTCTTGCTCTATTCCAGACATCAAGGATCGAAATTGTTTTTATCTTAATACTCTCTTTCAATGTTTTTTCTCAACATTATGATGATAGAAAAGAAGAGAGAGGCTATCACCTATCGATCGAAGTTTTCTTTGAGGGAGTTCAGGTATAGGCTGCCCAACGAGCTAAACTTCTGTTTCTTACGAATTTAACTGTTTTGGACATGATTATTTCAGTAACAAAAAAAGCCTGAAATACAAACAAATAGATGACTAAACCACTCCAGAAATATACACAAAAAACTTCTGTAGTGAACAATTTTGCAGATGCAAGCAGCACTGACGATAACAGGGTTGTGCTGGTTACGACAGAGTGACAGTGTTGATACGCCAGAAGGGAAATTTTACTGCGCATGCGCAACTTCTAAATGTTGTCATATGAAACTCATATTCTACCACAAGGGTTTTATATACTAACTGCACAAAATGATAGAGTCGGACAATCACATATTAATACTTCATATTTTCGAAGCACCCTAATGAACAGGGTGAGAATGGCTTGTTGATTAAAGAATATTTAGAAGATACTTTCCCCGAGAGGTACCATTCGCTTTGGGACGCCGGACTAGAGCGTTACAAGCCCTCCCTCGCGGGTGTCAGGAAATGATTGCCCCCCCCTGTACAGAAGAAACTGAAAGGAATAGAAAAAAACAGACAAAACCACGCGAAAGAGCGTTTAATTTTGAATAAAAAACACTTGTTTTAATATCGGGTGTTGCCCCCATTTGCAGCTCTGACGGCCATTAATCGACGGGGGTATGATCCCAGAAGTGTCTCAAAGAGATCGGTATCATGACTCATTTCTTCAAGGACTTCGTTGATCTTTGCAGTCATAATTTCTGTTGAATACCGATTCTGAATGGGTTGTTCCAGCATTAAGGACTCCACCCGATCCTTCATGATGGATCCGACATGTTCACAGACATTAAGATCGGGAGAATTGCCAGGCCATTCATTATTTCCGAAAAAATCAATGTTATTGTCCTTAAGCAGTTGTTGAGTCGCAAGTGCTTTCATACAGGGGGCTTTGTCGTGAAGAAAGGTTGCCTGTTCAACATCCAAAACACACTCGGGGTCTTTCAGAAACGGAATTACATGTTGGGCTAAAATTACATTTCGAAAATAAGGCCCATCCCAACTGGTTCCTCTTGGTTTGATAACCCAAATGAGCTTCCGAATAGAGAACATAATGAAAACACCCACACATGCTGGATTTTTTACTATTTCTCGATACTTCTGGTCGTCTGGGACTTCATCAGGAGTTGTTGCCCAAACCCGATCATTCTGAAAATTTGGTTTTCTGGAGACATAAACGAAGAATTCATCGCTGACAACCAAGTGAAGGAAATCGTCTTCCGTCCATTCCTCAAGATAATCACAAAACCATAGCCGATCTTCAATATTAAGATCACTCTTCCGTGGCTTAGCTATTTCATGCCAAGCACTCAAGCCTTGGCGAACTCGAAATTGATGCACAAGTTGCCGATTGACTATCTTACCACGACGGATAAGTATCTCTTTCGCTACCTCAGAGCAGCTCTTCTTTCGGAGCCGTGATGCAGCAAGCACAATGCCTTTCGATTCTTGAGAAAATTTCTCCGGTCTTCCTCCTCGAAATTCTGTTTCACAATCTTCAGGATTCTTATTCCAATTCCTTTTGACAAAGTCTTCTGATCTTTTTAATCTCTCAGCCACCCAGTGTCGAGTTATGAAAGTTGCACCAGCTTCCTTTGCTTCACGAAATGTGACAGCTCGAATGCGGTCAAGAACTCGCTTTTTCTCTGAATCGTTCAAAATAGATGATGCCATGGTTTCTGTGGGGAAAAAAATGGTAAGAATTAAAATCACAGGAATAGAATATAATGGTTTTTACTCAGATTTTAACGCTCTTTCAAGTGGTCTCGCCGGTTTTTATCTATCTCTTCTAGTTTTTGCTCTACAGGGGGGGGGGCAATCATTTCCTGACACCCCGGTATATACAAAATCTAATTGCGTTACGATTTAGAAGATTTCCTTATGCACCGGTATGAATACTGATCATTATTCAATCGATGAAACTAAAGAAAAGAGAATAAACTTCGGTTAGAGCGCATTAAATATACTTTAAGTTTCAATGAAATTATTGCAATAAACGATCGTGTACTCGAGCAGGCTTTTGAATCTGTATGTTCTAAGATTAAGAATTATGAAAATGTCACTTCGAATTGTAGAAAAGGAACAAAAATAATCTTAAGTGATCTTAAAGCTCTGTATATCAAGTATAGAAAACTTCATACATTAAACGGGTCATTATTTCTACAAAAAATTGGTTGCATGATTAAAGCAATGAGAATGTAACTATTTCCACTATTATTCGTGAGTTTACTATAATAAAGAGAAAATAATGTCTTGAGATGTTAATAAATAATGATGGTATGCATATGCATTATTTCTAATTTTATGTTGAATGTATTGTAGAAACATATGAAAATGTAATTAATTTATGATTATTTGTAAGTTTACTAATAAAAATTACTGGCTTGACATATTAATAGATAGTGAATGTATGCATATGTATTATTTATATAAAGAATTTAATCTACTATACAAATATATGAGAATGTACTTATTACCGCCCTTAATTGTAAGTTTACTAATAAAAATACTCTCTTGATATGTTAAAAATATTGTGTGCAGATGTTTCAATCTAATCCTCATTCATTTTTAAATTATATCTATGTAATACGTCATAATAAGATGGTTGTTGATGCACAGAAACGCACTGTCTATGAGTTATAACAAGGATGCTCAGGACGTCGATCGCGGTCGACCTGTGGACCGTGAACTCGTTTCAAGTAGACTGCGAAAATTTTTAAAACTTACCATACTGTTAACGTAGGGTTGACATCTCTCTAGGTAGCGACAGAGAGAAATATCGCATTGCTTGCACTTGTAACCTGTTTGTTTTCCTTTTCCTGAAGCCGTCCTTTTTATATTAACCATGCACTCTACACATGCTTTTACTCGTCCATTTATTTTTTTAATTATGCACTGATTTCTTTTTGACTATGTCAGTTGGCAATGCTCACTTTCTTCTAACACGTTTCGTGAAGAGTATTGTTCACTGAGTTGCGTCACAAATTTTTATGGTACACAAGTTGTCGGTTTTCCGCGCTGTAGGTGAAGGACGTGTCAAACTTCGCAACACCGCAGTTTTTTCCCGAACGACACCACAAAATTCTGCAGTGAGTTAAATCTAGGAGGAGGATCCTTAGTTGCAGCCAAAACAATATGGAAGTGAAGGGCTCACGCTTTATTGGTCCCTTAGTTTTCTCGTCAAGAAACCAAAGAACATTTTCTCTACCTAGGTAATCTCTAAATGTTGTAAACTATTGTAATCTCTTACTTCACAGTATATTAATAAATAATAATCCTATATTAAGTTGTACTTTATAATTTATATATTAAACCACCTTATTATGGTGACTTTATTTTAAGTATTTTATTAATTTTACAAACCCAAATTATACGAGTATATCTATTTTTTTTATTCAAATTGGCCACCAGGGACTTGAAATTTTAATGAAAAATTTGTTGTTGTTGACATGAAGAAAATACCTTTAACATAATGAAAAACAATTACTTTAAATATTGGTATTCAATTTATGAAAATAAAATAAAATTATTTTATCATTTTACTGAGTAATAAAACTTTTTAACATAATTTTAGCTACGCTATATGAATAACAAATTCTGGAGCTGTATATTGTGGAGGGAGCTAAGGAAAAGCATTTAAACAAATTTTAAATGTAAAATTATGAAAATTAAATTTATCACATTTGATTAGTATAATTCATGAAGGGAATTGATTTTAAAATATGGCAAAGAATTGGTATCGGCTAAATTTTGGAATCGGTACATCACTAGCAGAGGCGGATTAAGAAAACTCGGGCACGGGGGCAATGAAGAATATGGAGGCCCTTTTTTATAGCTTTTTATTAACAATACATGTACACGTACAGTACATAGTACATTTACACGAAGTATATGTACGGTGCTCAGGCTAAATGAGAAACAAACTTAAAAAAAGGATCTTAACACAGTGTATTTTGCCGTTTGCCAAAACCAAACAGTATCAAACAAATTTTACTTTAGGGCCTATAAAACAAAATAAAACAGGGAATTTGTCAGTTTGTGTACTCTGTCACATTTAATCAAAGAAATTTGTGAAATCTCGAATTATATCATCGACACTCAGTTGTTGATTGGGGGGCTCCTCAAGCATGGGAACCTGAAGCTTCAGCCTCAGTAACCTCAGTGATAATCCGCCACTGATCACTAGTAGAAACCACCACTGGTCTGCTGGTACCCCTTTGAAGCACCGAACTTCTTCGGTAGCGTGGTCTGTGATTCTCTACTTTGTTGTCTCTTTGGACGTAAGACGAGATAATATAAATGCAAAAAGGGCTGAAATGTACTTACAAGATCAGCAGGATCAACTGCAATGCTGACTGAAGCAAAGAACTTAAAAACTAAAGGACAGGTTATTGTTATTATTATGACTTATCATTATCCTCATTACAACAGGTATTACCATATCGAAATGGTCGTGTTGTTTATATATATATATATATATATATATATATATATATATATATATATATATTATATAAAAGACTTTGCTACCTTGTACTGTTTTTAAATTTATCATTTCTTAAATACATATGAAGAAAAATGTTTTAATATATGTATTTTTAAAATGTTTAATAAGCCATTCCTCTCTTCCTGTTTCATCTCGGTTACTTCCTTTCCTTTGTGCGAAAGAAGAGGCACTGCATGTACTTCGGTAATTCATATGTTGAAACTATTGACGGTGTTGGCACTCTCTGGCACTCTAGGTCTTTCCAGATCTCTTATAAACTCCTCTATCCATTTTCCTTTTACTCTGATATGACTTTAAAATTGTGAAAAGAATCCTTTACGCCATCCTTTTCCTTCACTTTTGTTCTTTTTCCTCATTTTTGTGTTCACTTCTTTTTCCTTATTTTCCTTTTGAAGAGGAAAAGGGAGTGACACGAAGAATTATGAAGCAATATTTCTAAGTGTTATGAGTGTCATCCCACGATCAGCCTTCCAAGAGCACCTTGTGAGCTTGGTAAAAGTTGGGAGAGAGAGAGAGAGAGAGAGAGAGAGAGAGAGAGAGAGAGAGTTACAAGGAGTTACAAGGAAAAGAAGTACCTCAAAAGGCCTTGCGGCCCATACCGAGGAGGTACCAATGGCAACGGGTGCCAGGGAAAATTTTGTAAAAGTTTATTTTTCTTTCAACTATCCTAGCATTAGTAGAAAACTGGATAGAAAAGTAGAAGGCTCTCTCCCCACCCTCCAATCCCTCCCTGCCAGAGGCAGGTACGGAAAAAGGTTGAAGAAAATACCTTGAACCTGGAAAAGTAGCCAAGGAAATTTTACAGGAAAGTGGGGAATATATAAATAGCTCTATATTTAGCTTGCTCACAGAAAAGAGAGAGAGAGAGAGAGAGAGAGAGAGAGAGAGAGAGAGAGAGAGAGAGGAATTATAAATTGAAGTGAAAGAGCAACAAAGGAATAAAGTTCACGATGAAGTCAGACGAAATAAAATCAAAGGCGTGAGACTCCAAAGGAAGAGAGAGAGAGAGAGAGAGAGAGAGAGAGAGAGAGAGAGAGAGAGAGAGAGAGAGAGAGAGGTGTAAAAGAATTTCACTGTATATAATAAAACATTGGAACAACTTAGGGCATATCCAGTGCCCGCGAAAAGTATCCGATCACTCAAGAAAATACAATATTTTCCCTTAATATTCAGAGACACGTAATTCACTTTCTATTTGTTCTAGCGACATCTGGTAACTTTGAGGTTGCTCGCTGATATGAGAGCTATCCAACGCATTCTCAAATTAGTGTTCTGGTAGCCTTCGTTGCGGGTGGCTGTGTCTCAAATTTGTCAGATTTCACTGTTTGTGTAAATTTCTTGATTTTTTTTTTTTTTTACAGAAAGTGGTGTAAATAAAATTTTATATAATGTGTGCTAAAAAACAACTTAAGAGTGATTGTCGAGGTGCTATTGTTGCTTTGCATGCATGTGGGAAATCACAGAGACAGATAGCTAAGGAATTAAACATATCCCAAAGTACCGTTAATTTATGGGTTTCACGGGCTAAGAACAATGGTGGCCTAACCACGCCAGTCCCTAAAAAACGATCTGGCAGACCGAGAAAAACAAATTCGCGAACAGACAAACTTATGAAACGTTTAGTATTGAAAAACCCAACAATAACTGCGAAAGAAATAAAATTTAATATGAATAATTTGTTATCTGGTGTTTCTGAACGAACTATCCAGGAGCGGCTCCAAAAAGAACTCGGATTACCATCTCGCCATGCTGCTAAGAAACCGTTCATTAATGAAAAAATGCGTAAAAAACGTGTCGCATTTTGTAAAAAATACATTCATTGGACTGTTGATGACTGGAAGAAGGTTTTATTTAGCGATGAGTCGACATTTTTGACATTCAGAAGTTGTCCAAAAAAGGTTCGCCGGCCTATTGGCTCAAATAGGATGGACCCTAAATACACCCTAAAGACAATGAAACACCCTCCAAGTGTGATGGTTTGGGGTTGTTTCGGTTACTATGGGCGTGGAAACTTATATTTCTTCCGAAGAACACAACTATGAATGGTGCACGGTATTTAGCAATGCTACAGGATAAACTTCTAATGGCAATGGCAATCCAAAGGACAAAAACATACATGCATGATGGTGCACCATGTCACAGGGCCAAAATAGTGACAAAATGGATTACTGACAATAAATTTGATATTTTGGATTGGCCTGGTAATAGTCCAGATCTCAATCCGATAGAAAATCTGTGGCTAATAATAAAAAATAAGGTTGAATGCCACGACACTGGCTCAGTCGAAAAATTACAAGAGGCCATCAAAAAGGTATGGTGCAAGGAAATATCAGTGGAAGTTTGTCAAAACTTGATTAAATCCATGCCAAAACGTCTAGAACAAGTCATCCAAACCAAAGGACAGATGACAAAATACTAATATAAGGTTAGTATACATTTAAACATTGTTTTTTATGTAAAAAATACAAATTTCAAGGGTGATCGGATACTTTTCGCGGGCACTGTCATACTTTTCCGATTCCGAATTTCACTCTGGCTAATATGCATTTTTATGTAAAATTTAATTCTAAGCGGGGTTTCTTTTCTGCAACTTTTCCCCAAAATCGCGTTATCATGTTCAAAATTGCGGTTTTCTGTTCTATGTTGAAATACCGAATATTCAATTGAACACAACCTCATATTTTTAACCCTTTGTCGTAATTTGTTGCCATTTAGACACATTAACTTTGCTTAACTCTTACACAGGTTTAATACATACATACATAAGAAAAAAAATGTACTCCATTTGAATCTTTGTAACCATATGGACGCAGAAGGCGAAGTTCAACATTCTCTCAATAGATGGCTCCGAGCAATTACGCCAGTTATAATTGTGAAGAAGAAGTGAGTGGACGCCATTTTTTTCGTAAGTGTTTTTTGTAATTTTCCTAAGTTTAATCACCATTATTGTATTTGTTTTGACTATAATTTCAGTCTAGAAGTATTAAGGAAGCTCCCTGTTTACTTTGTTTAAGTAATATTTTTAATAACTGTGAAGAAAAGACTTTATTCAAAGTTCGTTTCGAAATGGACACAAAGTTTTCATAGGGTGAATTTCTGTCTATGATAACACGTGTGTCCAATTGGATACATGAAATTAATTTTTCATTACAATTGTTTTTATGTACTGTTATATATATATATATATATATATAATATTATATATATATATATATATAGAGAGAGAGAGAGAGAGAGAGAGAGAGAGAGAGAGGAGAGTACTAACTACAACCCACTAATTACCTTATTAGACCTTTGTTGACTAATGGACAGGGGCGTCCGCAGGATTTTTCGCAAGGGGGGGCAAAACTAACTTATTAGTTCTTAGTTCTTATTAGTTCTTTATTAGGTAGAAAAAAAATGCACTGCGACCACTACGAGTAAAAACCGTCATCTCCCCTTATCATAGCCTGCTTTCGGTGCTAAATTTATGTATTTAATAATACTAAGTACATAAATTCAGCACCGAAAGCAGGCTATGATAAGGGGAGATGACGGTTTTTACTCGTAGTGGTCGCAGTGCATTTTTTTTTCTACCAGTCAAGTCCATTTTTTATGTTATATGATACTATGATTAACTATAATCGTGTAAGTTTCAGTGAAATTGACCAAAAGGTTTCCGAGAGAAAAAAATAAATAAAACACTCAATATAATGATCTTTGCAAATAATTCCATTACTATATCTTTCAGTATAGTTTATTTAACACTTCTAAGTTCAACGACACGGCACTTCGGTAAAGTAAAGGTAAAGTAAACGACATTTCCTTGAATGTGGAAACACTGACTGAGCTGCAGTAGAATTATAGAAGTCGTTGCGTGGGCAAACACAAATTTCGAAGGGAGGGCAACTGCCCCATCTTGCCCCCCCCTCCGGACGCCCATGCTAATGGACATAAATTATTTCATTTAGAAATGTTCTTACAAAAAAAAGATTGCTAAAAATGCTTATATATACCTCGTATGCATATTTCAAGTAAAAAAATGAACCTACACTAAAATTAAATGGTACTGAATGACAAAGTGTTAAGCTTATGTTACACCATTATTACAAATTTTAAATTGAATTTGCAATGCCAAATTCAGTTTTCTATTACCAAAATAATTATTCATTACCAAATTTAGGTTAATTTGGTAATTAAAAATGCCGGTTGGCAACCCTGATTATAAACAAAAATTATATTCCTTGTCTATATTTATGACGAAAGAACACTAAACATACTGATATGAATTTGTTACAGATTGGACAAGAGCAAGAATAAGCACCGACTAGACGTGATGGCCAAATCTACCCCCAAAACCAGGAAAATGTCAGGTTCAAAGCTCTCGGATGTTGTGGGCCCGTGGAAGGAGTTCATTCTTAGCGAGGCTCCTTGGAGAGCCGTTCTTCAGAGAGAGATTCGTCTGCAGGAGGAAAAGTTCCTCATTCATGACATCCAAAGGTCTAAATACCCTATCCGAGAGATGACTGACGAGCTGGCTTCACTCGTGATGACTCAGTGGAGGAAGTCGAATGTAAAGTTCTCCCCGCCTGTGACAATCACGGAAAATCGCTCTCATATAAGATCTTGTTGAAATGGAAGGAGATGACAGAAGTTGTGAACGGGAGAATTAAGTCTGCTACCCAGGAGAAGAGGATGGCTGATCTGGATAAACTCGGTGAAGTCTGCGTTTGCAAGCATCAGATCTTCTTGTGCGGCTCAGAGGGGAGTGGATGCTCATGATGCTCCCTCAAGGCCCATGTGAACTGTAGCTGTCCTTTGGAGGTGAAGATTCCTAAACTGGACCTTCAGTGGCTGTACTACCAGAGAGTGAAGACTTCCGAAGCTTCAGGAATCCAGATGTCTTCTGTAGACTTCGAAGACAGTAGGAAACAGATCAAAGCAGCGAAGAGGAAGGAGGCTGAAGAAGCTTCTGCTGTGAAGAGGAAGAAGAAAGAGGAGGCTACTAATGAGGAGCTTCTCATGAAAGACTTTGAGGAGGACGAAGAGCCAAACTTGGAAGAAGCTGCAAAAGAAGCCTCTGGCAATGCTAAGGCTACTGAAGCTCCTATGGACGTTCCCGCTGAAGTACCTGCCGAAACTCCAACTTCTGCTACACGAATCTACATTAAGATCCAAGGGACAGCTTCAGCAGCTTTGAGGTACAGGGTGGCAAATGTTCGGGCAGCTGCAGTTGCCACTGGCTTCCTGAACGACCGCATCAATACCGGTCATCTTTCTAAAGACAAGGCTTACTTGGCCATAGATGGCACGAAAGTCTGGAGGGCCAAGGAGGAAGTAATGGCCTCATCAGTTGAAGCTCTCACGCAGAGGTCAGAGGAGAAGATCTCTGGGATATTCTTTGATGGCAAGCAGGATAGGAACACAAAGGTGTTGAAATATGACGAAGTGACAGGGAGATTTCATCCTGGCAAAGTGATCGAGGAGCATTAAACTCTCACGTGGGAGCCTCAAGGAAAGTACCTCTTCCATTTCACTCCCGAGGAACCTGAGGAAGGAGAAAAGCCTGCTCATAAGATCGCTCAGGGCCTGCTTGAGTAGCTTCTGGATCACGGAGCTGACGAGAGCCTTGTAATGATTGGAGGAGACTCTACCAACACCAACACGGGGTGGTCTGGAGGCGCCATAGCCCTATTGGAGAAGATGCTGGGTCGCAATTGCCACTGGATGATCTGTCAGCTCCAAGTGAACGAGCTCCCCCTGAGGCACTTAATCATCAAGCTGGACGGCCCTGTAACTCCCCGGTCAGGCTTCAGTGGGCCTATTGGAAAACTTCTTGAGAAAGTGAATGAACTTGAGGTCAACTTCAACTTCAAACCTGTGGAAGGAACTGAAGATATCATAGAGCTGCCAGTAGAGATAGTCAAATCTCTCTCCACAGACCAGCACAACTGCTATCTTCTGATCAAAGCCATCAAGTCTGGAAGTCTCAGTCCACAGTTGGCTGGTCTCAAGTGCGGACCTCTGAACCAATCCAGGTGGCTCACTACTGCACAGGCCATCTTGCTGTTGTGGATGAGGGAGCACGGACTGAAAGGGGAGGTGTTGAGGAGGCTCGAGGTCCTCGTGAAGTTCTGCCTTAACGTCTAATTCAAAATGTACTACGACATCAAAAGTGAAGCACCACATCAAATTTGGTCCTGCACACGTTTTTTCAAGCCTGAAGCTGCTGAAGAACGAGACTACCGAGGTCAGGAACATCATCTCTGCTGCAGTGATAAGAGGAGCTTACCACGCACATCCTGAGAACATCCTGGCTTCATTCCTGTGCAGTGAGGATGAGCATCAGAGCTTTTGCTGTGAGCCAGATAGAGAATATCAGAGAAGGAAGAGACTTTGGTGATACGACAGTGAGGCCCCATAAAAATCCCAAAGTCAATCTGCAAGCCACTTCACCTGAGGATCTCATCAACTGGGAATCAGAGAATATTTACGAGCCTATTTTCACCTGCAAGATGACCTTGACTGAGCTCGAGGATCTCAGGAAAACTCCACTCAAAGTGGATGCTTTCTCTGTTCATACTCACTCCTGCGAGAGAGCTGTACAGGAAGTCTGAACTGCTTCCCAAGCTGTGTAAGGTCACGAGAGGAGAGATAGGTGGGTGAGAGCCAGGATAGACCATCGAGAAATGCTCTCAGTGTTCAGATCGAAGCAGGACATACTTAAGAGCTTTTCAGGTTCGAGTGGCTGATGAAGAGGCTGAAGCCATCGTTAATGGTCATAAGAGCTGAAAGTCCTCATAAGATCATAATATAAGATCTTATGAGGCCACGCTTTTCAGGGATCCAGGAAGAACAGGCGTGTAAACCTACACGTGGAGGTGGCAAGTCTCCCGCTACTCGATCAGAATAGAGCTGGTGAGCCGCGCCTATTCTTTGAAGAAAAACTTAAAATTCTTAAGTTTTACGTGAAATCTAAACAACATTTTTTCAGCACCCAGAGGTGTTGAAATACGCAAGAAAGCAAGGATGAGGTCAGAAAAGCAGCTTTTAGACTAAATCATATGCAGAACAGCTGCGCGCTTTGGTTTGGGTGCCCTGAGGCTGCGTTAGGCAGCCTTCAAATCAGAAAATCGCGATTTTGACCGTGAAAATGAGATTTTTCGAAAAAGTTGTAAATAATAAGCCCATCTTAGAATTAAATTTTACATAGAATACATATTAGCCACTTTGTTTTTCCAAAATTTCAACCCTGAACCCAGAGGATGATATGCCCTATTGGAACATGCCGTACAAAAGACTATTCCATTTCACTTTTCTCCACAGAGTGAAAAGATTTATATAAATATATGCTGTATATATATACTGTGTATATATATACAGGGTGGGCGGAAAGTAGCTCCCTATTTTGGATTGGTAAAAAAATACGTATATTATCCATTTATTTCAGAAGAAATAATAAGAAAAGGTAGGCATACATGGTAGGTTTTCTCTAAAATTCAATGTGGGCTCCAACTCTTTCCACCAGCTTCTGGAGCCGCCCAGGAATGGCGTCCACTGACTTTAGCAGGAACTCCGGCGGGATGGAGGACATGACTTCCCGAATTCGGTCCTCCAGTTCTTCCAATGTCCTCGGTTTGGTGCGGTAGACTTCTTCCTTTACCCACCCCCAAGAAAGAAGTCGCACGGTTACCGCTGAAAAACGGCAGAATCGGTTCAGTGTAACGGTGTGGTGTGGTATGACCTCAGATCAGGTTGTGGGCCCGTTCCTTCTGCGCAACACCATGAATGCTGAGCGGTACCTTGCTATGTTGCGAAACGAGGTCTGGCCGGTTGTCAGCACATGGGAGAACATCGACGATCTGATATTTATGCAAGATGGCGCCCATCCGCACTTCGCTCTTGTTGTCCGTGAGTGGCTGGATGCCCACTTCCCTGGGCGTTGGATGGGTCGTCGTGGTCCACATCAATGGCCAGCCAGGAGCCCCGACTTGACACCGTGCGACTTCTTTCTTTGGGGGTGGGTAAAGGAAGAAGTCTACCGCACCAAACCGAGGACATTGGAAGAACTGGAGGACCGAATTCGGGAAGTCATGTCCTCCATCCCGCCGGAGTTCCTGCTAAAGTCAGTGGACGCCATTCCTGGGCGGCTCCAGAAGCTGGTGGAAAGAGTTGGAGCCCACATTGAATTTTAGAGAAAACCTACCATGTATGCCTACCTTTTCATATTATTTCTTCTGAAATAAATGGATAATATACGTATTTTTTTACCAATCCAAAATAGGGAGCTACTTTCCGCCCACCCTGTATATATATAATATATACATAAAACACAAAACTCAGAAAACCCTCGTGACCATCGAAAGGAAAGAAAAGAGAAAGAAAGGAAAAAAATAAAAAAATAATTTGTGGGTGTATTTCTTTTTACGGGTCCAAATTCTCACTTAATTTGCAATTTGTATAATCTGGAAACAACTGAAAATGCAGCAATAAGATGCGATTTCTGTCAAAAACTGCACGACTTTATCTGCATGAATTGGGATGATAGAAAAATATCTCTTGTCTCGAACGCGCAACAGATTGTGGGAATCAAATTTCTATCTGAGGCATGTACACAGACTGTAAACTCCTTCGCGGTATTTAAAGAAATGGAGAAAACAAACTCGAGTGCTACAAAAAAGGGTGAAATAATGGGGAAAGAAGAGTCCGGATATTTCCCAATGAAAATTCGGGTGGATGAGAGAGAGGAGGAAATAACGAATAACAATATAAACAATATAATAGGGAATGATGATATAGAGGAAAGAAAAGAGATAAGTAAAAGTTGCGAAGTAGTAAAACTGTCCAATGAGCGAAATGATTAAAATATAATAACTAAAAACGTAGGAAATAAAGAGCCAAAGAAAAATAATGATAATACCAAAATTAAGACCATTGGAAATAATAAGATAACAAGAAGTAGAAGCGTAGAAAATACCGTATGTAAATACTCTGCAAAAGGGCACTGCAGATATTGGGATGGGCAATGCATCTATGCTAATTAGGGTGTATCATGCTCAGGTCGAATATTGAAAAATTTGGAATTTCAAGATTGGCAGTATGTATTTCCATGTAAAATTGAATTTTAAGAGGGGTTCGTCTTCTGCAACTTTTGTGAAAAATCGCATTTAAGTGTTCAAAATCGCACTTTTTTGTCGAAAAATGGGATTTTTGGCCAATTTCAAAGACTTGGTAGCCTCAAATGACCTCCATATGTTCCATATTGTTCACATACACCCTTAAGCATTTCTACGGGCAGGCATGGACCCATTTAAGATCAGCCAAAGTGGTTCATAACCCCTAAAATAACCAAAATCACCCAAAATGGCTCAAAACTAAAGAATTGTATGATTTTTAGTCTCTTATACATCACATTTCGCGGTTGTTCTCTACATCAGGCAGAATCTTTTTGTTCTTCTTTCTTGGTCTTGCATTTTCTTTTTTTTAGAAACGCTTCCACCAATTTTTATTTATTTTCTTTTCGGCATCACTGAGTGTGATGGCAGCTGACCCCACCTTTCCGCTAGATGCTGTGACGTTCAACCTTTTTTTTGCAATTGCAATTCTTTTTTAATATTTGTACAAGTCCCTCCTACACTCGCAGCTTGTAATAATATGCTAGTCAACTGAATGTTTTGAGATTTTTTCTTCTGAAAGCATCTTGATTTGTCTAGCAGGTCTTGTAGAGATCTAAAACATGTTCATAATGTCTTGCTTTGACTTGAAAACTGGCAACAATTCTCTGTGATCGATCCTAGCACGAGCAAAACCATCTCTTCTCTCTTGCCCATACACTGCATGAGCTGCAGCTGAAACTTCCTGGACTGCTCTTTCACAGCTTTGAGTGTGAACTGAGAAGTTCTCAACTTCAAGTGGAGACCTGAGAAGCTACTCAACTTCTCCTCTTGACATCTTACAAGTGAAGAGTGGCTCATACAGTTTCTCCTTATCCCAATTAATCAGAGTAATTGGAGAAGGGGCATCAAAATTCACTTTCGGGTTTCTATGAGTTCTCAGACTCATTTCTCCATACTCAGACTTACCTCTGATCTTCTTGATCATCTCAACACCCCCATGCCCTCTCCTCCTCATCCTCACTGCACAGGAGAGAGGCAATGAGGTTCTCACTCTGAGCATGATATGCTCCACGAACTATCACATGAGTGATTATGTTCCTGACTTCAGAGGTCTGGCTTCTCAGCAGTCCCAGAGCGGTCACAATATGGTGAGGCACATACCTTATGTGGTGCTTCACCTTGATCTCAAAATACATCTTGAAGTAGAAGTCCAGGCAGAACATCAGCAGCACGTCCAGCTTCTTCAACACCTCCCCCTTTAGATCATGCTGCCTCATCCACAGCATCAACAGAGCCTCACCTGTAGTCAACCAGCATGACTGATTCAGTGGGCCACACTTCAGATCAGCAACTTCCTCGCTCAAATCTCCTGTCTTGAGAGCTTTGATGAGTAGGTATCAGTTCTTCTGGTCAGTGCTAAGGTTCTGTTCAATGTCTTCTGGCAGTTCAATTATATATTCTTCTCCTGGCAGAGCCTTGAAGCTAAAGTTGACAGGTATATCATTGATGGTCTCCAAAAGTTTTCCTATTGGGCCACTGAACCCAGACTTTTGCGTGTAGGGACCATCAAGCTTGATGATCATGTGCCTGAGGCTGAGTTCATTAATGTGCAACTGGCATTATAAGCCAGTGACAATTGTGACCTAGCCTAGCAGTCTCTCAAAGTGAGCGATGGCTCCTCCATCAGGTCCTGTGTTTGTGTTGGTGGAGTCACCACCAAAGACCACAATAGTATCTTTAGCACCATGAGCACTAATCCACTCAAACAGAGCCTGAGCTATCTTCAGTGCAGGTTTCTCATTTCCTTCGGGTTCTTCTGGTGTACAATGGAAGAGATACTTCCCCGCAGGTTCCCAGGTAACGCCACAGTGCTCTTCAGTTGTAATATCAGGATGAAAGCGGCCAGTTTCTTCATTGTACCTCATGATCTTTGTCTTTTTATCTCTTGTTTTCCATTAAAGAAAATTCCCTTGATCTCCTCCACCGAGGCACCTATTATAGACTCCTTGCACCTCCACATCTTTATCCTGTCAACAGCTAGATATGCCTTATCAGCAGATAGATGGCCAGCTTTGATGAGATCTTGCAAGAAACCAGTTGCAATGGATGCTGCAGGAGGGTTTGCCACCTTGAACCTGACTGCAGCCGCAGCAGTGCTTGAGATATCCATGTAGTTCCTCTTGGCAGAGGTGGAGACTTTGCCAGTGTTGACACTGGAGCTTGTGCCTGGTGCAGTACTGGAAAAATCTATGTCAGCAGTAGTAGCTGCTCTGCCTGGAGACTCTTGCAAGGAAGTCACCTCATCTTCATCATCATCACCATCATCAGCTCTAAGCAGTAGCTCCTTTTCTTCTTCCTCTTTTCTGTTTCTCTTCTCAGCTGCCTTCTGTTCTTCTTCCTTCCTCTTAGCAGCTTCACCTGCTTCACTGTTTCATTCACATCAACAGATGTCATCCGGAAGCCAGAAACTTCTGAGGTTTTGATCCTCTGGTAATGGAGCCACTCTAGCTCTAGCTTTGGAATCTTCTGAGGCAGAGGACAGTCACAGTTAACATGAACTCTAGCAGCACTGCCAGAGCAGCCAGATGCTTCAGTTCCACAGAGAGTGATATCATGTCTGCAGGTTGTTATGTCAAACAATGTAACGGGTGGGGCACGGGAATCAAGTGTTTTTTGAATAGCTAGTAATCGGCCATTAGGAATGGGGGGCGTGTGGTAGGTAGCATTCCATTCCTGGGTTCATAGCATTTAACTTTAACTAACACTCACCTTTATCTTTCAGGTGCCATCATGGAGCAGTGGACGTTAGAACACCGCATGTTCGCGTATGATCATTTTGTTAGGAGTGGCGAGTCAGTGACAGCAGTTCAGCGTGCGTTTCGCCGCAGATTCAACATTCATCGAAATGACTCTGTTCCCGCTCGTGACACAATCTTACGTTGGGTTAACAATCTTCGAACAGGAGGCTCAATAATGAAAACAAAACCGAAGGGGCCGCAACGCACTGTGCGTACTCCAGAGAACGTTGAAAGGGTCAGACAAGCGATGTTGCAAAGCCCAGGCCGCTCTGCTCGGAGACATTCAGCTGCACTCGGAATCAGCAATCGTACTGTTAGACGGATTTTGCATGAAGAATTACATTTTCACCCATACAAGTTAGCGATGGTGCAGGAATTGAATGTAAACGATTGCCCCCAACGACTGAATTTTGCACAGGAAATGCTTGCACTTTATGAGCAGAATGAAAACATGATGGTGGTAATGAGAGATGAAGCCCATTTCCACCTTAATGGGGCCGTCAACAATCAAAACTGTCGGTATTGGGCTGCTGAAAATCCGCGACAACTCCATGAAAAACCGCTGCATAGCCCTAAGGTTACAGTTTGGTGCGCGGTGGGAAAGTTTGGCGTCATCGGTCCCTATTTCTTCGAACAAAATGGGGTTACCGTTACCATAACATCTGGGCGTTACATTGAGATGGTGAACACCTTTTTCATCCCTGAGTTACGAAGAAGGCGTATTGCTCGTCGACATTTGTGGTTTCAGCAAGATGGGGCCACGCCACACACCGCCAGAGCGTCAATGGCTGTTCTTCGCCCCCTGTTTCCCAACCATCTCATTTCGAGATTTGGTGACATTGCATGGCCCCCTCGGTCCCCTGACTTGTCCACATGTGACTTCTTTCTATGGGGGTACCTCAAGTCACGTGTCTACGAGGACAAGCCCCGTACATTAGATGCATTGAAGGAAGCGATCCGTCAACAAATCATCCAAATCAACAGAGACCTGCTGGGAAGAGTGGAGGCCAATTTTCGTAAACGCCTTCAACAATGCGTCGACGGCCAAGGACATCATATGCCAGATATAATTTTCGGTACATGATTATTATGACATGAAATGCTATGTTCTTACGAATGTTGTTCTACCAATATATTTTCTTTACAAAAATAAATATCATTTTCCTGATTATTCCAAAAACACTTGGTTCCCGTGCCCCACCCTGTATCAAGTTCAGATATTCTCTTCTTTTTCTTTGCAGCCTCCACTCTGCCATTCACTAGGTCAATCTTTTCATTCCACCTGACAAGAATCTTTCTGGCAATGGATCTCTCTTAAATGATAACAGGAAGAGTGAACTTGGCATTGCTTTTGCGCCATTGTGCCAGTACCAGTGATGCGATGGATGCTCTGTCTTCTACTCTCTCTCTCTCCCTCTCTCTCTTAGGTTAGGTGTACCCCTTTGGCGGGTGAGGCCGTCCTAACTTCTCCACCAAAGAGGTTAGGTGAACTCCCCAGCTTGCTGGGGGAATTCCCACCTTTTTTTTTGCACCCTCGGGGGAGGTGGCACCTTGCAACAAGGGAGGTGGGGTGTGTGGCACTGGCACTCATTTGATCAACATTGCAATTGCTCTGCACTCGTCTTGTTTGCGGGCATCCTACTAAGATGAGTAACTTAAAGGTATTATCAAGGTAATGAGCGCATTTGAGACATTATTCTATTTTTTCAGTTTTATATATATATATATATATATATATATATATATATATATATATATATATATAGATCGTATAAATATACTCTAAATAACTAATGAGTTCTGATTTCACTCATTTCTGTAGTATGTATTGCATTTGCTTTACTGTGATTAATGTGTCTTTCTATTCTGTATTCGTTTTGTACATCCCTATAATGACTCATACAGTCAACTCGACTAAAATATTAAAATTATAACATTTGTCCTTATATTAGCCGAATCTGTTCATCTATTTCACACTTGAATATTAAATATTAAATTAAATACCAAACTGTACTAAATATTTCCATATTTCGTAGTCACTGTTTATACCATACGAGTCATTATTCATATGGTGTGACCCGTCTGATGTTAGACAGTATAAATGTTGTTTCGCCATGTTGATTCATATATTAATGATCTTTCTTGAATTGAATAATGTTAAATTAGTATCTTTCTTCTTGCCGTTATCAATTATCAGTTTTAACATTAATGTAAATTATTTTCTAAATAACCTTTAATTATTCTTGAATTTACTCTGGACCTAATTCTTTTGGAACCAAATAAGTTAATTCATTCCATTCACTTATCCAGTGTCTACATATAACCTATCAACTTATGTCTACCTATTCAACATCATGTGTATAACCGTACGTACATCATCACTTGGTACACACTTATATATGTGCATCTCTATGTCATATTCTTCTCGTTGACAACAATTTTGGGAATTCAGCTCTCTGAGCGCTCAACGTTATTCTGCCTATGCCACTTCGCCAACTAAACATATTTCATTGGAATATCTTCAGAAACTCTCTCTTGCTTCTGCTAGAAATTCACAACGTTGTTATGTTATGTTATATTGCTACTGTGCTATGTTACTGGTTTTTATCTGTCTGCGTCACATATTTTTCATGTTCTCATTAATTGTATTTATTGTTTCTACCTAACGGTTATGCAAATTCTACGTTACTCGTGTGTTTCTTTACCCTAAATGTTCATGTAATTTTAATGGAAAGTATATGTAAACATCTTGAGAGGGTGCCCAGATTTTTGCCCACCATGTACATTGTTATCCTTCTTCTTTTTGCGTCGTGACTGGCTACTTTGGCTTTAAAACTATTATGGATAGTCATTTTCTAATAATATTTGCCATAATTGGGTCTTATAATAATTAGAGTAAGCGTAGTTAACTAATGCAGAGGTTTTCAAACCTCAAGAGGGCCCCAGGGTGTTCGCGGCAAGATGAAAGAAAGAAAGATTTTTTTGCAAAAAACAAAGTCGAAAAAATATTTTTTTACATATTTGTTTTTCACTCATTAACGGTTACCCATTGGCGCCAACCGACCACAAGGTAGGCCCACCTGGGAGCCGCCGAGAGACAACTTTTCAGTCAGGATTTGAAAGCCGCGGGGTATGTCGTCATATCTCGCCACATTGTAGTTAAATCTTATTAGCTTAAGCTTGGAGGTGTTGCCACTCTTTCTCCTATTCTTGTCATATGATTGGTTAGCTCCTGATGATGCCATCATCACATTCACGAATCTTTTTTCTCCCCCTTTCTCTCCCACGCCACCCCCACTCTCTAGTATCAGTACGTCCCTCACCGTGGAGGGGTGCCGAACGAAAGATTTTGTTTCTTTTCGTTCACCACAGTCACCACTATTATACAACTATTCCCATCTACAGGTATGTTACAAATGATTATGATGCGTGTTTTTAATTACAAGGAATCATAATAAAATATTCGTACAAGTGAAATGCAATAACCAATAATCAAATTAAATAACCAAACTAAAAGTGAATGAATCATGGCATTATTTGCTTCGCCCAACTCTTATGAAACTATAATAGTGGTGAAAATAGCGCTGTATATTTGTAGGTCATTTATTTTCCTTTCAGAAAATGTACATTTTAATGAATTTAACAGCATAAATATTACGTAAAAACAAAATAATATGGATACTATCCATTTCATTCAGCAGCGATAAATTTTACGCGCGTTTTCTTTATACACCGCTTGTTTTTATGTCGGCACCAACAAGTTCAAGATGGACAGGTCTTTGAAACATAAGTCATCTGACGAGCCCTCCACTACCAGTTCATCAAGACCAAGTGAAGCGAGCAGCTTGAGCACAAATAAGAGAACATCAAAATTGAGGAAGTACGAGCCCTCCTATATTGCGTATGGGTTTAGCTTTGTGGTGAAGAAAGATGGAGTGGAGTGCCCCATGTGTGTTCTCTGTCAAGAGATCCTCTCCAATGAATGTTTGAAGCCATCGAAACTACAAAGACACTTACAACAGAAACACCCCAATGAGGCCAGAAAATCTGTTGATTTCTTCAAACGAAAAGAATCATCTCTAGCCAGACAGGCGAATACATTCAGACAGCAAGCCACAGTGCCAGAGAGGGCATTAAAAGCATCCATTTTAGCTTCCTTTCACATTGGCTGCAGTAAGAAACCACATACGATCGGAGAAGATTTCCTGTTACCAGCAACGAGAGACATTGTTTGGGAGTTACTTGGGATGCTGCTGCCAAGAAATCTGATGCGGTGCCGTTGTCGGACAATACTGTGACATGGCCGAGGACGTCGCCGTACAATTTTTGGAGCAGGTGAGATCCAATGAGTACTTTGCATTGCAGTTGGAGAGAGCAAACGAAGCACAGCTGCTTGTGTTCATCAGATTTCTCAATGAGGGAAAATTTATTGAGGAGATACTTTTCTGCAAAGCCATCGAGGGTAGAACTACCGGACAGGATATTTTTCTGATCTTGGATGAATACATGGAGTCTATTCAGTTTACTGGTCTCGTTGTGTGGTGGTGTGTACTGACGGCATCGCTGCTATGACAGGCAAACGCAGCGGAGTCGTTGCCCTCATAAAAGCAAAAGCCCCCAATGTCGTCGACACACACTGCATGTTCCATCGCGAGGCTCAGGTTCTGCGGGATGTTGTGGTAATAGTGAACAATGTAAAAGCACACCCCCTGAAACAGACTGTTTGGAATACTTTGCCATGAAATGGGTGTTAACTTTGAGGGCTTGCTGCTCCACTCTGAAGTGCGCTGGTTATCGCGTGGGGCAGTTTGGAATCGTGTGTTTGCAATATGGAGAGAGCTGGCCGACTTTCTTTCATCCGAAAAGTCAGACCTTGCCAGCTGTTTCGAGGATGAGTCTTGGATGCTGAAGTTAGCATATTTAGCAGACGTCTTTCAGCAACTAAATGGACTTAATCAGAGCATGCAAGGCCGTGAAGTCTGCATTTTCAGTGTGCAGGACAAAGTATGTGCATTCACGGAAAAAGTCTCCCTGTGGGGAAGAAAACTCCAGGAAGGAGTTTAAAGCTTCCTCCCCATAAATACTTTGAATATTTTTTGCGGCTGCAGTCGCGTTATTCCCTTTTCTAAACTCATAAAGCATTATATGCCAAATGTGTTCCTCTGACACCTCCATCTTATCCGTAAGGGTGAAATAAACGAAGATTGTTAACGCGATGAAACTTCATTTAGAGTGAGAAGTAACATGTTTCAACACAAAAATTCGAGTTTTCCACAAAATATACACAGAAATATGTGCACACACGACGCGAGTTTAGCAATGCAAAATAACGACATTACTTATGGGATGACCTGAAAGAATATAGATCTCAGCATACTGTAAGTGGTGAGTTAATGTTAAACCGCATTTATTGCGTAGTACAAAGTAATGACGTTAATTTACCTACGATTTACTATTCTATTTAAGAATGGTAGGAAGTGAACTTACAGCTTGCATTATTATTTCCATTTTATGTCTGATGCATATATATTAAATAATAATTATTTCCATTTTATGTCTGATGCATATACATATTAAATAATAATAATTATTTCCATTTTGTGCCTGATGTATATATATATATTAAATGAGCCTAGTATGTATTATTTCTGCTTTTACAATGTTGTATATGCATATTTTAATTCTTCTCTACTAACTGCATTAGTCGAAAATGGGAAAAAAATTTATTTCTTAAAAAGTACGCTATGTGAGAAGTTTCATTTTATCATCTTAACAGAACTTTAAAATATCAAGTATGTGCTACCCCTGCTACCCTTAGCACCTACCCCTATTTTTTACCCTCATATTTGCATATATTTAAGTGGGAAAAATGTTATTTCTTAAAAAGTAGACTATGTGAGAAGATTTTTTTTTATCACTTTAACAAAATATTAAAAATTCAAGCATGTGCTACCCTACTACCCCTATCACATGCCCCTCCTCCTTTTTTTACCTTCATATTTGCATATGTTTAATGTTGTTATATGTTACATGATAAGTTGTTTGTTTAATGCTTGATATTTTTATGTTTCAGATAAACAGAAATAATTTTTCAGATAAATAGAAATAATTTGCATTTGCTTTAATTATAATTTGAATTATCACAAATTATAAATTACATATAATTTGATTTTACTTCTGAACATAAACTATGACTACTAGAAGCAAGGCCTCAAATGTAGCCTCTGGATATCCTACGGAATTCCCAGCATCCATGACCCCTTCAAAAGAAGATCTACAGAAGCTAAGGCTAACAAAGACCCTAAGATCCACTCTAAGGTTAGCCCGAGAGAAGGGAAAGAGGAGGGGGTGAAAAGAGGGGAATAAGGGGTTAAGTAAGTAGCAAAACCTATCATTCGTGGGTTAACATTCATTCAGAAAAAGAGAAAAAAAGACTCACCATCATCATTCGCCGGCCACTGCCGACAAGTCGGAAAAATAGTCCAAAAGAATAGGAGAGGGGTGAAAGATGAAAAGAAGTAAAAGAAGAATGCTTACAAACAATGCAAACACAGTCTTAACTCACTGTCATACCATGCAAACTACAGACATGCAAGTAAAGAGAGTTACAGACATGCAAGTAAGGAGAGGATAAGAAAAAGAAAAAAAAGTAGGTAAAGTTAGACAAAAAGTGGGTTAGTTTACTCTACGAGCTACATCTACGTTCGGGTTAGTCTAATTTTTTTTTTTTAATTTTATTTCTGGCATCACACGCTGGCATGTCACAAGCTGGCATTAATCGTCAACAGACTCATCTTCGACCACCACCCCAGAGCTCCTGTTGCTAATTGTTTTTTATTTTAAACAACGTTAATATTTTTAAAATGCCTATCTAAACGGTTCTTAAACATATTAACGCTGGTAGAGTTAGCGACTGACGCAGGAAGATTATTCCATTTATCAATTACTTTAAACGTAAAGAAGTTTTTAGCGATATTAGTAATGAAACGTCTGCCACGCAACTTAAATCCGTTATTACGAGTATTGCTATTATTGAAAGTGAACAGTTTGTCAAAATTTACGTTATCGATGTTATTAACGATTTTGAAAACTTCAATAAGCTCTCCCCTTAATCTCCTAGTTTCGAGTGAATGCAAGTGTAACACTTTAATCCTATCTTCATAAGGCTTGTTGCGCAATGACGGAATTAGTTTCGTGGCACGACGCTGAACCCTTTCTAACCTATCAATATCCTCACGCAAATACGCGCACCAAAACTGAAAGGCTTATTCTAAAGGAGGCCTGACTAGGGACATATAAAAGGGCAATATAATATCCTTCGATTTAAATTCGAAATTACGCGCTATGAAGGCTAACACCCTATTAGCTTTTGCACAAGACTCCAGGCACTGGTTCCTAACTTTTAAATCCTTAGATACGCGTACGCCTAAATCTACTTCCTCGTCAACGCTTGCTAACTATCATCCATCGTGTACGTGTATTGTTACGAGAACCTATATGCAAAACTTTACATTTGTCTACGTTAAATTGCATCTGCCACTTATCCGTCCACTCCATAATCCTATTTACATCGTCTTGGAGCCTATTTCTATCGTCCTCGTTAACAACCTTACCGCTTATTTTAGTATCGTTCGCGAATTTTGACACGTTACTAGTCACTCCTACATCAATGTCGTTAATGTAAATTACGAATAGCAATGGGCCTAATACTGAACCCTGTGGGACACCGCTACCTACATCCAACCACCCCGATTCACTATCATTAACAACGACCCTCTGTCTCCTAGCACGAAGCCATTACTCTAACCCAGGGGTTCCCAAATTGGTGTTCCGCGGAACACTTGTATACTGTGAGAAGTGTTCCGCGGAACACAATTTGGGAACCCCTGTTCTAACCAGTTAGCTACCTGACCGCGTATACCGTGTGCTTTAACCTTCGCAATTAATCTTCTATGCGGAACTGTATCGAACGCCTTTTTCAAATCTAAATAAATAACGTCATCCGCTCCATGCCTATCGTATTCGCGCACTATTTCGTTATAAAATTCTAACAAATTAGTTAAACAAGATTTATGGCGTCGAAACCCATGCTGACTACTATTAATCAAATCTCGACTTTCTAAGTGATCGATGATACGATCCCCTAACTACGGATTCCAAAAGTTTACCAACAATTGACGTTAAGCTAATGGGCCTATAATTGCTAGCTAATGTGCGGTCGCCTTTTTTAAAAGTAGGCGTGACGTTAGCTAATTTGAAGTCTTCAGGAATAATCCCCGTTTCGAGTGACTGATCAAAAATCTTCGTTAAGGGGCCTACGATAACGTCTTTCAAATCTTTCAAATGTCTGGGATAAAAAGCGTCCGGGCCTGGAGCCTTGATAACTTTTAGCCTCTCGATATAATGCGCAATCTCACCCTCGTAAACAGTTATTTCATCCAAAATAGTCTCGCTACTAAATGGAACGATATCGTCCACGTCGGGGACATTATTTACGTCTTCTACGGTTAAAACTGTCCCAAAAAAGTTATTAAAAATACCCGCCATCGCCTGAGCGTCAGAAGCCAAAAGCGCCGTTAATATCTACTAGAGGGCCTATGTTATCTTTTATCGGCTTACGATTATTGACGTATTCAAAAAACTTTTTTAGATTATGTTTACTATCCGCAGCTATAAGTATCTCTATATTACGCTTAGCATTCCTAACTGATCTTTTAACCTGACGTCTAAGCACGATATATCTATTAAAGTTAGCTGCCATGCCATTGCTCTTATTAAGTCTATACGCTCTGTTACGCTCGTTTATGAACTCGCCTATTTCCCTAGTCCACCACTTGGGCCTACGATGATTTGTAGCGCGCTTGGGCATACGAGGAATAAACTCCCTTTCAATATTCATAAAACTTTCTTTAAACGCCACCCAATACAAATTTGTGTCATTACCCGTAAATAAGTTATCCCAGTCCACTACTCTCATCCTATCCGCAAAACTATCAAAATTAGCCCTACGAAAATCAGGGACTTCTATTACGTTACTATCCTTAGTGTTTTCTATCAATAACTTAAACCTAAGAATTTGATGATCACTACATCCTAAACTCTCGCCCACTTCTAAACCATCGACTATATTTTCGCCGTTCGTCATCACCAAATCTAAAATATTCTCACCGCGCGTTGGTTCGGTAAGCATCTGTCGTAAAAAATTATCTTTCATGAACTCAATTAATCTCAAACCCTCCTCATTACCAGTAAAAGTCTCGTAATTAACATTAGGGCAGTTAAAGTCTCCGACAATTATATTATTCCGATTGTCAATAAATTTACTAAGAAGTGAGTAAAATCTAGTATCGGTATCGAGGGGTTGAACGGGAGGTCTATAAACAACAACAAAATTAAAACTAATACTACGCGCCCTAACTTCAACGCATATCGCATTAATTGCTGCCAGAAAATCTATCTTAACCTCGATAGCCCTAATGGAATTACGATTGTACAGCAAAACGCCGCCACCAAACATATGTAACCTATCATTAGTAAAGAGTTTAAAACCCGGTATATCAAGTTCCCCCAACAAGTCCCGAGTCACGGTATTTAACCACGTTTCAGTGATAGCAACTATATCGTAGTTGTCGGAATAAATTATCGTCTTAAATTCGTTTAATTTATTTCTAATACTACGCGCGTTTGAATAAAAGACGTTTAAGTTATTTTTTACCACGGGCCAGCGTTTTAAACTATTTTTCACGTCGGGCCCGCGTTCCCCGGACCCACAACGTTTAAAGAAAGCTTCGACCTATACAGCTTTCGTACGTTTTCGTCAATTAACCTATCTAGCCTAGCATTACCTATTTAATTAAAATGCACCCCCATCTTTTATAAAAAGGCTAGGATCACTGAATTCTGACCACAGCTTTACGAAGGGTACATTTTCCTCAGCACAAGTCTCTTCTAATTTAGTATTCAAAAATATCGTTTTAGACGTAATCCTAAGACCCAAACCGTGCCTAGGGGTAATACCTAGCACTGAAGACCTATCTGACCTCGCCTTCAGGGACCTAATTAACCCCCTATATCTCTCCAAAAGGTCAGGCACTCTCGTATCGGGCCTATACCAGTCGTTCCCCCCTACCATCGTCACCAACATCAAGTGATGGGAGGCAACGTCAATCCTATCTACTTCGTCTCTAACTCTGTCAACCCTGGCCGCTGGGAGACAGACCCTACTCCTCTTGGTTGGATGCCGTTCAACGAACTCTGTGTCCATATGGCGCACTAAAGAGTCCCCAATTAAAATAGTTTCCCTCTCATTCACGTCCCTTTCCAAATGGGCGAAAGGGTTCGAAACCTCGAGAGGGGGGGATTCCTATCACCTAACGTACGCGGCCTAGCTCCACCCTTAACTTCTCTAAATCCCTCCCCATCTACTAATCTCGGACCAACCTTAACCCCTTCCTCAACTTTATCCAACCTTCCCAATAAGCTACCTAAACTAGAAACTAGGTTACGCACCTCACCCTTCAAATTACTAACGTTGAAGACGTTAGTATTGGTTCGGCTTTCGTCAACCGTAGCCCTACCCATGCCCTCATCAAGCGTTGCAAGTCTTTCCGTTACCTCACGTACACTGCGTTTTATGTCAACTATTTCCTCCCTTAACTCGCAAAAGAAACAAACTGATCTCTGGGTAATCGCCATAGGACCGCCGTTATATTCTTTAAAATCCCAATACCACCGGTTTACCCAACACCTAACACACGACTCTTTCTGCGACGGCATTGCGCAGTTAAAAATAGTTATAACCGTCCCAAGTTTATGTTAAATTAAGCCGGCACGCTATGAAAACTTCGAAATCGCTAAAAACCACTAATATTCAGTTACTTAAATATAACAATGTGAATGTAAACGCAAGTATATAAAATTCAAAACTTTCCAAAAGTAAAATTATTAGCAATATGCAAAAGTAAATGCAATATCAGAGAGCTCAGGAAATGCGTCCATTCAGTACAGAGTCTGGCTGACGAAAATCTCAGATGTTGTGAGACACTACCTTTTTGTGCGCCGTCGTGAAAAAGCTAAATCAAAAGGATCAGCAACTGCTAATGAATGTTACAGGGTTGTTGTAAAAGATATTGAAGACATTTGAAGGAAATTTTCTTTTCCTACGATTAACACCAAAGGTATCTATCAAAGTCAGTCGACTAATAGAAGAAGCCTCAAAATTGAACAAGGTGCCGTTACATCGAAGAAATTAAAGTTTTGCCTTAAAAGTAGCTCAGTATGATGAAATGTTTGATATATCTTCTTGTGAATACTATGATAAGGGAATTGATAGGAAATCTTGCAGGTGTAAGGATAAAATACCAATGGCGGAATGGGAGTCTTTTGTGGGTCAAAAACAGAGAAAAAATCAGTTAGGACCAATTGATCGCATAGTTAGTTCAACAAAGAAGAGATCCTTAGCAAGAGCCCAAGAAGCACAAAACAGTCAACTAAAAGCACAAGAAGAAATGACTGAAGCCACCAATGTTATACCATCGGAATTTATAGAAAATACCGAAGAAGACATGGATGTAGATTCAGAGAGTCAGGATGATCATTATGACGCCGATTTAGAATTTTGACTGAGAATATTCAGAACAGGCACTCCTACAAAATCCTAGCATTAACAGCAGATCGTTATCGTCTAAGTTGTAGAGCTGCAGCTGCAACAATCAATGCAGCTTTTAAAGATATGGGGATCCTTAACCACACCAACATGTTTGACAGAAAGAAATTAGAAAGTGAAAGAAATCGCATCGGTGAAACAAATGCTTTTAGGTCTAAATCCGAAAATCTGAAGATGGAGTGCCTTGGATTTGATGGAAGGAAAGATAACACATTAACTAAAAGTGGAAAGATAAAAGAAGAACACTGTTATTCTAAAAGAACCTGGAAGCATCTATGTAGACCATGTCACATCAGATAATGGAACTGCTCGCTGCATAGCAGTAGAGTTGATAACTATTATTACAGACTCGAACAGCACAGATACTACCAAAGTTTTACCGTGTGATGGTACTCCTCTAAATACAGAAAAAATTGGCGGAGCCATAAAACTGGTTTAAATTCATCTTAACACACCTGTGCAGTTGTTGGTGTGCATTTTGCATTTGAATGAGCTGCCTTTTATGCACGTCTGCAAAGCCATTGATGGTAAAACAACAGGTCCAAATATGATACTTTTGTGGGTTCAATTGGGAATAAACTGAAAACAGATTTAACAGAATTGGAGGTTGTCAAATATTTTCGCGTAAAGGGAAACATTAAAGAAATTCCAGCAAATGTTGTGAAGGAGCTAAGCAGTGATCAAAGATATCTCTATGATGGGGCAGGGACAATTCGACGTGGCCGACTCGATGCGACCCAACTCGATGTGGCCGACTCGATGTCAGGACAACTCGATGTCAAGCCAAGTCGATGCCAGGCCAAGTCGATTTCATTTTCTTTATATATTTAATGTAGGTTAACTGAATGTCCGGTTAGGTCAACTGTACGCCCTTGACGATTGGTTAGGTTAAGTTGTGATATTTTCGTTAAAACTAACGAAAATATCCCTTAGGGATATCACATCGAGTTGTCCTGACATCGAGTCGGCCACATCGAGTTGGGTCGCATCGAGTCGGCCACATCGAATCGTACCCAACCCCTCTATGATATGTGTCTGGCAGTGCAAACTGGGGACACTTCTCAAGATCTGTCCACTCGATCTCCAGGTACCCTTCACCATGCTCGCTGGCTATCTCTAGCCAACAGGGTCGATTAGATTATACAGTATATCTCAACGTCAAATCCAGATAAAAACCTTCAAGATATATTCAAGATTATTATGCAGTTCTCTGCTCCAGGGTGGTTTTGGATAAAATCTCATCCTAATGCAACTGATGGCAATATAACTTTTGGCATTTAATGTGCTTGCTTCGAAATTTAGATGAACAACATAGATCAATCATAGAACCAGTATTAAAGAATAACGCCAACTTTGCCCACGCAGAAAATATACTCATATCAATGGTAACTGACAAGAGACTAGAAATTAGGGAGCAAGCTATGCTATTCAGAAAATCATCCTTTCAAGAACAGAATTTTCAGGTACCAGAAACTTTGAGTTGCCTCGAACCCTCAATTTCCAATCTACTGACTACACCGAGATGATCGATTGGCAAAAAGAAATCATTACTCCTGCACCGCTGCTAAACAATTTTAGCGACGATGAGCTACTACAGGCTCGATGTAAGCCACTGGAGATAGCTTCTTTTCCATGCCACAGTCAAAGTGTGGAAAGGGCAGTGAACCTAGTAACAAAGGCATGTCAGTCAGGAAAGAATAAGATATGACAACCGGCAAAAGTTTATCTTAAACTCATTAGAATCAAGGCGAAAACTGCCCAAGTTTGAATGGAAGGCCCAATGGAATGAGTAAGAAACATATGAAATAAAATTTCTTAATGATATTGAAAATTTCTTCCCTTTTGATGTGATAAGGAACAATGAAAAAGTGAATTGAATGTTACCACATTTATTATGCCTTTAATTTTTCGTTCTGAATATATTGTTGTACTTAATTAATTTTCCTAATACTGTACATTATTAAATAAAATATACGTTAATAAAGATTTATGTCATCAAAAAACCTGAATATAGAATAAGTCTCGAATAAATGAAATATTCTTCAATATAGGCCAAAAAGTGAAAAATTGTGCCAGGGGTAGGAGGCTTTAAAAAGCGAAAATAATTTATGAGGGTGTTCCTTGTTCTATTCAAACCCCTCACAATATGTACCTTTTCAATATAAAATTTCGACCCGGCCTAAATTGTTTAAATCAAATAAACAGAGCATATAGTTGTGTTTCATTTCAGCCTTTACAAGGTGTACCTGTAATGTGTGTGTGTGTGTGTGTGTGTGTGTGTGTGGGGTCAGCTAAAACCGTTCAAACCAAAATAAATAAATAAATAAATAAACATATTCAAAGGAAATGAATGTGTATATATATATATATATATATATATATATACATACTGTACATTATCTTTAAAAAGTGAAAATCGCGGTATATGTCAAAAAAAGTTAAAAACGTAAATAAAAACGAAGAGAATTAATCTGTACAGCATTTTTCTGAGTGTTTCTTTGTGAAGGAAATTAGTTGCCTATCGAAATTTCTACAAATACCCCCCATTATCCCCCGCGGCCACAGTCGCGAGCACGAATCAGTGAGAAGTATCCAGCATACCACATCCTCCATCCCCCGAAGTAACGGAGAATACTTTCTCCCACTCAGCTTGAGTCAACCCCCACCCAATACTTCCCATAATACCCTTTTGAGTCAATTTTGTGCACCAGCGGCTACTGTCTATCAGTAATATGAAAATGGTAAATAAATTCCTGCATCTCTTTGGTATCTGCAACGATGCAACTAATGAGGCAGATGCGATGAGGTGCGATCTTTGCCAGTTGCTTTTTTATTTCAGATGCCTAGAATGGGAAGATGAAAAAATCTCTCTCATAACGAACGTGAAGCAACTTAATGGGATAAAGTTTTTCTGCGAAAACTGTATGACCGAAATAAACTCTTTTACGGTATCTAAAGCAGAAAGAGACTACGAGAAGAAAATTAAAGAGGAAAGTTTGAATGGAGAACAGAGGGAAACAGGAGAAACGAAGAAAAGTGAAGTAGAAATTAAGCAAATACCGTCACACAAAGAGGCTGAAACTATGCAGGGAAAAGAGAGTATAAAGACAACAGATAGTATAGAGGCAACGAAGGAAATTAGCACAAACAGCACAGAAAAGAAAAGACAAGAGTGTAATCAAGAAAACGGAGTGAAACTGTTCCCAATAAGGCGCACTAAAGAAAAACCACCGAGTAAATATGGGCAAAGAATTAAATGCAGGCATTATATAAAACATAACTGCAGATAATAGAGGAAAATGTGTATATGAATATTAGGGTGGCCCACTTTTCAATTTTTTTTGAAAAGTATAGGTGATCGTGGTTTTTCCCATTATTTGGCACTATACTAGCACATTGGTACCATTTTTACAAAAATTTATCAATATTTAGGGGTCTCGCATCGACCTTGAAATTACTAGTTTTTTTTTTTAAATGCGTACTTTTTAAGTTTTTACTGAATCAAGATAAATCATTAAGTAGGGATGTTTTCTGAATCCTCTTAATGAAAGAAGTCGTTTGGTGTGCCTGCCAATGTCATACGACTAACGGTTTAAAGGTTGTGCCTGTATACAGGTAATACCAATGTGCTACATAGTATAGTGCCAAATAATGGGAAAAACCACGATCACCTATACTTTTCAAAAAAATGAGTCACCATACCAGGGCGGAATGTATAATGTATATAGGTAATTAGAAAATGCACTATGCCTGTGCCAGGTACCTAACCTATTTCTTTTTTTGCAGATCATATTTTGAAATTCTGTCTGAGTTCCTCATCCTTTGTCATGGACAAATCGATGGCAACCATAACTGGAAGAACTCTTGAAGCTACAAATAGAGAGTCATCAAAAGGAAAAGCGAAAATAACATCGCTACCTTCTCTAAGATCGGCCTCGGAAATTTTTTTAGTTGGCCAACCGTCGTCCTCCATCAGTGGTAGCAAATTGCCAACAACACGGCAGGTTTTGCAATACTTCTTCAGTGTTATCCAGTACACTGCTAACAGGAAAGACGCATTCAAAGAAACCGTAAACAACGTCTTAAAGTTTTGGAACATGGCCCGCATTAAAACAATCACAAAGCTCAACTGCGAACGGAAGCTAGAGGCATTGTTGAAAGAGTTGCACTTACTTCAAAAGAGCAGAAAACGAGAAACTGACGCCGGAGGAAAACGGCAGAAGTTTTCGGACAGTGTGGTCAAGCTGTGGGATATCGGAGCATCTGACGCTGTCGAAGATATAAAGAAGAATCGACTGCTGTCCGACAAGGACAAGAAAGAAGACATTGACTTCTACCTCGATCAACGTGGTCCTCGGGTGGCAACGATGAGCGGGAACGATAAAGTTTTCGCTGTAAAAAGAAAGCTACAGGAAGGAAGAAAACGTCCTCGCCAGGAGCCGCAAACCTCAAAGTGTGCATACGAAACCGGAGATGAGGCCATGGAGAATGATGATACTGGCATGTCAGGAGAGTCGGAGACAGAACTAGCGTTCCCCCTGCCGAAAGAGCCAAGTGTGTCTGTCAATCTTCTTCGCCGCATCCTTAATGCACCTGCTGTCATGGAAGTGGCTGATCGTTTCCGCATGTCCAATAATCAGGTGCGTATTGTGTATAGTATTCATCGATAGCGTCAGTTTTAAAGTGTCCCGTAACCCACATGTATTCTTGACAGTTTCCTTTCCACTTTCCATTCTCTACATAGGTAGTAAGCATTGTGGCGCTATCACACGTTCGGCGGATCCACCAGCAGACCTCAATCAGTTCAGCATCTCGAAAGAAACGGCTCGCCGGGGAAGAGTGTCACATCGCCGTGAAGTGGCGACGGCTGTGAAGGACTCCTTCACGCCACCGAGGCACACTGTTGTCCACTGGGATGGCAAAATGGTCAAGGTCAGTTGATTAAGTTTTCATAGCTACCAATTTAGTAATGAGATTCATGAAGCATAATGTCAATTAAAAAGAGAACTGAATGTGAACAAAAATAGGTTACTTTACAACCATGAAATTGAAATATATGGCATGTGTTTCAGAACTTCCTTGGAACGGCGGAGCACCGCCAAGCAATTCTCATCTCCGGGGCTCCTCATTGCACAGAAGGAAAGTTGCTGTCAGTCCCAGCTGTTGCTGACGGCACCGGACTGTCGCAGGCGCGGGCAACCATACATGCTCTCGAAGATTGGGGATGTGAGGAGAGCGTCATCGGACTCTGCTTCGACACCACTTCCACCAACACGGGGAGGGTGCAGGGTGCAGTTGTCCGGCTGGAGAACATGCTCGGGCGACCGCTACTCCAGCTGGGATGCCGTCATCACGTCCTAGAGCTTATCGTGGGGGCAGTAGCCGTCACCCTGCTCGGAAGGACTACGGCACCAACTGATCCTTTGTTTCAGCAGTTGAAGAGAAGGTTAGTTCATTTTTTGTGCAAGGTAAAGTTAGGACACACATGATATTCCACTAGTTTATAAAACAGCAAGCCAAACCGGAACTTCAGAGTTTTCTCACAATTTTCTTGTTTATTATTTTTGAAGATGGGACGAGCTCGATCTCTCGACCTACTGCAAGCTGCAGGTCGAGAATCTGGCGGAGAGTACGTGGCTAATAGAACTCCGGAACGCGGCGGTCAGCTTCCTGAGCACAGCTTCTGGTTTCGTCAGAGACGATTACCGGGAAGTGGCAGAGATCACGCTCCTGGTACTCGGGACACAACCACGCCTTGGCATTCACCTCATGCGCCCAGGAGCCTACCACCACGCAAGATTGATGGCTAAAGTTAGTATTTTCAAACAAAAATAATCTAGAGATAAGTTTAAATGTTATTCAAAGATAAACATTTCATTATAACGCAAACAAAGTAATTGGTAACAATAAACCTGTCTTACTTACAATGGTGCCTATTCTGTTTCAGGTCATCTACTACACAAAACTGTTGATGTTCAGTAGGCAGTGGAGCTCGACGCAGAGCTGGTCGACAAACTGCACAGGATCGTGGTGTTCATCGCTCTTCTGTACGTACCAGCTTGGTTGGCGGCCTCTGTAGCAGCTGATGCGCCGTTGAATGACCTGGTACTATACCAGCGTTTTCTGAGGTATAGGGCAGTGGACCGCGAGGTGGCAGAAGCGTCACTGGCAGTGAGGAGGCGGCACTTCTGGTATCTGAGGCCTCAGACCGTCATCTTCGCTCTATGCAGCAACAAGGTGGATGGCACTGTGAAGCAACAGATGGCAAAGAAGCTGTCCCACCTCCCTGTACCCAAAGACTTCACATACGAGAACGTCTCAGTCGACGAGATGACGCTACTCCCCGACCTGATCGACGAGTCCTCCTGGTTCTTATTTGCAGGTCTGAAGATGTATGGGTCTTCGTGGCTCACCCTGCCAACTGATAAGTGGGACGAGAACGAGGACTTTTGTCGTCTGAAGGATGTGATCTCTAATCTCCAGGTCACCAATGACGTCGCTGAAAGAGGAGTCCAACTGATTCAAGACTATGCGAACACGGTCACAAAGGACGAGGCAGAGCTGCAGGATCTTCTGCAAGTGGTGGAAAAGAACCAGAAAGAGCTCGGCGACTTCAAGAAGTCATCACTCGCCACGATGGCATAGCACAGAGGGACAACGTTGCAGCCAGTGACGTGTGATAGTGGTCAATACAATGCAAAAGTGATTGTTTAAGTTATTGTTTCTTTCTTCCTTATTTGTCTGCTATTTGCTGATTTTTTTGAAAAGTATAGGTGATCGTGGTTTTTCCCATTATTTGGCACTATACTAGCACATTGGTATTACCTGTATGCAGGCACAACTTTTAAACCGTTAGTCGTATGACATTGAAAGGCACACCAAACGACTTCTCTCATCAAGAGGATTCAGAAAACATCCCTACTTAATGATTTATCTTGATTCAGTAAAAAGTTAAAAAGTACGCATTTAAAAAAAAAACTCGTAATTTCAAGGTCGATGCTAGACCCCTAAATATTGATCAATTTTTGTAAAAATGGTACCAATGTGCTAGTATAGTGCCAAATAATGGGAAAAACTACGATAACCTATACTTTTAAAAAAAAATTGAAAAGTGGGCCACCCTAATGAACATCCCCCAATATGCAATTTCTTTTATAATAATGTCATTGTAAATTTGGAGACATGCAAATTCTACCACCTGGACATCTACAGGACTTAAAATGCCACTATCAACATCTCCTGACGAACCCAAATGACAAAGGACAAAGTTTAAAGGACAATAGGAATAACAGTAACATTAGGAATAACAATAGGAACACAAAAACGAAACCAAAAAAAATTTCAGCATCGCAGACACGATCGATACGGCTGCTAAATGTCATCCAACGCGTGAAGTTGACACAACTGGAAACCCCCGAGCCAAACCGCTTCAGGCCAAGAAGCTCCCAGAACAGGTAGGAAAAAACGGATCTCTCTCGGAGGACCATAGGGCAACGAAACAAGCGAAACCAAAGGAAAATGAACTTGAAATGCACAAGGGGCAACGAAAAACAAAGAACATAAATATTGTCCTGGCTAATATTCAAGGAATAAGACCAAACCAATCACTCAACAAAGTTTCGTACCTGAAAGAATTTATGGACGAAACAAGGGCGGACATCGCATGCCTCACAGAAACTCATCTTAAGGAATGTCAAGGAAATTGTGAAAACTGCGAACATTGTATTGATAAGAAAGAGATAAATAGAGAGGGTTTCATCTTACTAAGAGCGGATAGAACAGCGAGGCGTAAAGGTTGCTGTGCTATATATGTACATGGAGGTCATATGACAGAGACGGTAATAAGTAAATCAAACAGCTTTGTGAAACTCCGAGCAGTGAAAATAGAAAAACTAAACGTGATACTGATAGTCATCTATAGACCTCCAAACACCCCAACCGAAAAATTATCGGAGGCCATTGAACGATATCAGAAACCTAATAAAAGCCATAAACCCTCCATCTCCAAATATAATGATCTGTGAATACTTTAACTTCCCATTTATAAAATACAAAAAGGTGGCTAAGAATATATATATATATATATATATATATATATATATATATATATATATATATATATACACACACACACACACACATATATATATATATGTTTATATATATACACCAGAACAATGAGGGCACAAGAGAAGACCAGAGCAAGCAGAAATGTTGATAGCTTTCACAAATGAGATAACAGGTGAGTAGTATAGCCGAAAAATGGGAGAGTGCAAGAATGTTGCAGGTTATTATGTAATGTTGCAAAGGGGGGTGGGGATGTTGCAAAGGGGTTTGGGTTGTTGCAAAGGGGGTGGGGTTGTTGCAAGGGGGGTTGTTGCAAAGTGGGGGTGGGGGTGTTGCAAAGGGGGGTGGGGGGAAACTTGGAGGCGGCGTTATCCCCCAAGAGAAAGAAGGAGGAGAGAAAGGAGGAGAGGTGTTCACCTGGCAGAAGCCAAGTGCACATTAAGACTTCAGCCGAGTAGGCGTTGTTTTATAGGCTCCTAATCAGCCAGTTGGCGTAAATGGCTTGAGTTGCCAGATACCGCGATACCATTGTATACATTATTATAGACTCCTAATCAGCCAGTTGGCTGTAAATGGTTGTCAGATACCGCAATACCATTGTATACATTATTATTATATACGCCTAATCAGCCAGTTGGCTGTAAATGGCTTGAGTTGCCAGATACCTCTTTTAGCAGTACCATTATATACATTATTATATACGCCTAATCAGCCAGTTGGCTGTAAATGGCTTGAGTTGCCAGATACCTCTTTTAGCAGTATTATTGTATACATTATTATATACGCCTAATCAGCCAGTTGGCTTAGAAGGCTTAAATGTTGCCAGATACCGCAATACCACTGTATACATTATTATATTTCGAATACCGGTAGTAGAAGGCATAACAATTAAGTAAAACAACATTGCATCATTTTTTTTATTATAAATATATAGAAAATAAATATACATTTGAGGAATATGCATATAACAGTACAGGAAATATATACACACAATTATGGATATACATATATAAAATAAAATATACATTTCAAATAAATATACACCAATAGAAATATGTACATAACAGTACAGGAGAAATATACACACACACACACAATTATGGAGATATATTTATAAAATAAATATACTTTTCAAATAAATATACATTTCAATAGAAATATGCGTATAATCAGTAGAGGAGAAATGTCAAGCAAAATATAAATACAATTCACTTTTTTTTCAAACTACTAAACTCGGTCTTAATCGAGTTTACAATTACATCATTATTGCTCTGCATTACGCAGTATATGCGGCTTAATAATATTTCACCGCTTAAAGTATAGGGAAACCTGTATTCGATATGAAGGGCTTTCATATCGTTCAGTACTATTTTTGTTCCCACTTTACAACCGGTTGGTAAGTCATCTTTAAATACGTCTAGAATACAATCAAAAGCACGCACAAAGAGTTGATCGTTAGCTACATTATTAAACACAAGTTTATAAGAACGCTTTTCCAATCGAGGGTTTATTTCTACCGACTCGAGCTTTTCAATCGTGAACTCACTCAACATAGCGGCAATTGAAATAATCTTCTAAATCGTTACGACAACTGCGCGTTATATAAAGAAATAGTTCTTCAGGGTGAACGGTGTAGGTGAGCTCAGCCTTGTACCGATCAATTGCTTTGTACCAAAGTTCATGGTATTTCAAAGAGTCTAAACTTTTTAAATAAACATCCAGCACTAGACCATTCTCACCAGCCCTACACTCGGTAAACCCATCGAGCAGAGCGGTGTATGCGTATTCAAGTACTGTATCAAAATAAAACATATCCGTAACACGCGCGTCTAATATAGGTTTCAGTTTACGGAATCCGACGATTTCAAACATTCTGTCGAGGATGAAACGGTTTCGCGTAGGAATAAGAGCGTTATTATCAGAAGCATTCTTCCACATCAACCGTATATCAATGCACGGCCGATCGTTATTTATACACAACGTACATACAACGGCGTATGAGGGTGCGTCACTAATCTGCTCTCTTCTTGTACCTACGTTAGCAGGTATTTTATAACGATCTTCACTCCACTTCTCAACTATCACAAAGATTCTATTCATCTCCTCGATACTTAAATAAACCCGTTTGTTTGTCGGTCTACATTCCGTTTCCAGTACATAGCTAATGGTACAGGAATTACGCCTGAACACGCGCAACGATTTCGTCACGGACACATCGCACGAGGCGTTGAGAATGCTGCTCAAAGGAAGTTCCATCGTATTCGAGGAGCGCACGTCCACTCGGCTCAAGCTCTGAGATAACTATGAGCCGTGTGAGGCACGCAGGTAGGCAGGAATGGTTCGACGGGCGGCTGACTCGATGATACGTGAATGGGCTTGTTCCGCGAGTCGAATTGTTGTACCGGTACAAGAATATCACTACCAGCCTACGCACCAGACATTTTGGATAAGAACTAGGAACATTTTATGTTTTACTAAATATCTCCACACTCCGGCGCACTATTTGAGAGGAACATATGTTCATATTTTTCCTTTCTGCCCATCAAACGATACTCGTCTCTAAACTCTGTTAAAAATTCACGCAGGGCACTAGCCACAACCTCACTACGAACCTCATCATGATATACGTTAATATAGTGATAAAAATACTTAAGATTGTCCATGATCACGAGATTCACATTTCCAGTCGTAGGGTATGAGTAATCGACATGGTGTAGCATGACGTAATACCGCTTGTCACACCACCCATCAGCAAGACTCATTATCCATACCTGCTGCTTCTCTTCTGCACGCGTTGTTTCTTTTACTTCACGGTGTATGTGAGACTTTATAAAGTTTAGCTCTGCAGTATACTTCAGCACATCGTCTGTGCAACGAAAGCCTTCAACGGTCTCACCAGAACATCCGTAGAGTATTTGTACATCTTGGAACTTCGCACAATCCAATGTGTTTTTAAAAGAGGCATAGGAGGGATGAATAGGAAGTTTTTCGGTATCCACCACATCCTGGCACTTTACTGAATACCATTTCGTAAACGTTGTACAAGCAATATTAAAGGTAGCCATTTGAATACACGTCTGATCTGAATACACGTCTGATCTCTCGGGCTTACTGCGGTCGACTGACCACGCAGGGATTCCCAGATAGTAGCATGACTCACTGTCTTACAGTGGGCGGAGCTTAGAACTTTCACCTACACACACACACACACACACACACACACACACAAAGGAGAAAGTGAAACGCTATTTGAAACATGATTTATTTAATAAACGAGATATTCAAGTTATATATATTTACAAATACGATTTAATAAACGAGATATTCAAGATATATATATATATATATATATATTTACAAATAGATACGATTATATACAAGACGTTTGAGTTAGAATCATCATTGGTATCCAAATGGTACGGTATCATAGGTACCAGGTAACTGGTAACGTTTCCTACAGGTGTTACGGCACACCATCGTACCCCTAAGTTCCTTCACGCCCCCCAGCTTCTGCGCCCGAAAATTGTGGGTGCCTACAATTAGTTGGTGAGGTTGTTCATCCAAACATACTAGATCCTTCAACGACTCAAAGTTAACAACCTCCCGATTCGCATGGTTGAGCGTAATACTCTTTGCCTTCACGATATATTTCATTTCCTCCCCCACCCTGACCCGTACCCCATAAGTCTTAGGTCCTGTTGAGGCAAAAGAGTCGGCGTATGCGTTGTCCCCATACTCATCCTTGATCTCATCAGTGAGCTTGCCGAGGAACTCCCCAATAGTGGGCATGTATTCACCCTCCCTCTCTGTGAATATCACGCTATCTGTATCGGCATACAAAACTCTCCGCCCAAGAGAGTGCAATAGACCCCAAAGTTTTATACGGGCGTAGGCTGTTGTGAAGCTGGCCACAGGTATGTTTGTAACCCTTGAGGTATCTGTGGCAAATTCAGTGTTGTTGTACTTTATTACGTAAGTATTACCTACATTTACGATCTCCATGACCTCTTTATCGGGGGCATTGGCATAATCCCAGACATCGCTATAACCTTGTGCCAAATGAATGCTCCCTCTGCCGGTATTCTGCGCAAATTTTCCCCATAGACTGTTTAGACAACTTTGCACTAAAGTGCTTGCCAGGATTCTTTACAATTTGGACACGATCAAGTTGTATACCTTCGCGGTCGCGGTAACGTTGAATATAGGCAGACTTTTCATCTTCGGTATCAACTCCTCGCGGATACCCTGATGCCTCAACCTTATCCTTCAAAAAGGTGTTTATATATGGTGTGAAAAGGTTGGGTAGCTTCTGAAACCTCCACACCTCATGTATCTTCAGTATTCTATAACCATGGCGCACGGCTAGGGCCAACTCAGGACTTGTATATACGCCTCTGATTTTACGCTGGTGGGGTATATGGTTACATTCGCCGTTATCCTCTTCCGCGTACTTCACGCACAGGGGAAACATGAGCTTGTCGTCGATAACGACAGGTAAGATCGGCATCCATAAATTGCGTGGGGGGAGTACGTCTACGAAAGAGATCCCAAAGTAACGATCATTCAAATTTTTTGAAAATTCATTGATGGATGGTAGGCTAGGTCCCACCAGTTTCTCAGGAGCGCCCACGGGGTACGGATGGCTCTTCATCACGTATGGGTATAAAGAACAGAAATCGTAGTAATGGAGCTTCACGCCCACCGTAGGTGGGAAGTATAGTCTGAAAGGATTTGTACGTCCTCCAAACAAGCTATCACCACATTTGAGAGGATCCAGCACCATTGAACCCTTGATCGCTTTTATTTCCTCACGGTACACCTCGTCTGTCTCCATCCGTGCATCATATTCATGCTCCCACAAGACTTTGTGAGTGAACTATGATCCTATAAGTTGATCGCGGGTGCGGGTCGATGCAAGACAGTCGGCAGGAGACCTACCGTGGATATCTCCGGTGACTCCGCACTCAGGACGGGGGCATCCATGCCACCAGCAACCGTTAAAGGAGTACACAGTCTTCACACCAGTGACACGGTTTTCACTTAACCCATCAACCCAAAAAACACGTCCATTAATCTTAATGGGTATTTCACCCGTGTTGCGGGCGTGCTTTATGTATACACCTGTCTGTTGCTGTAGGTGTATGAGCCAGTAAATAGCCTTGTGCCCGTAACTGCGGGGATTGTTTCGGTGAATAATGGCTAAGGTGTCTTTCGGCATGAAGTTATTCTTGAACACCGTAAAACATAATGATGCGATGGTGGTTGCGACTTGCAGTGAGGAAAGTGTATGGGAAGTATCCTTTGGAAACTTCAGCTGCTACTCCCATCACCTTGGGTAGCTTTGCTAATTTACAAGGTGTGAATAATAAAGTATCTTTAAATTGTACATTGCCTCTTATCTGCATCTGTATTAATTTGTTGCCTCTTTTCAATGGATCACCTGTAAATATCTCAGAGGATTCGTGTTCAAGCAACTCCTTATAAAGGAACTGCGTGTCAAACTTTGCCCCGTTATGGGCGAGAATATACACAGTCATTTTTTTGAACTTGTCGGCTAACTTAACAATATAGGACACAAATAGTTTCACAGGACTATAGCTGACATTCGTTTTAAAACGTTTGTCCGTTTACCACATTTGGGGCACTCGTCACATTCGATATCCATACACTCATCACAGATAGTCTGGCTCACAAGTAAATGTGGAATTACCTCTTTGGTTTCAGCGTTCGTATATGTTTCTATATCGTAGTATACAGTTATACAAGGGTTATTTTTAGGCTTAGCATCTTTCATATAACATACATGCTTTACTCCATCCGCCTTATATTCCTCCTGGCATGTAGGACAGTGAATTACGTCACACTTGTGCTTAAATTTTCCCCAATTATCCATTGTGTGAAACATACCACATTCACAGATTCTCATTTTCCTGCACGTGCCAATTGATTTATGGAAATCAGAACAGCTATTATTGAAAAATGTGCGTCTACACACATCATAGTCTCTCTTCTCAGCTTCAACTACACGGCTTTCAAATTTGGTGCCTTTACACTGCTCACGTACCATGTGACATTCTTTACAATGTCTCACTATATCATCCGCAAACTCGAGGCATCCCTTACACAAATCATGATGTCTCCCATATTTTCGACTTTTGTCATAACTCGCGTAAAGCCACCTTATATTACGGATGGGGAGATACGTTGTCCCTGACAATCCTAAAATAAGTAGGGGCCTTGTACGATCTCTCACACAGCTTTTAAAAACATACACAGTCCTACGACGATCATCCAACCCAAACACAACTATGCGGACATTCATTTCCTGTTCTACCCTTCTCAGCTCTTCAGGACCCATATTACAGTCAAATTCAAGTTCACAGTCTACACCTAGTTTACGGGCACGCTCCACGACTGTAGGCAACCAAATTTTTTGAGTTCGTGTATTTTGTACAGTAAACATACGTGCTAAGAGTACTGATATAAAGCCGCAACCACGATCGACGTTTATATGCCGTCTATAAATAGCTTGAGAATTGAAGTTAAGAGTATACGGTATGGCACTATGACCCGCAACACGGTATACATGGTCAATATTTACCGTGAAGTTGTCCATATTGAAGGCTATACTACTTTGGGCGGCTTGCATTATACGTCCTAATTATATTCTACATCTTCAGCCGCCAAACGTCTAAATGGCACTATCACCCAATAATCGTCTACATCACCGTCATCTGACCCGAATCCAAAGGACAGACTCGTCCTGACTTCACGCTCGTCACGATTCTGAAGAGCAAACTCTATAATACGCTCTACACCCGGCGTAGTCCGCGCTCAATTCCACTGCTATACATGACTCAAGGGTCGACCCTGACTCTATACCGATTTCTAGTCAAGGCTGGGGTGGGGGCTGCGGATCGCACCAATTCCAGTGTTTACCATCCTCAACAGAACGGGGGGCGATGAATTAGTGGATATATTAGCCGAAGGTGCTGCTGATGGGGCCCTGTTGCGTAGGAGGTTGATGGTTGGGGCTCTATTATTGTAGACTTAACAGAACGGGGGGCGGCGGATGAATAAGGGGATATATTAGGTGCTGCTGGGTTGTTGTTGCGTAAGAGGTTGAGGGTTGGGGATCTATTACCGCTGCAACAGACGCGTATTTCGGTCGCTTTATACCTGACGTGGATATCTCATACCTCCGCTTTGGACGTGTTACCGGTATCGCTGGTGAGGGTTCAGGGAGGAGATCACAACTACACTGTCGTCGAGGTCATCCATAATGATGGGCTGCTCTACCTCATCGTCATTCACGGTTCTGTGGGAGAAGAAATATAAGGATCAGCACTCAAATTTGTAATATTTTGTAAATGACCCACTTAGGAGTGTGACGTGTTAGAAATGGACTCTGTAGAAAATTCAGATTCACGAGCCCATCCACATGTATTATATCTGGACCTACAGATGTGGTAAAACTGTGTTTATGCTTAATATCATTAAAGAAAAGGGGGAGATGTTCTCGAAATTTGTGCATAAAGTTATATGGTGCTATTCGACGTATCAATCAGTGTTCAACGAGTACCAAGATGATATTTTGTTCCACAAGGCGTATATGACGTTAATTCGTTAAAGGAAATGAACATACAATCATTGTAATTGACGATCTCATGTTGGAGATGGATAAAACGTTTGCCGAGACATTTACAGTATTCTCCCACCATCTTAACATAAGCGTGTTCTTCATCAATCAGAATCTATTTTTCAAAAATAGATACATGCGCGATGTGTCGTTAAATACGCAATATCTAGTCTTATTCGCGCAACGTAGAGATGTATCACAAATTGGGGTATTAGCCAATCAAATGTTCCCGAATCAGCGTAAGGAGTTTTTGGAAGTTTATAAAGAAGCTACAAGCACGCGTTACGGATATTTGCTTTGCGACCTTCATCCGCGAAACACGTTTAGAGTGCTTCTGCGAACGAATATATTTCCAAACGAGCCTGAAACGGTGTATATTCCAGAATGACAAAGAGACTAAAGAAATACCGTGAATTAATAAAAATCTATCATCGACTGCCTCGGGCAATGTAGCAGATGTTTATTAAAAATATCGATGCCGACTTTTTAAAATGCATCTGTGAAATCTGTCTTAACGTTATAAATTGCAATGTATCAATGAAAACCCATCAGAAGGCTCGCCTACGCCGCTACAAGAACATAATACGTGCACTCGCTCGTAAAAGCCAAACTGTAGCGAAGAAAAAACGAATTATTGTACAAACAGGAGGGTCATTTCTCCCCATCTTATTTTCAGTTTTGGGTCCTTTACTGACTAGATTAATATAATGAAGAAAGTGGTAGTGATTCCCCACGAGGTGTACGCCTCACTGCAAAGGAATCCAGACACGTATCTAGATCCCCGTAAAAGCAGACTTAAAAGAATGGAAAGCGAATTGTTAGCCCTATTAAACAGTGAAAAAACACCTGATGAGAAAAGAATCTTATACCAAGAAGCTCTGCAGAAATTTCTTCACGAGTACGAAAATTATAAGAGCCCTAAAGAGATTCCTGTGGTTATTAGGCACAGCACGGGGGACGATGGCGACATAGGATCTGTACCCGACGACACAGCTGACCAACCAAAAAGATTAGCCACACAACATATCGAACATGTATTAAAAAATACCCTCCCACTTACATTGAGGAGTAAAGGCTTAAGTCTTTATAATCTATTGAATGAGGATCCCGCCATACAATGGACCGATACAAGGGAGATCATTGTTGAAGGATCAAAGGTACAGGGATCGAATATCGTAGACATTGTCCATGATCTGGTGAGAAAGTGGGATAGGCCATCACCATCAGGATGGAAGCATATTAAAGCAAGACTACAACAAATAAATGTCCCTAAAACGTTGATAGGAAATTTGAACAGGTTAAAAGACTTGGAACATGCAACGCCTGTGACACAATTGAAGGCGCCGTCACCCCCGGCGGTAACACCTTTGAAGAGGAGCAAGAAGAGGTTAAACCAACCCTACCCACGTGCCTCTAAAATACGCAAATGGCTAACGTATTAACTAAACGCTATTATGACATTTCTACCCCATCCTCTTACGGCGGCGTAGATAGACTGTACAGAAGTGTTTACGGAGTAGGAAAAAAAGATGTTGAAAGATTTTTGAGGGAGCAGGACGCTTATACGCTTCATAAGCCTGTGAGAAAAAGGTTTAAAACAGCCAAGACAACGGCTTCCTCGATTGATTCTATTTGGCAAGCAGATTTAACAGACATGCAAAGATATTCTGTGTATAACGATGGTTACCGCTACATTCTATTCATAATAGACGTATTCTCTAGATATCTGTGGCTAGTTCCTCTGAAAAATAAATCACCTGAAACAGTTGCTAAAGCCACCAAAACGCTAATGTTAAAAGAAAACAGGGTTCCTGACTATTTTTGTACGGATATGGGGAAGGAGTTTATAGGCCGTGCTTTTCAGAATATGTTGACAGAGTTTAATATCAGCTATTACACAACCAATTCTATACATAAGGCTTCTTTAGCTGAAAGAGTTCAGCGCACCATAAAGGAACGCATGCACCGTTATTTTACACATGAAAACACATACAGATTTCTAGACATTCTGGAATCATTGGCATCATCCTACAACCGCTCACACCATCGCACGATTGGGGCAACACCTAACGAAGTTTTAGAAAGAGGTACGCTCCCGAGAAGAGATGGATCACCACCACCACCACACTCTGCGCGCTTCAAAATCAATGATTATGTAAGGCTGTCGCGTTCGGGGAATAAATTCGCAAAGGGTTTTGAGCAAGGATTGAGACGCGAGATTTTTAAAGTTAGGGCTGTGAGATCTAAAGGTGAGATAATGATGTATTACATTGAAGATTTGAATGGGGAAGAAATCTCAGGAGGCTTTTACCGCGAGGAATTGCAGAAAGTTGCGTTTAATTTAGAAAAAAATGTGTTTAAAATTGAGAAAATTTTAGGAAGCAAAGGTTCAGGAAGGAGAAAAATGTACCTGGTGAAATGGCTAGGGTACCCAGAAAGCTTCAACACCTATATACAAGCTGATGCAATAATGAAGCTTAAATAGTATGCAACATGGCTCCTAACCATTTCTACGTCACACTCCCGTCCTCCTCGTCCCTGTCTGTACACCCTAACAACACGCTAGCCAACTTTGTAACAGAACTCCATGAGCACATTGAATTGGGTCGTGATTCGTATGAGGTGGGGATATGCGAAATTCAGCTGGACACCGTCTTTTTAAATATTGAACATAAAGAAACCGTTTTTATGATTCTTAGAGACATTGACGAGTGTGAAAAAGCTGGGGTAGCTATGGATGAAACTATGCGCATCGCTCGGACTAAGATTGCACGGTATTACAGTACAGAAGTAAGACTAGGGCCGGGTCAATATGGTTCGGTCGAGGATGTTGTGAGAGGCTTAAACGTAAGTTTAAGAAACTCAAACCTTACGAATGATTTAGTATATGAAATCGTAAACAACCCTGCACATACACTAATCCTAAAATCAAAGACTAACAGACGTCTTAAAGAACATAGAAAGTTCAAAATTCTAACCAACGGCCGATATAGCGCAGCCTTCCAAAGAGACACATTTCACGAGACACAGTATAACTTGTCCAGATTAATGTATCAATTGAAGATGGAGAAATTGGCTGAAAGGTCCCCAGACATGTGCTATATTTACAGTAATATAGTGGAGCACCAGTTTGTTGGGGATACCGAGGCACGCCTGCTGCGCATTGCTCACATCCCCAACCATAGAGGAAGGAGTTTGAGTATTACATATGACAGACCCCATTATGTGAATGTCGCAACTAATTTAATAACCAATATCACAATATATATAAGAACGATTGAGGGCGAAAACTTCCCATTCGGTAACGGGAGCTTAACAGTGAAGCTACACTTTCGACACACTGAGTTATAATGGATAGAAAGCCTTTCACCGTCTATCGAGGGATGCGATACCAGCGCGGTAGTGGACTTGGCTCCATTTTTTCATCCATACTACGTACGGCTGTTCCTTTGCTGAAGAGGGGTGCCAGATACCTTGGAAGGAAAGCGCTACAATCAGGCCTTAACACTGCAGAAGACATATTGGCCGGGGCTAAACCTAAAGAGGCTCTAAAAAACATTTAAAGCGTACACGGAACGAAATCATCAAAGATGCAAAGAGAAAAATGCGTGGTGGCGGGAAGAAGAAGAGGGCTCCCCGGAAGAAGAAGGGGTCACGTGGTATTAAACGTAAAAGGCTATCAAAAAAGAAATGCTGTAAGCGAATGAAACCTATGGTTGACCACTTTTTTGACTGATATAAGCTAAGGATATTGATCTCATGAATCATAGTTTGTTTACCACTTGTCGAGAGAGGAGTCACTATTTCGCCATGGCACGCTTCATCCACCCATGTAGTTCACAATGCTGTGATTTCACTTTCCAGGAGAAGTTGCTTGTTAACGGGGTGGATATGAAAATAAAGCTCACCCGCACGAGTCCTGAGATCTGCTTAAATCTGGATGTGAATCAAGAAGAGGGTGCAAAGTCCGTTGTGGTTCACATTATGGACACATACCTCCGCGTACGGCGAGTGAAATTAAGTTCACCAAAACAACTAGAAATTGAGAAAAATTTACTAAACGCTACAGTGAAATATCCTATTAACAGAGTGCAAATCAAACTATATACGGTTCCTGCAGGGTTGGCATCGAAGCAGATAGAAAACATTGCCCTGGGAAATCTTCCTAAAAGGATATTAATCGGCATGCAGGACCACGCTTCGGTGAATGGAAAATATAAAAAGAGTGCCTTTAAATTCGAGAATTTCGGACTTAAAAATATAACTCTGTACGTTAATGGCATTGCTTTGGGTGGAACAATGGGTACGGACTATTCATCAGACGCTGTGTTACCGATTTGTGCCAGAGCCTATAGTAATCTGACCCATATTGCAGGTGATTGTGATGAGCTTGGTAATGGGGTAACGCAGGAAGAATTCATTGATCAATTTAACCTTTACCCGTTTGACATTACACCTGACTTATCTGCTAGCGTAAATACCCATTTAACCCCACAGCAGAGCGGAAACATCTCAGTGCGGCTGGAATGCGCCAAGCCTATAGACGCTCCTATTAGTGTACTAGTATATCTCGAATCGCAAGCCCTAATAGAAGTAGATAGATTTAGAAGCGTTATCACTGACTTTTAAAATGGATGCTAACACACTTCAGAAAGTAATGGAGCGAGTCACACGTTCCAAATTTATCGGCGTGTTTGCGAAGAATGAAACATTGAGTTTGCCAAGTACGCGAGAATGCGGTAGTCTTATTGTGAACACAGACATCATCGGTAATGAAGGGATTCACTGGATCGCTGTCTATTTTAAAAATAGACAGCGCCTGTACTATTTTGATTCACTCGGTACTCAACCCTGGAGTGATCCTATTATTGTAAAATTTCTCGCTCAGTTACATATTCCCGAAGTTGTGTGGACCCAATTTCGCATGCAAGGATATTTTACTAATGTTTGCGGAACATAATGCGTCTCATTTCTCATGTATATGTCAAATGATAAAGAATTTATAAATTTTTTAAATTTATTTGACCCGTGTCACACTCGCCGAAACGATGAAATGGTATGCAGACAGATAAAAAACCGTTTTCCAATTGTATGTACTCGTTGTATATTATAATGTTTTTGTTCGTATATTTGTAACGATATATTCGTTTATTGTACTGATTTCTTTCATTTAATAAATTTATGAAAATATATTGTGTCTTCTTATCCCAAAAAGATCGAAAAACACTTACATTATTTCGGTGTGACATTGTTGACTGATCAGTATATCCTCCCTATTCCGAGATTCTTCAAAAGATTGTATATCACGTGTCAAATCCTCATCGGACCTTAAAGGAATAATGCTTTTAAAACATATACAGAGTATACAGACAGATCCCCATTATGTGAAGACATCTTTGGTTCGAGGAGTGAACGCCATAAAAATTTCGATTTTAGCATAATGGGGATAACCAAATAACACTAATTGACATTTTTGGCGAGTATCTATTTGACGAGATACTACAACTCTCCATATATATATAAAATTCTAATTATAGACACTTACATTTCTATGGTAGTCCCTTGCGTCGGGTTGTAAGGAGCGTCACTGCAAATATCTTCTACGGTTTGCGTTGAAAATAATTCGCCACGATCAATCGCATTGAAAAGACTAATTGCGGTTAATGCTGCAGTATCACGTTCTTCATACAATTCCGGGGAGACGTACAGGTCCATGGTGGAGGATGTGTGACATTGTTAACTGTTCAGTATATCTTTCGTATTCCGAGATTCTTCAAAAGATTGTATAACACGTGTCAAATCCTCATCGGACCTTAAAGGAATAATGCTTTTAAAACATATACAGAGTATACAGACAGATCCCCATTATGTGAAGATATCTTTGGTTCGAGGAATGAATGCCATAAAATTTCGATTTTAGCATAATGGGGTAACAAAATAACATTGATTGACATTTTTGGCGATTATCTATTTGACGAGATACTACACCCCATCCATATATAAATTCTAATTATAGACACTTACATTTCTATGGTAGTCCCTTGCGTCGGATTGTAAGGAGCGTCACTGCACATATCTTCTACGGTTTTCGTTGTAAATAATTCATCACGATCAACCGCATTAAAAAGGCTAATTGTCGTTAATGCTGCAGTATCACTCTCTTCATACAAGTCTGGGGAGACGTACAGGTCCATGGTGGAGGGAATGATTATTCACTGACGCGAAAATAGCTACTGTTACTCCAACTGAAAAATATCCCCTTTTATATGCACAATCGCCAAGCTCCGCCCCAAAAGACCAGATGTTCGTAGTGATTGGCTGCCGATGTAGCTGAGTGGAGCTATGACGTGTACTAATCCGCTATAACGGGACCGGACGAGTAACATATATATAAAATCGAATTATAGGCACTTACATTTCTATGGTAGTCCCTTATATTATATTTTTTACTTACAAATTATTAGTATTGTTTGTTAACATAATTGTTAACTTATTTTATAATAAAGAAATTATATCCTAATTATATTTTAAAAAGAACATTCGGTTTCAACGTTAAGCTGTGGTCTAAGGCGGCGTGGCATAAATAAATAATAAAATAAAATTAAATGTTAAAAATCTTTATTCATACGTTATTAAAAGTTAAAAATCTTTATTAATAAAACAGGATAGAAGCATATGAAAGTCAAGGTAAACTATAGTTGTAAATTATAGTTAGGTTATACGATGTTTTTCGGGCATACTACTGCCTCGGGTCAAATGGTCCTGTTATTTTAAATCACGTATTTAACGACACATCGCGCTCATTTCCATTGCTATATATGGCTCTAGGATCGGCCCTGACGAGATGTATTTCGTAGGTTAGGTTAGGTCTCTTACATATAAAAGTCCATGTGGTAGAGTAAGCAACGAACCCCATCGACGAGATGTATTTCTGAATCCATGTTAAACTGGAGGTCTAATTTACGAGCGAGTGCACGTATTATGTTCTTGTACCGGCGTAGGCGAGAAAGAGTTAATTAGTATTGCTACATAGAAAAATCGTGCATTATGATGTTTTTTTCGATTATTATTTATTGAACAAAACTCGCTCTCTTTCTATGTATATATATATATATATATATATATATATATATATATATATATAGAAAGAGTGGTCTGGAAGGAAGTTTACCAATGATTAAATTCTCTTTGCGAGTGACCCGTTGCCCGCGTCGGGCTAACCTTTGGTTAGCTTCCGCCAGAATTGTTCATTCTGACGAAGGTCAAGCTTTTCACTCCACCTTAGACCTACAGTTTAACGTGGATTCCGAACCACGCCCCATCAGCAGCCCAGCGTCTTGACCACTAGGCCACCTAGGGTACCCATTTATCTACCAACCACTTTCTTTATTGTGTGGAAGGATGAACAGCTGGGTTTTGCTGCGCGCCGGCTGCCGTCGGGTCTCGGACCCTGGGCCGATGGATTCGTAGTCCGCGACGCTAACCACTACACCACCGAGGCGCCTCATGAGGCTAGCATCATGAAAAAGAAAAACTATGGTATTTGTCATTACTTACTCGGACTATAGTGGATTTAATTATCCCAGAAGAGTTCCTTGTTCCATGCACGGTCTGTGTGTAGCATATATATATATATATATATATATATATATATATATATATTGTGTGTACGTTTTTCCCACTGTTATTCGTGACTTAAATATTTATAATAAAAATCAAGTGTCTAAAAAAGTTATTTAATAAGCAGAATATAATTGGATTCATTGTAGAAGTAATAACAATGGCAATATTAATATTTGGAGCATTGGGTACTTATCAAGGGCTGTCTTTAAGAAAGGTCTCTCGCAAGCAGATTTTCTCCGAAACCAACCTCGCTATAGTGGACTGTGTTTTGGGGAAATCCAACTTTCTTCGTTTCTTTTAATTTCGTTTTTTCATTTTTCCTTCGCAGGGAATGAGGCTCGTATGTTTCTTAACTTTTCATCTCGTTTGGTGGGTTTCGAATTGTATCGTAAATTATCGTATTTCGAATTGTATCGTAAATTATCATTTCGTTTCGTTATTCGTGAGGGCTCATCTACAATCATATATTGTGGTATTTTATATGATTTGTGTACAGATGGGTTAAACTGTGGGTCTAAGTTACGCATAAATATAAAACATTTTCATTGTATATATATATATATATCACAAGATATTTAAAAGACTGATATAGTTATAGTAAACTTATGTCGAAATAGTTACCCATAAAATTAATTGTTTTCGGCTGAATTATGGATAACTATGTTATTTGTTTCGTTCATCTTCAAGTTTAATGAAGCTGGGTATCCCTTATAAAAATTCGTTTCTGTCTAACGAATTATTTATTGGGTAACTTTGTTAATTCTATTAATGCGTAAATATTTCTGAAACATGAAAGAGGCGCTTGTGTTATTTTATATGGTTGATTCTTCCAACTGATTAACTATATAAACATAATGTGTTATTTTATATGGGTGAATCTTCCAACTGATTAACTATATAAACATATATTGTGGTATTTTATATGGTTCATTAGTTTATTATATATACAAGTACAATTTAATAAATATTGCTATCTGGAATACATAGCGCTATCTGGTGTACATGGCGCGATCTGGCAACTCAGCAACCGAATACATTGCGTGATCTGGCAACTCAGCAACTGAATACATGGCGCTATCTGGAAACTCAGCCAGAATATAGGTTTATAAAAGACCGAGAAGCTGGTGAAGACTCATTCCCAGCTCGGCTCCAGCCGAGCAAGGACCTCCGGTCCTTCTCTTTTTGGCTCTTTGGGAAAAACCCTTAGTGGCCTCTTAGGTTAGGTAAACGAAAATAATATGCCTTGCTATCAAAGGCAACTACTCTCTCTCTCTCTCTCTCCTTCAGGTATCTCCCTCTTTCAGGTGTCTCTCTCTCTCCTGCATGTGTACCTACTGCATGTGTACCTACTGCATGTGTACCTCCTGCATGTGTGCGTATGTGTGTGTACCTCCTGCATGTGTACCTCCTGCATGTGTACCTGTCCCTTGGCTCAGCCAACTGGCTGATTCTGGCTGATTAGGAGCCTATAAAACAACGCCTACTCGGCTGAAGTCTTAATGTGCACTTGGCTCCTGCCAGGTGAACGCCTCTCCTCCTTTCTCTCCTCCTTTCTCTCCTCCTTTCTCTCTGGCCCTTTGGGGGGAATAGCTTGGGGGAGGCCTCCAAGTTGCATGCCCCTTGCAACCTAGGTTGGTGCATGACCCTTGCAACCTAGGTTGGCAACAAAGGCCAGTACTCTTTATTTATTTTTTTTTTTTGCAACCCCCACCCCCTTTGCAACATACCCACCCCCTTTGCAACATCCCCCACCCCAATTTGCAACACCCCACCCCCTTTGCAACATTACACAATAACCTGCAACATTCTTGCACTCTCCCCTTTTTCGGCTATACTACTCAGGTGATAACAGAAAATACCAGAAAAAGTAACTGCCTAGATCTGGTGTTCACGAATAACATGAACTTGATTGCTCATATAAAACTAACCCCAACCATTATCTCAGACTACAACTTAATTGAGATATCAATAAATATGGCGACAACATTAAAAGAAAATACACATATAGAGGAAAGAAGCAGATTTGGAGCCAAGGCTATAAATTGGGAAGAAATCAGATTGCACATGGCTCAATTAGAGTGGAGAACAGTTTTAGAGAATAAAACAACTGAAGATATACTAACAACCTTGAAAGAAAAGACGCTCAGAAATTTAGAAAAATATGCTCCAAAATCACAACCAAAATGAAAGAGGAGCTGGCTAGAGAAGCAAAAGAGAAGAATATTCCGCAAAAGAGAGTGGAGGCGAAGTTAGCCAAGCGAACTGCGGAGATAATGCCAGGGAAGTAATACAAGGAAAACTGGAGGGTATCCATAGGGAAATACAAACCCTGATTAAGGATCTTACAGAGAGAGAAGTGGAAAAGCCGGAAGAAGCAATAAAGGAAAATCCAAAATACTTCTGTAGCTATGTGAAAAGGAAAACAAAACCGCGTGCCGCTATGGGGCCCTTAAGGAAGAGAAATAACGAACTAACAGACGATCTAAAAGAAATATCTGAAACATTGAGAGCCCAGTATGAATCATTTTTCAGTACCCCAAAAAGTGACAAAGCGATACCTGACATAGATGCATTCTTTGAAGAGAAATTGCAATGAGAGTGTATAACAGACTTTGATTTTACCCCAAAAGATGTAGCGAGAGCTATAGGACAAATGAAACCACATTCAGCTGCAGGTCCGGACAATTGAAACGCATTATTGATTAAAAATTGTAAAAATGAAATAGCTATACCTTTATACCGTATATGGAGAAGTTCCCTAGACACGGGAAATACCAAGCATCTTGAAAAGCGCAAACATTGTCCCTATATATAAAGGAGGGGATAAATCTCAAGCAAAGAACTATAGACCAGTGTCATTGACGTCCCACCTCAACAAAGTATTTGAAAGAATAGTTAGAGAGAAAATCTACGATTTCTTGGAGACACTGGAAAGATTCGACGAAAAGCAGCACGTATTCCTATCAGGGAGATCATGCCTATCACAACTAATAGAGCACTATAACTATATCCTAGATGCACTGGAAGGCAATGACAACTACGATATCATATCCACGGATTTTACTAAAGCTTTCGACAAATGTGATCATGGTATAATAGCACACAAAATGAAATATATGGGAATAACAGGCAACGTGGGAAAATGATTCTACAACTTCCTCAGAGAGCGTCTACAGGTCGTCAAAATTCAAGATATATCATCATCAGAATCGGAAGTACGCAGCTCAGTACCACAAGGTACACTACTGGCTCCACTCCTGTTCATTATCATGCTAACAGATATAGACAGCGGAGTAAACAGCAACAGTGTAGTACCATCCTTTGCAGACGATACAAAGATCATCAGAAAAATCAGCGATGTAAATGAAGTGGAGGCCTTGCAGAGGTACACGAACAAAATATACAAATGGTCAGAAGACAACATGACATTTAACACCGAGAAATTTCAGCTCTTGAGATACTGTATGGTCGAAATGAAGAACTTAGACTGCATATTATGCTCCAGATAGAGGGGTAAGTCAGAGAAGCACGAAAGTGATCGATCTGGGTGAAATAATGACCGATGATGCGGAATTCGAAACACAGCATCAGAGCGATAAATAAAGCATAAAGAGTTGCGGGACAGGTACTAAGAACGTTCAAAAGAAGGGACAGGACAGTAATGATTCCCCTGCTAAAAACAGTGATTATACCAAAACTTGAATACTGCTCAGTCTTGACGTTCACATATAAAAAGAAAGAAACTAATAAACTAGAAGAAACTCATAGACATTTCACAGCAAAGATTAATGGCTGCAAAGAGCTCAACTGCTGAGAAAGAGTACGTAAATTAAATCATTACTCCCTGGAAAGAAGTGAGAGGTACACCATAATCTACATATGGAAAATGATCGAAAAACTGGTACCAAACCTAAAACTAAACTCAATTACCATTTAAACAATACTGGAAAATATGAACGGCAGGCTATGTAGTGTTCCCAAATTAAAGGCCCGAAAAGGGACCTCTTCAATACTGAAGAAAATAGCTTGGTTGTCAGGGGACCAAGACTTTTTAACCAGCTTCCAAAGGGCCTCAGAAACGTTACAGAGGTCAAAGTTGAAGTCTTCAAGAGAAGACTAGATGCCTGTCTCAGGACGGTACCAAATGAGACGGGTGTAACTGGCTATTTACGTTGGAGAGCGCAAAAAAGCAACTCGCTCTTCCACCAAGCCAGGCCTAGAGGCGGATCCACTAGCTTGACCTCCGTGTGAAGAGAGACGAACACACAGAACATCAACGAGGTTAACGAGGTGTATATATATATATGTGTGTGTGTGTGTGTGTATGTGTGTGTGTGTGTGTAGGGGTCAATCAAAGAAATTCCTTTCCTCGCCGTTCGCAGACATCTGGGAATCATCAGGAATCGAAAAACACACTTGGTTTTCAAAGAGAGAGAAAGAGAAGGACGCTTGTGTTTTCCCAAAAAGGCCCGCGAAAAGTTAGCGTCTTACGAGTTTTTATAAGCCAGAGTTCACTGAAACTCGCTCTCACTCTTCTCGTTACTTTTCCTCGTGAATCTCTTTTCACTAGCGCCGCCTCGACCTCAGCAGGCCTCAGTCCCTCAAGTCACACTTCAACCATACAAGAAACAAAGCAACACTTGAGTTGACTCTACAATTTCATCATGCAAAAAACAACACCACTGCTGTTGGCGTTTTCCGTTGGCCCCTTTTCAACAAGTCTCTACCGGCTTTCAACACTCATCCTCTCACCGGCAAGGCCAGTCTGACTACAGAAGCACCCTTCGAAGCCCAGGTCTGTAAACCTTCTAGTTGGTTACAAGCCACAAACCCCAGTTTGCTCTTCACTCATCCTACACCACAATTCGATCGGCGCCCGTTCAACAAGTATCTCAACAGGCCCTCAGCACATCCTCCATCACGTTGACCTTTTACAGTCTCCAAAGTCATCTGCGGCGAAACACAATACGGTCAAACCTTCACGTAGGTCTTCAGTCTCCAGAGTTATTCAGCATCGCGGTAAGCCTCTTGTCGGCCCTCACTTGGCCTACAGTGTTTTTTATTACGTCGTGCTTCCACAAGCTCTGCCTGATCACGTAGGCCCTAAAAGTGTCTTCATTACCGTTTCAAACTAACGCTCTCGTTAAGACCGCAGTAAGCCTAGTGAAGTGTTATACCAATACTGTAGTTTTGTACCACTTTGTAATTGTGTTCATTCGTATAATTTACTTACCTTGTATCTGATTGTTTATGTGCTTTTTTATGCATTTCATTCCTAACGACCTAATCCATTTACTGTACCAACCGCACTTGCATTATTTCAGTTATCAATAGGCTTATTATTTATTCTTTGTTCATCTCTGCACATCTCATAAGCATATCTAAATTAGTGTACTTACTTAACAATTATTCTGTGTACCATTTCTTAATGCTTAGAATCAGTCATCGTTAGCATAGCATAAGTGGCGTTATATAATTGTTAACCACTATAAATACCTTTATTGAACTGTTAGTCACTGTGAACAAATAATTGAATTATTTTTCTAATTAAACACAAAACAACAAAGTAATTTCTCTCTCCTTATTAAACATTATTTGGCCTGCAAAGAACTGGTGACCCCTAATTATTCATTTCAATTTTATTCAGTAATTATAGTAAGCCTATTTTTTTAGCCACATCAAATCGGTGATCCGTAGGCCAATATATATATAAATTATGGCTGCGCATCTGAGCCGTACGACTGGCAGTTTTCCGAAGCCAGTTGGTGGAGATCAGTAGTATGACCGCAAAATGGGAGAGTGTAGTTGCAATGCAATGTTGATCAATGTTGTAAGGGGGAGGGTTGGAACCCGTGGAGAGGGGTTGGTTGACCGTGGGGGAGGGGGTTGGTTCCCTGCATAAAGGGGTTAAGACCTCCCCCAAAATGGGTACACTAACCTGTGCTGACCTAGGAAGGTAACCTAAGAGAGAGGAGAGAGGAGTAGGAAGTCTTTTCGCTGGCATGTCTCGTCGCATACTGAAGTTCTTGACCTCCTCAGTTGGCTGAGAAGGTGTAACCTGGCTTAGAAGGCGTAAATGGCTTAAAAAGAAGTGTGTGTATATCTATATATATATTACTGAAGAGAGAGTAAATGTTCAAGCTGGCCTGAGGCTCACAAAAAAAAAAAAAAAATTTATTAATGGAGAGAGAATAGATATTCATGCTGGCCAGACGCCACAATAAAAAGTGCATATATATATATACAGTACATGTATATATATTACTGGAGAGAGAGAGAGAGAGAGAGAGAGAGAGAGAGAGTGATGTTCATTAGACAAATCAGAAATATGGAGAATTTTATTCACAGGATCTAAGCACATGCATATAATTGCAAGTATCACGTCATACCTAAAGATTTAATTCTCTTTGTATGTGATCGGTAAAGATGATTCTTATATATATATATATATATATATGTATATTAAAGTAGGTTGATTTTCCGCATTTTTTTTAGATATCGACTCTGGACTAGTCGAGATAGTCAGGGCTTAATATGATAATGACTGACAAAAAATTTCAGATCCCGAGCTTTAACTGTTTTATGAGGAAACTGTTTCAAAAATCGTCAAAAACTCGTAACGAAAAATACCGCATTTTCGCAATTTTCTGCCGAAAAAATCATGCTACTTTCATAAAAAATCCTAAAAAAAGTTACAATTTTATTGAAAAAAGTAAAAAAAAACATGTACACTGGTAGGGTGGATCGATTTTACATTTTTTTCGATTTCCATAGTCTAATAGAGACAAATACTTGCGCATGCATGAGAAAATAGCCTCTGCAAAATCTTAGCTTAATAGGTAATCATCTTCTGCCCCCGGCAGAGCGATGAAAATCATATTTTAGTAGTCAAAAACGTATTTTTCTTATAATTTTTAAAAATATGCATCAAAATTATTCCTAATAACTATAAAGTCGATGAAAAAGACCTCAAATGATCGTTTTTCCAAGCGCTTGTCCTACGTTAATAGCGTTTGCCCCCGGCAACAACGTCAAATGTTGAAAAAATAGGTAATTTATATACATATTTTCAGATCGGCTCTTTGTCTTAAATAATGCATTTATATATTTCCCATAGCATTTATATCGTTGCTTAGGCATGAAATAACACACAGGCAAAATTTTATGACTCTAGGCTAGGGTTTAAAGGTCATCTCTGGTGAGTGCTGCCAGCAGCAGCTGCCACTGACGCGCCAGTCGAAAGGGTGGAGCCATTCGTATGATTGAAATGAAACTACAAAGGCCAGTTCAGTGGATCATATGCCTATTACACGGTAATGAATTATCACTGCGACACCTCATTCAAGACTTGGACGGCAAAACAACTGGGCCAATGGGCTTTACTGGACCAGTTGGAAAACAACTGAACGACTGCGAAAAACTTCCAATTACAGAATTCGATGCCATTCCATCTCCCGACATTGACATAGATGATGCCGAGTTGAGCACTGACCAAAAATATTTGTTAGGCATCTACAGAGCAGTGTTGAGCGGTAGCTGCTCTTCAGCTCTCGCGGCTCGAAATCCAGGTAAGATGGCGCATTCCAGGTGGCTGACAACAGCAAATAGATTTCTGCGCCTCTATGTTTCAACCAATGAACCCTCCAGCACCTTCAACGAAATTGTGCGATTCATTATGACAGTTTACGCACCAATTTGGTTTAAGATAAAGAAAAACTCCAGTTTCACTGAGGGCGCAAAACATTTTTTCGAAATGATGCGTCTCTCTCAGACCATGCCTCAAAGATCTAAGACAATCGCCAACAAAGTCCTCCGTAGAAATTCTTTCTTTGCTCACCCAGAAAATATTTTGATCTCCATGCTACATGCCGATGAGCAACACATAAGAGAATTGGGATGGAGAAGAATATTAAAAGCACGATCAAAACAATCACCAGCGAGGGAAATTCGAGCCTTCGCCATGCCTGAGCTGCTCTACGATAGTCAAAACTATTACGAAATGATCAACTGGCAAACGGATGAGGTGACCGAACCCCCCGTTACAAAAACAATACCTGATACCCGAATAAAAGAGTTTGTTGAGACGGGAGACCAGCCTGATGGACTGATCCCACTATTCCCTTGTCATACTCAAGCGGTCGAGAGACTCATCAAATTAGTAACCGAAGCCTCTGCCAGTGTAAGTGGAATAGAAGAGAGGGACGGATTCATCCGCTCCCGTCTTCACTCCCGAACAAAAATTCCACGATTTGATTCTAAGAAAGATTACCGTATGTAAATCGACATGCAGCCAAAGGAAGGGTGGTTGGGGCTGGATAGGGTGGAACTCGACGTACAGCCACCTCCTCATGGTGAGTTCTGGGTTGCTAATTTTATAAAATTAGCAAGCGAGGAGCTGTACTTAGTACTTATCGTACTTATAACATCGCATTAACGTAATTATAAGCCACATTTAGACTTTTCTCGGGGACTGAAGATATTACTCTAGAGTCATAAAATTTTGCGTGTGTGTTATTTCATGCCTAAGCAACGATATAAATGCTATGGGAAATATATGAATGCATTATTTAAGACAAAGAGCCGATCTGAAAATATGTATATAAATTACCTATTTTTTCAACATTTGACGTTGTTGCCGGGGGCAAAAGATATTAACGTAGGACAACGCGCTTGGAAAAACGATCATATGAGGTCTTTTTCATCGACTTTATAGTTATTAGGAATAATTTTGATGCATATTGAAATATTTTAAAAATTATAAGAAAAATACGTTTTTGACTACTAAAATATGATTTTCATCGCTCTGCCGGGGGCAGAAGATGATTACCTATTAAGCTAAGATTTTGCAGAGGCTATTTTCTCATGCATGCGCAAGGTTTGGTCTCTATTAGAATATGGAAATCGAAACAAATATAAAATCGATCCACCCTAAATTGTACAGTCAAATAGAATTTAGATCCCAAGATCATCGTAATTTTCACTGTAAGAGCCCTTACAAGCAAAGGAAGGCCTCATTTGGCGGCTTAGGGCTTTGGCCAGAATGTGTTTGTGCCTTGATTCGAGTCCATAAACAGTATGGGAAGCTTCAGATGTCAGCTTCACGGCCCTTTCAACACTCTGAGAATGTGAAGGCAGATCAGGCATCTCCAGCTTGGTGCCATTCAGCAATGCTTCTTGAAGCTCCTGGTCAGAAAAGTCTTCTGTGAGAGCAGGTTCACAGATGCCACTTTGAGAAAGGTTGATTAGTTCTGACCAGTGGGTAGCTTCAATGTTGATGGCTGTGATCTTCTTCAGCCTCTTCTTGGCTGGCTTCCCACTTCTGAAAGAATAATAATTAATTTATTTTTTATTCCAGTTTAAGATTTAATCCTTATTAGTCTGAGAATTGCTGATTTAATTTAATTTAAATTAAAAAAAAAAAACCCGAGTTCTATAACTCCCCATTATCGAATTTTTTTTCAGAAAGAAGGTAAGATTATTTCCATTATCAGAGGGGAAGGGGGGAATTGGGATAAGAAAATGTGAAAAAAAATTCGATTATGGGGATTTATAGAACTCGGGCCTTTTTTTATTAAATAAATCCCCATAATCAAATTTTTTTTTCACATTTTTTAAAATTAATAAATGCTTACCTGATGGACAGAATTTTCTTGAGAGCAGCTTCTCTCACTTCCAAGTCATCAGACTTCATCATGGAGTACAGCACATCCTCGGGCAGCAAGGCAAAAGCATTGTACTTCAGGTTCTTGAAAGCAACACCCTGGATTTCTTCAGACTGCTGCTTGATCCTCTGGATCATGTTGAAGATGTACAGCTGCTGATTGTGGAACTTGCTGTCTCTTTTGATCTCAAACCAACTGACTGCATACACTTCTACAATGAACATGATGGCCTTGTAAAGCTTATCCTGTAGTTCTGGAGGGTAAGCACCTCTGGTCCACAGACACATCAATCTAATTGCCAAAGTCAACCATCTTGCATGGTTTAATGGTCCAATTTTCCAGGCAGCAAACCTTGGGTTGACTTTGCCTCTGGAAATTCCAAGCACATACTCCAAAAGAAGCCTCTGGTCGCTACTGAGATCATTCAGTGTCTCCTCGGCAAATTCCATTTCATCCAGGGGGCCATTGAGTTTGGTGAATTCCACTTGTGGCAGATCTTGGTAGTCAATTTCACAGAGTTTTCCCAGTGGACCAGTGAAAGCAGTGGGACTTTTGGTACTACCATCAAGATGCTTGAAAACAGCTCTGAAAGGAAGCTTATTCTGATGGAGTGAACAGCCAATGGTGTGCAATTTCCGCTCAATTTTATTTTCCAGAGCTGTTACAAGGCCTCCCTCCCAGCCAGTGTTTGTATTTGTGTTGTCAAGGAGGACAGCTTTCAAGGTATGAACACTGTTAAACTCCTCCAAGACACTAGCAACTTCTTCACCAAGAACTACTCCAGTCGCACCTTTATTTGGGATGACTCTGTGAGTAAGATATGTTCCACTTTCAGTTCCCGGCTCCTTTGTGAAAGTCAAATGGTGCTCTTGTCCCTTTCCTTTCTTCAGCTTAGTCTCCCCATTTTCATCCTTAACTTCTCTGTACAGCAAAGTGTCCTTGTCAACTTTCCCATCAACCCCAATGCAGACTAACTTTTCCAGACCCTCATTGTGCTTTTCGTCACTTTTCACTTTCATTCTAGCTTTTTCCCTGTCCATTTTCGATTTATCAACTATTATCTGTTTCACATCAAGGCCAGGCTTAAGCAGGTCCATAGTTTGTAAGTCCAGGAGGAAGGCATTAGCAAGACTTGCCCCAAGATTGGAAGAAACATCACCCCTGATCAGTTCCAAGGCATATCTGGGGGTTTTCAAAAAGCTGAAACCTCCACTTGGGTGCCTCCTTGGCTTGAACTCTTCAGCTTCACCACCAGATGGCTGAAATGAAAATAAAAAATAAATTACTAAAGCAAAAATGGGGGAAAATAGGGGAAAAAGTATGGAAAAATATGGGTAAAAATCGACGAAAATGGGCGGAAATAAGAATAAATTACTTAAACGAAAATGGGGGAAAAAAGGGGGGAAATAGGGACAAAAAGTAGGGATAAATTTGGGTAAAAATGGGATAAGATATAAGAAAAAAATATATTACCTCTCCTGATTCTCCTGAGCTGGATTCAAAAGAAATATCTTGCGAAGGTGTGGAGGCAAAAGTGGCCAAATCCACTTCCTGCTGCTGTTGAATCTGGCTCTGTAATCTTTCTGCTTCAGCTGCAGCCCTCTGGTCTCTCTTCACAGCAGCTTTATCCACAGATCCCAGCTGGAAAGAGCCCTTGGGTCCTATTTTGGCCCTCTGATCTCTCAAGTATTCTCTCTCCTCTACTGGAACCTGAAATATTAAAGTATATTAAATAGCGGATCGAAAATAAGAGATAAAATCCTGAAAAAAAATTGATTATTAATTTCTATTACCAGTGGGGGGGAAAGGAAGATTACAGGAGGAAAATGCGGATATTTTTCAATTACAAGTATTGAATTTCCTTCCATTTAAAAGGCACCTAATCGCACTAAGTTAGGCCAGTTAAAAGTTAAAAACATAATAGCATTACCTTCTTACTGGGAGAACAAGTGCAGATTATGTGCTGTGTTTGACAATTTTCTTTCTTGTACTTCACAGCATTGTCATCACAGGGACGAACAGGTAGCTTACAGGTGCAAGCAGAAATGTCAAAAAGTTTATCCAGCTTTTCCTCCAGATTCTGCTCCTGGACTGTAGAAAGAGATTTCCTGTTTATCTCTTTTGCTTTCTTGAAGCACACTTTATCCACCAATTTTACTACATAATATTCCTCATACAGGGGCAGCCGCGGGTTCACTGCCTGCCATATCTCAATCACATCCTTTGCTATCATTTTAGCAATATCATAGTCTTTCAAGTCAGGGTGGCTGTTTTGGAGGAAATAACTGTGCTGAATAACTTGGCGGAGGGTAGGAGGCTCTGTTTTATCCAAAGGGGAAGGCTGGCCACTGAATTTTTTGGCACTATCACTTCGAGTTAACACTGCAGACTTCCGTTTTTTACCCATTTTTATGAAATATCTGAAAATAAACACAATTAAATGAACGCATCATAAAATAACTTAATTTAATACAAATTTTATAGGTAAATATCATTAAAAAATACAAAATAATACACTAATAAACATGTATAATGCATTTACAATAAGTTTCAAGCATCGTTTTGTTAAAAAAGCCGAATTTTAATTGATTATTTTGATGAAATAAGGTCCGATATTTTGTTTGTTTACATTGCGCGAATGCCGCGCGCGCGATTTTACGCGTAAAATTTGGCAATTTTACAACTTAAAAATAATTAACAATCCTCAAAAAATACAATCATTTTCACAAATATGAGTTGGTGCAAAGTTTTTTATACATTAATACCTTTCTATCTAGACTAGCCCAAGATCACAGTTCCAAAATCAACCTACCTTAATATATATATATATATATATATATATATATATATATATATATATATATATATATATATATATTAGTGATGGATCGAATAACCGCAACCGCAACCGCACTACAACCGCACAAAAATTCACAACCGCAACCGTAACCGCAACCGCCGTTCCATAAGTGCGGTTGCGGTTGTAAAAGCTTAGTTAATTTTAATTTTAGGTTAATTAGAAATATTTCTTTTTTTAAAAAGAAAATGATGGGTCTCCTTATGCGTGGAGCGGGAACGTTGTACGATGAGAGGCGTTGCCGCTTGAAAGGTGAAAATGCAGCAAAAATATTATTCTTGAAATTCACACTGCCTGTCATTAAGTTTGACATCAGTTTTTCAAATGAATAATAATCCATAACTTTCCAATGGGTGGAGGCTGGGGAAAGTGGTAGGTGGGATGAACAGTGCGATGGGTCCTCGTCCCTCATCCTGGTAACACACTTAGTGCAAAATATGGTTTTAATTAATTTGACCTATTCTTTCATAATAGCTATATAAGTTTAGAATATACTTCATTTAAATAGTATTTATTTAGTAAATACCTTATGTTGAACACAAGTTTTGCAACACACAAATAGCGGTAGCGGTGTATTGCAAAACTTGTGTTCAACATAAGGTATTTACTAAATAAATACTATTTAGTATATATTATGTACCAAGTGTGGCTAAATCGCACTATAGTGGCTAAATCCAGTTAATAATTACGCATTTTTCCTAGTATATGATAACCGCAACCGCAACCGCGGTTGGAAAAAATTCGACAACCGCAAACACAACCGCAACCGCGGTTGTGAAAAACCGACCACTCGATCCATCACTAATATATATATATATATATGTGTGTGTGTGTCTGTAAATTCAACTATTAAACGCACCGTATATACGTAACAATAAATCAAAACTCAATAAAGCTCAATAAAAATCAGAAAATATTCACTTTTATGCATAGAAATTTTAACCATAGGTCACGACAATCTAAAACCGGCTATAATATTTATTTCGGAAAAAATAATTTGTGACATCTGTTGTTTGCTTCGTCTTGAACCATATTTAAACACAGAACACACAACTATATATAATCTCTTAAAACGCATATCTATAAATTTGAGCGCTAAATAGTCATTTTCAAACTATATTTCTGAAAATTATTTTCGGAAAAAGATAATCGTAGCATACAGACAACCGATTTAACTAAGAACTATGGAGTTTTTAGCTACTCATTTTCTGCAGAAGGCCGCGTTGAACACCTGGATAGGGGAAACATCACGATAAGAAATCTCGTACGAATGACAAATGTTCTCTCTCTCTCTCTCTCTATATATATATATATATATATATATACACACACAGGAGATATTACTATTATTAATTCGAGGTAGTGGTAATATTGTAACTGCATAGCCCCTAAAAACGGGGCAATTCTCTGAAAGTCAAAAACTTTTAGGAGAGATGCGACGAAACAGAGCTTTTCATTTAATCCTAAATAAACTTATATTACTCTCATTATTATTATTATTTATTGCTTTAACAAACTTTTTTGAAAACATATCCAAACTTCTGCACCATTAATTATTATCATACACAAATTGAAGTCTTCAGTTTAGTTCTAAAAACCTGCTTTTTTGAAGACAATTTCAGCGTTATTAGATAACCGTCAAATTGTAGACCGTCACGACTTATTAAGGCCATAAATCGCCTTTCTCCGTCTTGTAATACCCTTTCTTCATGATTTTATTCCAAGATATGTATGATACATAAATACAAAACTCAAAATTTATTTAGCAAAATATAACTAAGAACAATGGAGTTTTTTGATATGCATTGGCTCCAGAAGGTCGCGTTGAACACCTGCATAGGGGAAACGTCACGATAAGAAATCTCGTGATAATGACAAATCTCTCTCTCTCTCTCTCTCTCTCTCTCTCTCTCTTGTTATTATTTATTATTACTATTATTACTATTATTACTAACTCTTTCTCTCGAGGCTTATTCAACAGTTTTAAGACCTGTTATAAATTGTGTCCGAAAATAGCGACATAGGCATGTAAAGGGTTAAAATAATAATAATAATGAAACTAACAATAATAATAATTAAAAAAATTTAAATAGTGTTAAAAATTTATTTAAAATAATGTTGAACAAATTAATATTTTTATAATATAATTTAATTGTTAAACCAGATTTTAATTTTAGTTGTAGCTTATCCTTTTTCAGCATACATTCTACCTTATCCCTATTTATTACTATCACTAATATTTGGCATATGGAAAATGGAGGCACCAATAATCTTTTTCATTTTCATGTAAATGATTCTTACTTATATATATATATATATATATATATATATATATATATATATATATATATATATGTGTGTGTGTGTATATATATATGTGCAATAAAATCACAGAACAACACGTGATCTTTTTAATAAGCAAACAACCACAGGGAAAAGGAAAAGGAAACACGAAATCCGAGCACTTTCGTGATATATTCACATCTTCAGGGACAAGAAAGAAATAGCAGAATTTACCAAGTAAATGAGTTAAATACACAAGCGAAAAATTCCCCAATAGGCAACTCAATTTAAAAAACAATAAAACAATCTAAAGATTTTTTCCCAATAGTTAACTTAATCTAAAGGCTACTAAATTATTGAATACATAAAAACTATATAAAGGAAATTAGACAATTAACATGTACACAAAAAAAAATTATTATAGTAGTTATTAGAAATAGTATTTAATTAAAACAGGCAATTACGTGGCAAAAATCTAAGGAAACAAAAGACATGGTGAAATCGTCGTCACGTGCTCCTTCCAGAATATTCCGAATATCTAAAAACAATCTAAAAATTTCTTCCAATAGATAACCTGTTCAAAAGTCTACTAAACTCTCAAGTACATAAAGACTATATAAAAGAAATAATACAATTAAAATGTACACATAAAAATGTTAACAATTATTAAAATAATATTTATTTAATTAAAGCAAACAATTAAGTGGCAAGAATGCTGTCAAAACAATGTACGAGTCTAATTTATAAAGCCCAAGGCTTCGGAGCTATTGAAGAATAGGGACCCCAGCCTTCTTTAGTTAGGCTTATAAGGCTAACTAACGAAAATATCACGACCTAACCTAACCAATCGTTAGTCAACTGTACGTCCTTGACGATTGGTTAGGTTAAGTCATGATATTGATAAAGACGCCCACAAAGGTATCACCGTCCAATCAGAAAGCCCACGTGCTGGCGAATGGGCTTTCGAGTTTTGGTCTACGCCATTTGAAATGAGTCAATTCCCCGCATATACTGTAGAAACGTGTCCCCTTTCATCTCGAATTCATAATAGCTGATATTTTCCAATGAACATTCACGCGTTGCTAATTTTCATCATTATCTGTAAACTAAGTTGGAGATGCTATGTAAGTCGCATTCACGACGTGAATTGAGTATGTATATATATATATATATATACATATGATAAGAAGGAACATTGCTCATATTTGACGCATAAATTAGACATTTTAAATTAGACATATTATAAATATAATAGCTAACACTGGTATGCATCAATTTTGCTGTCAAGGGTTTTGTAAGTGATTCTTATAGAGTTTTTCCTGCTGATTTCGAATCTGCAATCCGTTTTTCTCAATCAGCTCAGGTTATCCGGCTATGGCCTCATAAGTAAAATAGAATTTTTCGTGATTTTGTCAAAGCGGAATTGGAACAGTAACATCTATCATCACTTGTTTCACTTGTATAATATCTTTTTTTACTTTTCAGGCATATAGATAAAATATTTCATAATGAATAGAGCGTGTAAAAATGATCCCAATAGATTCTGCTACATATGTGGGACGGTTACCATGCCAAATAACCAGTCCCAAATCACTAAATTTGTGAAGACAATGTATAGAGCATACTTTGGAATTAAGCTAGGGGACCAGGACAAAAATTTCGCACCTCATATGTGCTGCAAGACGTGCATTGAAAATTTGAGAAGATGGAGCAAAGGCAGAGCGAAATCTTTGCCTTTTGGAATTCCCATGATTTGGAGAGAAGGAAAGGATCACGTGACAGATTGCTATTTCTGCATGACAAACCTCCAAGGTGGGCTTATAAATTTATTTTTCTTAAATATTTTGAAATCCTCGTATGAAACTTGGCATAATATTCACCATAATGGTAATCATACATTTACATATACATATTGTTATAGAAAATACATTTACACATACATATTGTTATACAAGTTACATTTACAATAATTGTATATTTTCTTTCTTTTTCATTCATATTGTCCCCGAAGGGACAATATGAATGAAAAAGAAAGAAAATATACAGACTCCATCGACCTATTTCATATCTTACAGACCGCAGCCTTCTCTCACGAGCCGCCACTGTCTGAATGCTTCTTCTATTTCATATGCAAGTTTTATATCCATGTTTCTGTGTTTCTATTTTCAGGAGTTAACAAGAAGAATAAACACATTGTTGTATACCCTGACATTCCTTCTGCTATGAGACCTGTACCCCATGGTCCTGGAATTCCAATACCCGACCCACCTTAAACCCTGGACTTCGATGATTCTGATGATGAATCAATGACCAATGCCAAGTCCCAGTCGTATATACCTCAAAATACCGCTTCAAATGAGCCGAGGCCTCTCAACCAGGCCAAACTTAATGATCTTACCAGGGATTTAGGACTTTCCGAATTAGCTGCCGAGATCTTGGGCTCACGACTTCGAGAGGACAACTTGCTGGCTCCGGGAACAACATTCTCCTGGTATAGGAAACGAGAGGAAGAATTCCGCAAGTTTTTTGCAGTGCACGAAAATACCTCTTCCTTAGTGTACTGCTGCAATGTTGATGGGCTAATCGAATCCTTGGGCCTGCCATATAACGCATCAGAATGGAGGCTATTTATAGACTCGTCTAAACGAAGTTTGAAAGCAGTACTTCTCAACATTGGGAATAGGGTTGCATCAGTCCCTGTAGCACATTCTGTACAACTTACTGAGAGCTACGATAACATGAAAATTTTACTGGATGCTCTCGTATACGACCAACATAACTGGAGGATCTGTGGAGATTTGAAGGTAATACTAATATCATAAGTAAACTATTGCTATTGACTATGTTGTTTTTCCAAAGGTTATTTGAGAGTGTATAAGAACACTTAACTTCCCCACAGAAGTGATACAGTCCAATGCATAGATTTTTTTATCTGATAGAACAAATTCTCTAAATTCTTTAAATATTTTCTTTTTTTTTTCAGATTGTGGCATTTGTATACACGAAATACCCATGTTTCCTCTGCAAATGGGATAGCCGAGCGGATGAGAAGCACTATGCACAGCGTGAATGGGCATCCAGAGAGAATTTTGAACCTGGGTCGCATAATGTCGTTTCAGTGCCCCTTGTACCACCAACAAAAATTTTGCTCCCACCACTTCATATTAAGCTGGGCTTGATGAAAAATTTCATCAAATCAATGAATAAGGAGGGTTCAGCATTCCGATATCTCGAGAGTAAATTTCCTCATATATCTGATGCCAAACTAAATGCTGGGGTTTTTGATGGTCCTCAAATTTGAACTTTGATCAAGGATACTCAGTTCGAAAACGCAATGACTCCAACTGAGAAGAATGCCTGGCAGGCATTCAAATCAGTTGTCACTGATTTTCTTGGCAAGTGTAGAAGTCCAGAATACGAGTCCGTTGTCGAAAACTTGATGGAAGCTTTCAAAGCTCATGGGTCGCGCATGTCCATAAAAATGCACTTTTTGTGGTCCCACTTGGACTATTTTCCTGAAAATTGCGGGGATTATAGTGAGGAACAGGGTGAACGATTTCACCAAGATATCAAAATAATGGAAGAGAGGTACCAGGGAAACTGTGATATCAATATGCTGGCGGACTATTGCTGGTGTTTGAAGCGAGACGTGCACGAAGAAAAACACAGACGGAAAGCCAAAAAAACTTCATTCCTTCCTCAATAAACTTTTTTCCATATTCATTGTATGAATAAAAGTATTTATTCACACAATGTTTTCATTTTTCATGAGTGTTCTTATAATATTACTCGTATCTACAGTGTTTAAGCTAAAAAAATCAATAAATTTGGGGATAAAATTGGACTTATAATAAATGGCCAATAGAGAAAAAACCTGACCTGATTGAGGAAAACCAATGTCATTTCCGAATTCAGCATGGTCGAATTATATAATATGAGTTGAAAAAACCCTCACAGCAGACAAAAACATTTCATATGCATACCAGTGTAATCTTTCCTAAAATCATGAAATGTGATTTAAACTGATTACCTCTCTCTCTGTCTATATATATATATATACACACACACACATATATATATATATATATACTGTATATATATATATATATATATATATATATATCATGTGTATTGCAACTCAGTGTTTAATACGGTCTTACATTATATCATTCAAGAAGCCTCATCAGTATTGATACCACGTTAAAACTGTACGCTACCAGAAACCCAATTCTGTAGTTTATCTTCCTTTGAAGCTTGAAGCGTAATTTGTACTATTGGTTTAAGGCACTGCGCAATTTGTTAAACGAATAGAGGAGTAGAATGCTTATACGAAAACTCATTTTGAAGTACATACAATATTCACCTTTTTTTCTCTTAAAAAGGCATTCAGAATTTCTACTTTTACGTATTAAATTATATCATAATTCAGAGGGCTGGAAACTTTCTTCTGAAAAGTACATGAACTTAATTGCGACCATAAAATAAATAAAAATTTCTGTCTATATCCGTACCTTTTTTTCCTTAAAGGACCTGGGCGGAGCTGGATCATGTTGTAGATACGTTTCGTAATAGCTTTGAAGAAACTCAAATCGTCGACGGTGATTTGAAGAAGGGAGTAGAAGTTTTACTGGATACTCGGTCCTACAATTGCCGGGTCGTCGGTGAAGTGATGTAAGCATTTTCTTTTTCTTGTGTGCGTGTCGGGTAAGAATAAGCCTTGTATTTTCAATATTTTATTAAATGATAAAACTAAGGGGATTGTTTTATAAATTAACACATATTAGCGCTTACTGTATACAACACATTTTTACGTTATATGGCTTTCAATGTTTTTCACACGTATTGAAGTGACATTGATCTAATTTTTTTATACATTATATATATATATATATATATATATATATATATATATATCCAACTTAATTAGTTACAGAATTAGCATCCATTACATTTTAAATAAGGCACAGAACCCAAGCCTCGTCCTTAAACGTTACAGAAATTAATATTATTGGAGTACATTTTATAATTTTACACAATATAGTCCTTTAAGCTATAGTATGCATATTGTTACAATAATTAATTGATGAAGTTATAATTTTATATATACGCTTAAAACTTCACACAAAACACCGAGTGCATATAAATGGGAACCGATTTTTTATCTGGATGCATACCAGTTCATCTTTCCGCTCGGTGTCACACAAATCGAATAATTTTTTTAAATTTGTAAATTCATTCCCGCGGGCCATATGCATGATAAAGCGCAAACTGTACATGCCATATACGTTGCTGTAGTAGCTCTGGGATCGGTAAAGTTTGCAGACTATTTGGGAATTTCCAATTCATCGAGAAATTTTACAATAATAGCATCATGCCAATGATGTCCACCAGTGATTTAAAATAGTACATTCGTTCCCTACTTTTAAAATAAACGGCTATCTAATGAATAAGTGCGCCTCAGTGTCTCGTAGCTGGAAGTTTCAGCGTTTCATTCTTCATAAACACGCCGACAAATTTGGAGCGTGTGATTCGGTCACTATTCATTACTCTCTGGAGTGTATTCGTATCCATTTTTAAAAGTCTGTGAATACACCTCTAAACCTATCAATTTCTATTATGGCTTGTGATTCGAGGAAAACCAGTACACAAATAGGCGCGTCTAGCAGCTTGGCGAATTCCAATTTGATTGAGATGTTCCTACTCTGCTGTGGACTTATGTGCGTATTTATACTCGCAGATAAGTCGAGATAGTTGTCAAAGGGGTAAAGGTTCACCCTCTCAACGAATTCCTTTTGTGTTATGCCGCTTCCTAATTCGTTACAAGTACCGGCAATATGTGCAAGATTACTACAAGCTATCGAGCAAAGCAGGAACTCATCATCTTGAGAATAATTCGTTTCCAATGTCCCACCTAAGGCGACTCCTTCGATGTACAGGATTATATTTTGAAGGCCGAAATTTTCGAAATTAAATGCGGTCTTTTTATATTTTCCATTCATAGAAACGTGTTCCTACATTTCATTTAATAACCTTTTAGGTAGCGCTCCAAGAGCAACATTTTCTATCTGCTTCGATGTTAGCCCTGAGAGCACCATATATATTTTCAGCTGGACCATATTTCTACTTGTTTAGCAGAGCTTAATTTCACTCAACACACGCGGAGATATGTCTCCATAATATGACCAACCACAGGCTTCGAGCTCTCTTCTTAGTCAAGCAGGGCTGGTGAGCTTTATTTTCATATCGACCCCCATTCACAAGCAGCTTCTCCTGGAATGTGAAATCTGTGTGTAAGCGACCGAAGCATTCATATATCTTCTTTTTAGAATTTTTAAATTTGTTCTTTATACTACTTTCATCTTTAGTTTGATAATAGCCTTCGGCAGTTAAAAAGGTATCCTTCGCTTCTTTTGAAAAGTTGAGGACACTTTCCAGATAGGCCCGTAGGTAGTAGTAGTCAGATCCTGCCTAGATATTGACCTGATTTAAATTCACGTCACACTGAATGAATGCGGAGTGTAGAAAGTTTGTTTCTGGGAATACAACGTAAGCGTCTTCGCAGTCCGTTTCATCTGAATATGCTATTCGTAGTTTAGTGTACATGTGCACACAGCCTGGGTCAAAAAAGTAAGGGCCTGAGCTAGGGATCACGAACTCTATAGGAGCACTCGGTGAGCTAATGGTGTTTAACGGATTAACTGTAATAAAGTCACTGTGCTGTATAGATACTTGTGTTGGGGGCATGTCAAAGAGGACCAGCTCTGACTTATAACATTGTGAATTACACGAACGGATGAAACGTGTCATGGCGAGCCAGAAATAGTGACACCTTTCTCGACAAGTAGTAAACGGTTTATGATTCATGAGAGCAATGTCCTTAGCTTATATCAATTAAAAAAGTAGTCAACCATAGGTTTCATGCGCTTAGAACACTTCTTTTTTCTGTCCTTTTACGTTTAACGCCACTCCTTCCTCTATGATTAGGAGTGTGGGCGCATCAGGCGCGCCTGGGTATCCCCAACAAACTGATGTTCTACGATATTGCTATAAATATAGCACATGTCTGGGGGAAGGTAGCCATCGTTCAATTTCTCCAATTTCAGTTGATACGAGGGGCGGTCATAAAATAAGTTTACACGGAGTATAATTTCGTAACTAAAGGACCTACATTGATTACGTTTGTATCAGGTGAATTCATTAATCATTGTTGGCAAAACTGCACGTCGATTCGGCTGCCCTCTACCGTACATTGGTTATATGAGTCAGTTGAACATGGCGGCTCGACAGGAGCAGTGCCCTTCCCTATGGAGCAGTCCAGGACGTTGAACAATATGCAGTTGCATTGATTGTTGTGCCTTTTTGCAAGAATTCTGCGAGCAAAACGCCTTTTTGGTCCCAAAACACGGTAACTATCACTTTGCCAGCGAACCTCACAATCTTGAACTTCTTTGGTCGCGGCGACACAGGGTGTTTCCATTCCATGCAGGCACGTTTTGTTTCCGGAGTACGGCGCTGAACCCATGTCTCGTCTCCCGTGACAATGCGCTCGAGAAATTCTTGACCACTGACAGACTCGGAATATCGTTGCAGAAATGACAGAGCACTGTTCCAGTCGAGCCGCCATGTTCAACTGACTCATGTAACCAATGTACGGTAGATGGCAGCCAAATCGAGGTGCAGTGTGCCAACAATGATTAATGAATTTACCTGATAAAAACAATCAATGTAGTTCCTTTAGTTACGAAATTATACGAAGTGTAAACTTATTTTCTGACCGCCCCTAGTACATTAAAGTACACAAGTCATGTTGTGATTCGTGAGAAGTATCTGTTTGGATGGCTGCCCCATATCTGCCCTCGGTTATAATTTTGAACAGTCCTTTGTCTTTAATATTTCTGTTAGCCTTTCATTTTAGAGTCAAAGTATGTGTCGGGGTATCTTTGTTTAAGATTTCGTATAGTAAATCAGACGTAAGATTTGATCTTTTCAAACTACCATTTAAGTCTCTCACAACATCATCGGCTGCGCGATAATGACCGGGTCCTAGTGTTACTACTGTAGTGTAGTACTGTTCCTCCCCACTCTAGGGGGGACGCATGGTTTCGTCCCGAGTTAACCAGGCCTTTTCACACATCACGGTTTCTAAGAACAGTAAAAACGGATTCTTTATTGTCAATACTTAAAAATTTGGTAACCAATTATAATTTGCATATTCCTACCTCATATGACTCACGGCCCAATTCAATGGTTCCATGGAGTTCTGTTACAAAGTTGGCCAGGGTGTTGTTAGGATGCACAGAGAGAGAAGAAGAGGAAGGGAGTGTGACGTAGAAGTGGTTAGGCGCCATGTTGCATACTATTTAAGCCTCATTATTGCATCAACTTTTATATAGCTGTTGAAGCTTTCTGGGTACCCTAGTCATTTCACCAGGTACATTTTTCTCTTTCCTGAACTTTTCCTTAAATTAAATGTCACTTTCTGCAGTTCCTCGCCGTAAAAGCCCCCTGCAATTTCTTCAACGTAATTCAGCAATATATCGTCTTTAGGTCTCATAGCCTTAACTTAAAAATCTCACGTGTCCAACCTTGCTCAAATCCCTCCGCAAATTTATTACCCGAACGCGACAGCCTTATATAATTATTGATTTTGAAACGCATAGAGCGTGGTGGCACTGTACGATTATCTTTTTTCACCTCACGTTCTGTATGCGTACCTCTTTCTAAAATTTCGTTAGTTGTTGTACTAATCGCTCGGTGGTGTGTACGGTTGTAGGATGAAGCCAGCGAGTCCAGAATGTCTATATATCTGTATGTGTTTTTATGTGTGAACAAGCGATGCATACGTTCCTTTATGGTACGTTGAACTTTTTCAGGAAAGATGCCTTATTTATAGTATTGCTAGTGTAATAGCTTATATTAAACTCTGTCAACATGTTCTGAAAAGTTCGGCCTATAAATTCTTTCCCCATATCCGTAAAAAAATAGCCTGGAATCCTGTTTTCTTTCAACATCAGCGTTTGGTGGCTTCAGCAACTGTTTCAGTTGATTTATTTTTCAGGAGAATTCGCCACAAATATCTAGAGAATATATCTATTATGAATAGGATGTAGCGATTGCCGCCATTATACAATGACTATCTATGCGTGTCTGTTAAATCCACCTGCCAAAGGTTTAACATAAATTCTGCTCGATTAGAAAACGGACGATAGATAATAGAATAACCTCAAGATAACGTGAAATAGTTTTAGAAATGTTGCAAAATACACGCGAAGACAGGCTCGCAAAGGTTTTATCACGATACACAATGATACAGAATGACTTAGGCTAGTGTAGGATTAGGCTAATAACTACTTTCTCTGGTGTTTTTCATACAGTTACAACGCCACCCCTACGACATTACAGTAATTGAAAAAACATGGACCCCACGAAAGAGCATACTCGACATGTGATGCTGTATGAGTTCCATAAAGGATCTGACGCTAGTGAATCCGCAAGAAACATTCAAAGAGGTCATGGAAATGATGTTGTGAGCGAATTGATGTGTAGGAGATGGTTTGAGAAGTTCAGAAATGGAGACCAGTTTGAATGATTATCAACGAACAGAACGACCAAGTGAGTTAGATGAAGAGATGCTGAAGGCAACATTGGAGGAAAACCCAACAGTAACTGTAAGAGAACTTAGCCTGCAACTCGGCGTTAGTCATATGACCATTCATCGTCATTTGAAGCTGTTAGGAAAAGTAGTGAAAGTTGGAAAATGGGTTCTGCCGATATTTGCACATCACTGCATTCTCGGTAACTGCAGGCACCGTTTTTGAATCGGATCTTCACTGGGGATGAAAAATGGGTCCTCTTTAACAATATTAATCGTCGACATCAGTGACTTAGCCATAAAGCAAAGCCTGAACCTCAGCCAAGGAATGGACCCCATCCAAAGAAAATTTTGCTATGCGTTTGGTGGGGGTGTCCGGACAACTGCCCCCTGGACAACCGCCCCCTGGACAATTGCCTCCGACAACCGCCCCCCGGACAATTGCCCCCGTAGGACAATCGCCCCCCGGATTATTGCCCCCATAAGTAAATAAAAATTAAATAGAAATTAAATTTACGTTTAAAAAATGGCAAGCTGAAACAATATTTAACAACATTATTGCCAATTCTTGCTTAATTTTGCTTGTAGCCTGAAAAAAAATTATATTTAAAAAGTTAGCAATATTTAAGAAAAAAATTTCCAATTATTGCTTACTTATTTATAATAAAATTATGAAGTTTAGCTACTTAATTTTATTTAAACAGTTGGCAAGACTTATTGCATTTCATATATACTATGGATTAATTAATTATATTTAAACAGTTGGCAATACTTATTGAAAGGTCGTTTTGAAAGTCATAGTTGGTGGGTAGGTTAGGTTAGGCTAGGTTAGGTTAGGTTAGGTTAGGTTAGGTTTGGTTAGGTTAGGTTAGGTTAGGTTTGTTTTTTATAAATATTAATAAATTTAATTCCTATTTAATTTTTATTTACTTATGGGGGGCAATAATCCGGGGGGCGATTGTCCTACGGGGGCAGTTGTCCGGGGGGCGGTTGTTGGGGGGCAATTGTCCGGGGGCGGTTGTCCGGGGGGCAGTTGTCCTAGCACCGTTTGGTGGGATATGCAAGGAATTATTCATTTTGAGCTTCTGCCAGATAACCAAACAATCACAGCTGAAGTCTATTGCCAACAACTCCAACGATTGAAGATGGCATTACAAGAAAAACGTCCTGCATTAATTAATCGCAGAGGTGTTCTATTCCACCAGGATAACGCGCGTCCTCACACTACTCGAATCACCACTGCCCAATTGGAGGCACTTGGTTGCGAAAAAATGCCTCATCCACCTTATTCTCTGGATATCGTACCTTCAGACTACCATTTATTTAGAAGTCTGCAACACCACCTAGATGGACAAAGTTGCAATCCAGGGAAGCTATCGAAAACGAAGTGATCGCTTTTTTAACTCGGAACCAACCAAGGGATTTCATCGAACGTGGCATAAAAATAACTTTTCTACGGGTGGGAAGAGGTTATAGAAAAAGAAGGGAATTATATTGATGATTAATTTGTCATTATGTCATTTAATTTTTGCTGTGAATAAACTAAAAATTCGAGCAAATTTTTCCTTATAAGTCATTTAATTTTGTTCTGAATGAACTAAAAAATCGAGCAGAATATATGTTACAACCTTATCGAATTAATTGAGGGTGATGTTGTCTTGGCTGTTTTAAACCTTTTTCTCACCGGCTTATGAAGCTTATAAGCATCCTGTTCCCGTAAAAACCTCTCAACATCTTTTTCCCTACTCCCTCATTATAAACGCCTCTGTACAGTCTATTAACGCCACCGTAGTAGGTTGGGCTAAAAATGTCATAATAACGTTTCCTTAATACGTTAGCCTTTTGCGTATTTTAGAGGGGTTCAGGGAGGGTTGTCCGTTGTTGTTTGGTCTCTTCTTTCTCCTCTTCAGAGATGTTACCGCTCGGGGCGAAGGCGTGTTCAGCTGTGATACATGCGAGGCTTGTCCCAAGTCTTTTAACCTGTTCAGATTAACTATCAGAGTTTTTGGGACATTTATTTGCTGTAGTCTTGCTTTAATATGTACCCATCCTGCTGGTGAGGGCCTATCCCACTTTCTCACCAAGTCATGGTTGATGTCAACGATGTTCGAACCCTGTACCTTTGTTCTTTGAATAATAACCTCATCTGTATCGGTCCACTGTATAATGGGATCCTCACTCAATAGATTATAAAGACTTAAACCTTTATTTCTCAATGTATGTGGGAGACTGCTTTTTAATACATGCTCGATATGTTGTGGGATCGCTCCGTTGTTCTTTGGCTGCTCGTCTCTCGTATTGACCCCAGGTCCTATGCCTCCATGCTCGACGGCATCTGCGCTGTGTCTAATAACTACGGGACCTCTGTCCGATTATTATAATTTTCGTACTCATGAAGAAATTTATGCAGATATTCTTAGTATAAGATTCTTTTCTCATTAGGAGACTTTAATAGGTTTAAGGATTCGCTTTCCTTCTTTTAAACCTGCTTTTATGGGGTTCTAGAATGGTATCTTGACTCTTTGAGCTTTGTAGTGAGGCATACACCTCGTGTGGAATCACGACTACTTTCTTCATTATATTAAACAAGTCAGTAAAGGCTCCAAAACTGAAAATAAGATGGGGAGGAATGAACCCCCTCTTTGTACAATAATTCGGGTTTTTTTCCAGTTTGACTTTTATGAGCGAGTGCGCGTATTATGTTCTTGTAACGACTTAGACAAGCCCTCTGAGGGGGTTTTATTCGTACATTACATTTTATAACGTTAAGACAAATTTCACAGATGCATTTTAAAAAGTCAGATTCAATATTTTTAACAAACAGCTGCTGCAGTGCCCGTGGTAGTCGATGATAAATTTTTATTAATACAAGATATTTCTTTAACCTCTGTCATTCTGGGATATACACCGTTTCAGGCTCGTTTGGGAATATATTCATTCTTAGAAGCACCCTAAACGTGTTTCGTGGATGAAGGTCACAAGGCAAATATCCGTAACTTTGACTTCTAGCATCTTTGTAAACTTCAAACACTCCTTACGCTGATTCGGGAACATTTGATGGGCTGATACCCCAATTTTTTACACATCTCTACGTTGTGCGAATAAGACTAGATATTGTGTATTTAGCGACACATCGCGCATGTATCTATTTTTATCCATTTCTAACATGAGATCGTCAATCACAATGACCGAATGCTCATTTCACCTTAACGAATTAACGTCATATACACCTTTGTGGAACAAAATATCATCTTGGTACTCGTCGAAACCTGACTAGTATGTGGAATAGGACCATATGACTATGCACAAATTTTGAGAACATCTCCCCCTTGCCTTTAATGATTTTAAGCATAAACACAGTTTTTGCATATCCTGTAGGGCCAGATATAATACGTGTGGGTTCGTGAACTTGAATTTTTCTACAGAATCCATCTCTAACACGTCACACTCCTAAGTGGAACATTTACAAAATATAATAAAATTTTAAATGATGCTCCTTATATTCTACTGTCTTTTCTTTCTTCTTCTTCCTCAGAACCTTGAATGACGATGAGAATGAGGTTGTGTGCCAGCAACATGTCCCCATCCTCGATATTGCAGACGATAACGATGACAGTGCAGTTGGAACTACAGACTCCAACCCTGCTAGCGAACCCCCACCAGCGACACCTGTAGCACCCCAATGCGACAATTCGAGAAGAAAGCGAGAGCATGATGAAGTTGATGATTCACCTTTCGCGTCAGGTTTAAAGCGATCAAGGAGTGCACCGGTTAGACCCCCAGTAATAGAGCCCCAGCCCTCTACTTCTCACTACACAGCCCTCACATTAGTTTCTTCTACAAATAAAACTGCCCCCTTATTCCAGTTCAATTCCGGTCGTACCCTCCACAGCAGCAGCATCTCATTCTGTGGAGAGTAGCATAACATTCGAGCTGGTACGCACCGCCACCCCATTAGGGTGTGTCGAATTTTTCAACTTTCAAATTCCAAATATGAGGGGTGCTAAAAAGTTGCAGCATGACTTAGGAATTCTAAAGATATTTTTGTTAATTTAATATAATTTAGTTTTGCTTGGTAAGAAGCTACATAAAAATAGTGACTTTTTTGACTTTTTTGTGGAATTATATAATAATTATTATATTAATAATTATATATGCTGTATATATAATGCACTGCTGTTTTTGCTTATTTCACAGGTTGAAACATATTCATCAGTGTGCTGAAGATTACTTGTCCGTCAGTGCTACCATCCTAACCAGTGGGAATTGACCTACAATGGCTTCTAAAAGGAGGACAAGACTGGGAACATTCACACACATGAGCAACCTAATTGGAACTGGTAGAGAGTTGTTGCCCTCTGAACTCCCAACTCTGCGAGATGTTCTGAAATATGGGCTACTGCTAAGAGAACAAAGTGGTGAGGATGTGAGAAACTACCCAGCAGCCAGTCTTGCAAAGGACATTTACCCTAAAGTGCTTGAAAAGTGGGAACGAGCAAACAGTTCTTTTGTAGCCTCCGTTGTAAATTCACGAGTCACAATCTTAAACAAGATCCAAGAGAGCTGAGAGCAGGCCAAAAACATATCTCTTGGGAGAGGAAAGCTACATGTCAAAGAGGCTTTCATTGCAAAACTTGACAAGCTTTTTGACATCCTCAGTTGCAAGTGTAAAATTGTTCTCTGCTCTGAATTTGGCTGCCTTGCAGATGCTGGTTGCAAAAACGAAACTCACATTAACTGTACATGCCCTAGGGAGATGAAGATCCTTGTGAAGGAACTTGCTTTCATTAAAGGTCAGAGAGACAAGTCTGGTTCTATTGGACCACATCAGATTGGCTTGCCAGATCAACCTGAGCACAACAGACAAGTCAAAAAGCAGAAGTGGCAAGAAGACGAAAGAAGAAGGCTTGCTGAATATAAGCAGACAAGTAAGCAGGATGTTTCAATGCCATCAAATGAAATAATTTTCTCTGATGATGAAAATGAAGAACAAATAGCTGATGCTCAAGATGGAATTTGATGATCTTTGTAAGAAGGGTGAAATTGACTGCATCTTCTTTGATGGCCGTGAAGATACAACTAAAGTTATGCTAAAAGCAGACAATTCAGATCGTCAGTTCCCCAGCATCATCAAAGAAGAGCATTATTCTGTGTGCAGTGAGCCAGGTGGAAGATATCTCTACCACTTCACTCCTGAGAAAGGCTCAACGAGAAAAAAACTTGCTGAAGTTATTGCTGATAATCTTGTAGATTTCATGAAGAAGAAGGGCATTGATAAAAGCCTGCAGGCCATTGGAGGTGATTCTACAAATGTTAACACTGGCTGGGAGGGTGGTTCCATGCAGTGATGTAGTCGAGACCACCAAGTCCGAGACTGAGACCGAGACCGAGACCTGATCCTGTGAGACCAAGATCGAGACCGAGATCAAAGGTTCGAGATCGAGATCTACCTTCCGAGATCGAGACCCTTAAAATTCGAGACCGAGATCGAGATCGAGACCAAGCTCATGCCCTTTCAATTTGTTTTACACTACTATGGAACTTAGACTATGTTAAGTCTATTAAGTATGTTAAGTATATCATTGATGACGTCATTTTTTAACATTTACAATTGGCAATTGCGATTTGTTCTACGAATCGGTACGTTGTAAATATGTGATGTGAAGGGTTGTCGAGTTATTCTATGCTTTATTGAATTTGTCGGTACTGTTTTCTTTATGCTGTATTTCTTGCATTATTTTTATGTGAAGCATTTTATTTTTTCAAATACATATTGGATGGGAGGATAATCGTTTTTATCACGCCACAGAGGTTGACACGCCGTTTGGCAACACTAAGTGGCCTTATAATATATACTTATATATATAATATATAATTCTCCATTTAGTGTTTCCATTTTCAATAAAATTAATCTGACGGGGGCGGGGGAGGGCAATTTTTTTTTGTAGCGCTAACCTAAAAAATCCAGACCCACACCGCCCCGCAAGACAAACGTGGCAACTCAAAACAGGGTGACTGATTAGTGAATACCTAGAGTCCCTTACTTTTACAAACTTTCATAAACATTCTGAATTGTGTCTGTTCAACTAAGCCACCATCATGAGTATGCCAATAACATCTATTTTTCATTACGGTCTCGAGGTCTCGAAAGGTCTCGGGGAGAAAAACCGAGACACCGTCTGTCGAGACCGAGATCGAGACCGAGATCTAAATAGCGGAGACCGAGATCGAGATCGAGATCTGCAAATTGGGTCTCGAGATCGGTCTCGAGACCGAGACCGATCTCGAGACCTACATCACTGGTTCCATGCATTGGGTAGAGGTCAAGCTTTGCCGTAAGCTGATCTGGTTGGTTTGTGCCCTCCACACTAACGAGTTACCCCTACGACACTTGATCATAGCACTGGATGGGAAGACCTTGTCTAACAACAAGTGGACAGGTAACATTGGCAAGATGCTAGACACTGCAACCGAACTTGAAATTGATCCTTCATTTACCAAACTCTCAATTGGAGAGCCTCTTACTTCACTGAGTGACAATGTCGTAAAGGATCTCTCTACTGATCAAGCGTACGGGTATAGGATCACACAGGCCATAAGGACAGAACTTCCCACAGATCTGGCCCTTCTTGAAATTGGTCCACTGAGCCATTCAAGGTGGTTGACAACAGCAAACAGGCTTTGTCGCATATGGGTTTCAAAACATGGCCTTAAAGGCAAAACCCTCAACAACTTAAGACTGATAGTGGAATACATTGTTGGTGTGTACTACCCTGTTGGTTCAACATCAAAGTAAAACACTCTTGGGTGGAAGGCCCACGCCACATCTTGTTTCAGCTGCGGCTAGTTAGGCTGCAAAAGAAGGCTGTAGTGGATGCTGTTTTGCCAACCATCAAGCGCTCAGTATGGTATGCATTCAGCGAAATGATAATCCAGACACTCTTGTGCTCAGATGACAGTGAGGAGAGGAGAGCTGGTGTCCAAAAGATTGTTGACATGAGGGGTGGAGATGATGACACACTTGGAGATCTTTCTGTACGTCCCAGGAAGACACCTTCCATCAACCCCAGTGCTTCTTCCGTGTTGGAGCTGACAGACTGGTCTGACGAGGTATTTGAACCTCCTTTGACATGTAAACTGACTACAGCGGAAGTAAAGAAGTTCTTTGACAAGCCTATGCAAGTTCCACAGTGGCCCTGTCATGCTCAGTCAATAGAGAGGTGTGTGAAACAAGTCACAGAGGCAGCAGGCAGGGTGTCTACACATGAGAAACGTGAGGGCTATATCAGAGGCCAAGAAGCAAGTCGGCGGCTGATGTCCAAGAACGAATCAAAGCAAGACTTGATGAAACTTTTTTTTTTACTGATGTCATTACTTTCTAATGTTGTTTTATGATTACAAGGATATGTTTTATGATTACTAGGATATGTTTTATGCAGAGAAACTAAAATTTTTATAGCATTACCTGACATTTTGAGAAGCTAAAATTAATAAATGTTGTTTTCCGAGAGCAATTTATGTGCTTTTTAATCAAACGTAGATTTACCAAGCTAAGTGTTGAGCAATCACAAAAATAATAGCAGATTTGAATTCTTCACATCCAAAAACATTTTTAAAACCCCTCAGTGAAGGAATTGGCAAAAATTAATTTCCACCTCCCAAATTGACACACCCTACCACCCCATCCCTGCCCTGTCTATGGTCGACCCGCGAACCATGTATATCAACGGTGATGAACACGGACTGCGGCGCGTAGTTGAACGTATCGTGGAGTATGCCCTTGGTCAGATGACAGAGATATAGATGATTTTTGGGTACTAATAACCTATAGGCGTTTGGCTGCTGTAGATATAGAATATATTATGGGCCGTATAATTCAGACCTCTCAAAGTATCATCGCCTTCAATATGGACAACTTCACGATAGATATTGACCACGTGTTCCGTGTTGCGGGACATACGTCCACACCTTATACTCTTAACTTCAATTCTCAGGTTATTTACAGACAGCATATAAACTCCGAGCGTGGTTGCGGCTTTATAGCAGTAGTCTTACCTCATAAGTTTACTGTGCTAAATGCATGGGCCAGAGAAATTTGGTTGCCGACGATTGTGCAGCGTCCTCGTAAACTGGCAGCAGATTGCAAGATCGCGTTTGACATTAATATGGGTCCTGAAGAGCTGAGAAGGGTGGAGCAGGAAATGAATGTTCGTATAGTTGTATTTCGAAATGGATGATCGTCGTAGGACTGTGTATGTTTTAAGAAGCAGTGTGAGTGACCGTAGGAGACCCCTACTTATTTTAGGATTGTCAGGAAGAACATATCTCCCCATCCTATATATAAGGGACTTTTACGCGAGTTATGATAAAAGTCGAAAATATGGAAGGCATCATGATTTGTGTAAGGGATGTCTCGAGTGTGCGGATGATATAGTGAAACATTGTAAAGATTGCCACATGGTATGTGAGCAGTATTAAAGCTCCAAATGTGAAAGTAATGTAGTTGAAGCTGAGAAGAGACTGCAATGCGTGTAGATGCAAATTTTTCAATAATAACTGCTTTAACCTCCATAAGTCAATTGGCACGTACAGAAAAATGAGAATCTCTGAGTGTGGTATGTTTCATATGATGGATAATTGGGGGAAATTCACGCATAAATGCGATGAAATTCACTCTTCTACATGCCACGAGAAATATAAGGCAGATGGTATAAAGCATGTATGTTCTATGAAAGATGCTAAGCCTAAAAATAAACCTTGTATAACTGTATACTACGATATAGAACCATATACGGATGCTAAAACAAAAGAGGTTATCCCACATCTACTTTTAAGCAAGACTATCTGCGACGAGTGCATGGAAATCGAGTGTGATGAGTGTCACAAATGTGGTAAACGAACAAACGTTTTTAAAACGATCGCACATGACAACCCCCTGAAACTCTTTGTGTCCTATATTGTCAAGTTAGCACACTGTTCAAAAAAATTACTGTGTATATTCTTTCCCATAACGGCGCAAAATTTGACACACAGTTCCTTTATAAGGAACTGCTTGAACACGAATCATCGGAGATATTTACAGGCGACCCCTTGAAAAGAGGAAAGAAACTTATGCAGCTGCAAATAAGACGTAATGTTCAGTTTACAGACACTTTATTATTCATACCTTGTAAATTAGTCAAGCTACCCAAGATGATGGGCGTAACCGCCGAAGTTTCAAAAGGGTGTTTCCCTTACAGTTTCCTCACTAGCGACTCTTTAAATTACCTTGGCCTACCCCTCCCCCCAGTATTACTTTAACTATGTCAACATGAGTGATAGTGAGCGTGCAGATTTTGACCGCGACTAAAACAGTTTTAATGAAGATATTCCTTACAATATAGCGAATGAATGTGAGCGTTATTGCGTAAATGATGTGCGCGTAATTAGCGTATGTTTACAGGCCTTTAGAAGGATATACATAGACCGGTTGAACTGCGACCCGCTACAACCCCCAACCAGGATCGCCTCATTGTGCTTTACGGTGTTCAAGAACAACTTCATGCCTAAAGACACCTTATCCATCATTCACAGAAACAACCCACGCAGTTATGGGCATAAAGCTATTTACTAGCTCATACACCTACAGCAACAGACCGGTGTATACATAAAACATACCCGCAATACGGGGAAGTGGCCATTAAGGTCATTGGTCGTGCTTTTTGGTGGATGGTCTAAGCGAAGCCCGTGCCACTGGTGAAAAGACTGCGTTCTCCTTTAACGTTTCTAGTGGCATGGATGCCCACGTCCTGAATGTGGAATCGTAGGAGATATCCATTTTAGATCTCCTGCCTATAGTCTTGCATGGGCCCGTCCCCTCGATCAGCTTATAAGCTCTCAGTTCACTCACAAGGTCTTGTGGAAGCATGAATATGATGCACGGATTGAGACAGAGGGGCAGTACCGCGAAGAAATAAACACCATCAAAAGTTCAATGGTGTTGGATCCTCTCAAATTCGGCAATAGCTTGTTTGTTGGACGTACAAACCCCTTTAAACTATTCTTTCCACCTGCGGAGGGCATGAAACTCCATTACTACGACTTCTGTTCTTTATGCCCCTACGTGATGAAGACCAATCCGTACCCTGTAGGAGCACCTGAAAAGCTGGTTGCACCCGCCCTGCCTACCATCGAGGAGTTCTCAGCTAATTTGAACGAGAACTATTTCGGCTGACCCCCTGGCGACTTATGGATGCTGATCTTACCCGTCAATATAGACCACAAACTCATGTTTCCCCTGTCGGTGAAGTGCGCAGAGGAGAATAATGGGGCCTGGCGGAAGATCAGAGGCGTATATACAAGTCCTGAGCTGTCCTTAGACGTTCACCACGATTACAGAATATTGAAGATATATGTGGTGTGAAGGTTTCAGAAGCTCCCCAACCTTTTGACACCATATATAAACACTTTTTTGAAGGATAAGGTAGAAGCATCAGGGTTATGTTAGCGTATATTTACTTTTTGACGATTTGTTTATTTATTTATTTATTACGTGTATTTGAACATATACCATGAATTTGAGACTATTTACTTGTTTACGATATGGTTATTTATTTATTACGTGTATTTGAATATATGCCATGAATTGGAGACTTTTTACGTGTCGACGATATGTTTATTTATTTTTCTATTAAAAATAAATCATGTTTCAATTAGCGTTTCACTTTCTACTGCGCGCACGCGCACGCGCGCGCGCGCGTGTGTGTGTGTGTGTGTGTGTGTGCAAGAAAAAAGCTAAGCACCCCCTACTGTACGGCGCAACCCAATGAAAGTGGTCACGTGACTCCTGCTACTAGCAGGTCATATCTCTGCCTTGCGTGCTCAGTTAACCTCAACAAGCCCTGGATCTCAGACGTGTATTTTACCTGCTGAAGAATTCTCACGTAAACGGAAAATAGTGATGGCGACCTTTGATATTGCGTGCTCGACATTCATGAAGTGGTATTCGATAAAATCTACAGATGTGGTGAACACTCAAAGAATCCCTAGTCCTCCCTTCTTTAAGGCTTCTAAGGCCACACTGAACCGCGGGAAGCGTGAGGAGCAGGAGGTCCAAATACTCTACGGATATTTTGGTGAGAGCATTGCGGGCTTTCCTGGCTGAAACGATGTAATGGATTACGTCATAGGACTAAATTGCGTAAAGGCGCACATACACCGCGAAGTGGAAGAACTATCACGTGTAGAAGAGAAACAACGGGTGTGGGTTGTGAACCTATTTTGACGAATTGTGTGACAAGCGGTATTTTGTCATGTTACATCACACCGAGTACACATACCCTGCGGCTGAGAATAAAAATCTTGTAATTATGGATAACCTAAAATATTTTTATCATTACGTTCTTATATATCATGATGAGGTTCGCAGTGAGGTTGTGGCTAAAGGCTTGTACGAGTTTTTAATAGAGTTTAGGGACGAGTATCGCTTGTTAAGCAAAAAGGACAGATATGGACACATGTTTCTCTCAAATAGAGCTCCGGATTGTTTATAAAATGTGTGGAGAAAATGAATGGAGATGTATGGTGCGCGTTCCGATAAAACATCAAAGCAGTTATTACTTCATGTATCGGAAAAATTCTCCAAACGAATGTCTGGTACAATGGGCTACAAATATTCCTATGATTCTTTCAAGTTGGAACAACTCCGTGCACGAATCACCAAAGCTTGGTATGACGCGCCCGTGTTACTCATTCCCCCACACCTCCCGCCAAGCCAAACCGCGCACCGGCTGCTCAGAGATTGACCCGACTGGACGTGCACTCCTCACAATATAAAACCAATATACGATGGAGCTTCCGTTGAGCAGTAACCTCAATGTCGTATAAGATGTGTTCGTGACGAAGTCAGTGCGTGTGTTCATGCGTAAAACCGACGCTATTAATTATGTATCTGAAACGAGTTGCAGACAATTAAACTCTGGTAAACAGAATGTTACTTATTTAAGTGTTGAGGAGATGAACAGAATCTTCGTGGCGGTTGAGAAGTGAGGTGTGGACCGTTATAAAATACCTGCATGTGTAGGCACAAAAAGAGAGTAGATTAATGATGCACCCTCATACGCTATTATTTGTACGATGCGTATAAATCGAGACCAGCCATGCATTGATATACGGTTGATGTGGAAGAAGGCAGTGACAATAACGTCCTTATCCTCACGCGAAACCGTTTCATTCTCGACAAAATCTTTGAAATCGGCGGTTTCCGCAAGCTAAAGCCTATATTTGACGCTCGTGTTCCTGATATGCTTTATTTTGACACGGTTGTTGCATACGCGTACACCACTCTGCTCGGCGGCTTTACCGAGAGTAGGACCGAACAAGGCGAGAATGGATTGGAACTGGATGTGTATTTAAAAGGTATAGACTCTTCGAAATATCTTGAACTTTGGTACAAAGGGCTTCAGCGGTACAGGGATGAGCTCATCTACTCTGTTCACCCTGAAGAACTATTTCTTCATATAATGGTCAGTTGTCGGCACGATTTAGAAGATTACCCTACTTCATTTGTCGATATGCGTTGTGAAGAAGAGTTCACGGTTGAAATGCAAGGATTGGAAACGATAAACCCTCGTTTAGAAAGGAGTGTTTATAAACTTCAATTTAATAATGATGTAGCAAACGATGCCCTCTTTGCGCGTGCTTTTGAATGTATTCTATCCGTGTTTAAATAGAGAGATGATTTGCCAACCATTTGTAAAGTAGGTACAAAAATAATGTTAAACGATGTGAAAGCCCTTTATATTGAACATAGATATCCACATACTTTGAGTGGTGAAATAATGTTAAATCGTATTTATTGTGTAGTACAAAGCAACAAGGATATAACTCTAGACTCGATCACATGCGAATTTAGTATTTTATTTAAGCGCGGTAGAACATAAATCGCGTATATTTTGATGCACATACATATTATCCATGACAGGGGTTATTATTCTTTGACATTATTCTTTGACAGGGGTCAATGTTGAAATCTTCAAGAGAAGACTAAATGCCTGGCTCAAGACGGTACCAGATGAGCCGAGTGTAGCTGGCTATGTGCGATGGAGAGCGCAAGAGAGCAACTCGCTCGTCCACCAAGCCAGACCTAGAGGCAGGGCCATCAGCTTGACCTTCGTGTCTAGAGAGAGCGACGCTTGAAACCGCAACGAAGTTAACGAGGTATTGGAATTCTTCTGCACTATTCTTTTTTAAGTTTATATGTAAGTGTGTATTTTTGGTTGCGCGTACATGTATTAAACGTGTATATGGATTTCTCCTGTACTATTATTATTTTTTATGCTTACATATAAGTTTGTAGATGCGCGTACATATATTAAACGTGTATATAGATTTTTACTGTAATATTATTATTTATGACTGTATATATTTTCCTCGCTAGTGTGTATTTATTGGTGTATATAGATTTCTTCTATTATTATTTTTTATTGTATATTTATCTCCTATATATTCCCCGAGATGAATAAGTGTATGTTAAATAATTGATTCTACATTAAATAACTCGTTTTGAGACTAAATAAACAGAATGATGTAGTTGTGTTTTATTATTCAAAGTATCATATATATAAACGATATTGTTTGATTTAATTATTCTACGTCAAAATTAACGGCACCTTAAATGTTATTAATCTATATATATATATTAATGCTGGACCGGATATCCGCATCCGCACTTCTGACTGCAGATGTTATGCGGATATTACCTCTAACAAATTATGCAATTTACAATTAAATTAGCTTATAAAGTAGCTTATAAGGCCCAGTTATGCACATTTCATGTAAAGCATTAATTACTAATGAACAAACAAATATATAAACCTCAAAATATAAATACCTGGTAACACAGAAAATTGAATGAAACTTGTTTCATTGAATTTTCTGTGGCTGAAACTCTTGAGAAAGTTATTATATTTATCATAATGAAAAAATTAATATTAATTTTAATTTTTATGCATTGCCTGCCATAATAGTAATATCACGAAATTTGAAAAATTATGTCATATATTCATAATTCTATATTATATTGATAGATTAACTAAATATCCGCATCCGCGGATATTGAAATTAAAAATCCGCATCCGCATCGGCAGATGTTGATGAAATACGCCTCTCCCCGAGTTCGGGCAAAGTCAAGATGGTACTTGAGAGAGGGTATTACTTTAAGCACTCCTGGATGCAGAAATAGTTCACTTCGTATTCCCACAATCGCGGAGTACTGTGTGAGCCCGTGATTTTCTTTTTCCCAGTTATGAAAGTTCAAAGAGTAGAAAAGAAACACAACGGCTCACACGATTTTTAATTTGAATATATTCGAGAAAAAGTTTAATTAGTTATAGTGAATCAAATGTTTCTTTTTACACAGAACAGAGAGTAAATAATAATAATAATAATAATAATAATAAAAGTTTCATAAATATAATATTAGTTACTTTTCATTGTAAGATATTAAATAAACCAGAGACCCCTCTAAGACACCCTTATCCTTTCTTAGTCTCCAAGCTTGTATGAGTCAATTGCTAAGTTACTGTGCTTTTCCTATACAGTCAGACATCAATTGAAGACCCATTAATCTCCCAATTTCCAAAAGCAATTCTCGTCAACGAACTGAAAACCCGCCATTTCAGTCCGGAGACCCGTCTTTCTTCGGAATCTGCCTTAAGGGTGCTGATCCCCTTCTTATATATCAAAGGAACGGAACCTGGCTACGCCATCACGCAAGCGGTTGACGTCACCTGAGAACATTGTAGGACCGAGCTTCTCAACAACCGTTTTTCCCAAGTGAAATCAAAGAAACCGTCTGCGTCACTGCGTGTGAATTCCGTTCGGAAGGAAATGAGTCATACACAGCTTGGGAATTATTGAATGAATGAAATTACATAAAATAATTGTGTCGTCAGGGCACGGCTTTATTTCGATTATAAATTATAACATATATAACAGGGCAGTTCAAATAAATGAAAAATAAAAATTCAAGCAAATATGTACTTTTTTTTTATTAGACTTAAGAACATAAAACTCAGACGAATTTGAGTGGAATCCGAGAGTATTTACTCGGTGCTCAAGCATTAGAATATGTACAGTGGGTGAATTGGATAAATAATATTTAGATAACCAATGAATTCGCACAATATAACATTCAGTGATGGCACAAATGCACTGATATCACCTTAACATCATATATGAAATCTAGTCGTCTGAACATTTGCCGGTGGCCAATGTCGACTTATTCTGGTCAGGAAATTAGTGCCGGCGCATTTCCACTACGTGTAAGAGGAACTGCTTTTGAATCTCGGCTTTTGTAATGGTTGCATTGAAATTCTTTATAATGGACACGCCCCTTTCAACACTGTCGTTGATAACATTGAATCTTTACATGGATAGGAGGGATCGTCTATCGTCTTGGTGATTTTTCCACTCATTAGGAGATGTCCTAAAAACCCTCTGCTGATCTTGAAGGTGTCAAATAACTTGAATGACACTGAATCGATAAAGCCTGAGATCCATCCATTCTACTGAAATGTTTCCTTTGTATTTTCTCCGATCTTTCTGTAGTGTTCCTCTCTGTAATAAATTTGCTGCCTCAACCATTTTCATCTTTGTTTTACGACAAGGTTTCAAACGAAACAAAGCCAAACCAGGAGGAGATTGTAGACACCAATCGACCAGGGAAGTACTCTGGTGGGGGGGGGGACGTTAGGCAGGAGAGAGGGAATGCTGGAACTCCCGTTTCTCCTGTCACTGTCCTCCTTAGCTGATCTTTTTCGGTGTCTCATCTGCTTGAGCACCCACTAAAAGTTTTGCTACCAAGTAGAAATTTGCCATGAAAGTTTTTGTAAACAAGTATAACTAAAAAAAACACATGCTTAGTGACTTACCTGCAACAAAATTTTTCAGCCCTATTGCATGACCCTCCCTAATGTATAACAGTTTCGCCCAACCTTTAAAAAAACAATAAAAAAAACTGAATCTGTATCGGAAAAGCGAGTACTTAAGGAATTAATTGTTTAAATCACATTGTAAATAAAGACAGAGATCATCTTAATTTATTTTATTGTATTTTAAGATGATCTTTATTTACAACGGATGTTACTGATATTAGGCTTTTAGTGCCAACACGCTACTTGTCATAATGTAACCATTTTTAATCGTTAATTTATAACAGTAGGCAGGAGCAATTAGTTAAATCATTTATTTACACAATAATTATATCAAATAAATTGTAAATATACTTAAGAAATAATTAATTCAATTTTAATTTCAATTTAAATTTGGCATAAAAGGACAAAAATAGAAATACACAAGTACACAATAATTATAGCAAATAAATCGTAAGAAATAATTAATCCAATTTTAATATCAATTTAAATTTGACATAAAAAGACAAAAATAGAAATACACAATTTAAAGGTATTAAATAGATAAAAATAGAAACGGAGTTTTGTGAACATTAACATTATTATACTTTACGCATTTTACTTGTTTACCGTGATGTTATTGACAAGTATATGTCACATCCTGAATAGCTGCCTTCTAAGCCTGTTGGCTGCGATGCTGATGACATCATCATGAGCTGCTCCATGGCTACGAACGGGTGAAACTTCTTTCTCTCCTTCTGCTGTTTACACACACCTACATACATGTATTACATACATAATCAACTGGCTGATTAAGCCTTCTAAGCCAGATTACGCCTTCTAAGCCAAATTAAACTTTCTAATCAGCTGAAGAAGTCAAGAACTTTAGTATGCGACGAGACATGCCAGCGAAAAGTTCTCCTCCTCTCTCCTTCTCCTCCTATCTGCTCTCTCTTAGGTTACCTTCCTAGGTCTGGACAGGTTAGGGTACCCCTTTTGGGGGGAGGCCTTAACCCCTTTCATGCAGAGGACCAACCCCGTTCCCCACGGGTGCCAATCCTTTTCCCCCTTTGCAACATTGATTAACATTGCATTGCAATTGCACTCCCCCATTTTGCGATTATACTACTGAGGTCACGGAAGCCGACATTTTGCGCCAAGATAGGCACCAGCGGACTGATGCTCCCCTCCAGTTATGTCCTCATAAAGAAATTGTTTTATTTTTTCCGATACACACACATAGAAACATACATACATAAAATCATACATGCAAACATGTATTATATATATATATGTTACATTCAAAGTGTGTAATCAGCCATTTTGCATAATGGCTGAAATTTTTAGTCATTTCGCAAAATATCTGTTTCACCTGGTCATTTCGCGAAATACTGTAACTAAAAATCTTGAGCCATTAAGCGAAATGGCTGAAATTCCACTTTGGTCATTTCGTAAAATGGCTAAAATGACTTTTGTCATGAATTCAGAGAAATAACAATCACAATAAAATTGGAAACGTTTATTTAACTAGCTAAATTAGCTAAAACATACATACATCCATAGGTCTGTTCAAATAAGTGAGAAACATTCTTCAAATACACATTTGAACACATTTGAATTTGAATTTTCAATATAGAGGTTTACAAATACTAACCGGGCCTTCAATGTTATTCCGATGTCCGCCATTGAAGGCCCGATTAGGTCAACTGTATGCCTTTGACAATTGGTTAGGTTAAGTCGTGTTATTTTCGTTAAAACTAATGAAAACAACTTACAAGATCATTTGCCCGGTTAGGTCAACTGTATGCCCTTGACAATTGGTTAGGTTAAATCATGTTATTTACGTTAAAACTAACGAAAATAACAACTTACCCAAACCAATTTTCAAGGCCATACAGTTGGCCTAACCGGGCATACAGTTGACCTAACCGGGTAAATGATCTTGTACGAAATGACCAAGGTGGAATTTCAGCCATTTCGCGTAATGGCTGAAGATTTTAGTCATTTCGTGAATTGACCAAGTGAAACAGCCATTTCGCGAAATGACTAAAAGTTTCAGCCATTACGCGAAATGGCTAGTTACACACTTTGTCTCTAACATATACACAAACATACAAAGAAATATACAATTCATATATATATATAGAAAATACATAGAAATATACAATTCACATATACATATATATATATATATATATATATATAATATATATATATATATATTGGTGAAGGCCGCTTCTGGCAAGCTTCAATTTCAATTTAAGCAGAAAGCCACAGACAAGAAGGAAAGAAACATCCATCATGTTGGAGGGACTATATTTTGTACAATGCAACGTTTCAAGCACAAACTATGCTCATCTTCAAGCAAAAATTCTAAAAAGTTAAAAAACAGAATATTAAAAACCATAATGACAAAAATACAAAAAAAATGTAGGGAAAAACCCAAACCTAAATATTCACAAGCTTTAAAACACTAAAAATGAAAGTCACACACTAAAAAAGAACATAATGAATGACAATTATAAAATACAAAATGTAAGGAAAAAACCAAAACTAAAAAATCTAAAAAATTCACAAGCTTTTTAAAACACTAAAAATCACACTAAAAAGAACACACATTAAGTCTAAGCAGCACAGATTCCGAGGCAAAACTAATACAAACAGAACCATCTAAAAACAAGTAAAGGTTGGTTGTTAAAGATGTTCAGTTTAGACGGAGGGGAACGGATGAATTATCAGAATTGAGCGAAGGGGAGAGAGCTTTAATATATAATGATTCTAAAAGTCTTAAAGTTTGCTCACACGGAGCGGAATCTAAAATGTTAAAATTAGCTAAAGTTATATCCACTTTGCATAGAATAACATGGCTGCGTATAGCTGAAGCTTCTTTAGTTCTCAGTGGTTTGTCAGTTTTATGGCTTATGCCCATGTGGGCACAGAAACGCGACTCGAGGCTCCGCACAGTGCTAGTGCTACCAATATAGCTCCGATCACATCGGGGACACTAGAATTCATATACAACAGCACTGCGCAGAGCATCCGATATGCAGTCTTTTACATTAAAAAATGAGCCAATAGAACGACGGTTAGCAAATACTAATTTAAAATCGATTTGACAATAAAATTTACTAATAAGTGGCATAAGGTTATTGCGGCAATATGAATTCAGATATCCCATTTCTGGGAGTACAAGATAATATACATCTTTAGGAACATTAAAATTAGACATTTTTGGTTTATAAATGTTAGCTAAAAATCTATTGATAGCGTTTTCTACGATCTGCAAAGGATAACCATTATTCACAAAATATTTTCTTAAAAAAACAAATTCATTATGCAAAGACTGATAATTAGAACATAAATTATACGCTCGGTTAAGTAGGGTGTTAACAGATGCCAGTTTGTATTTAAAATTACAATAACTTAAAAAATTGAGTTCAAGACCGGTGAACGTCTTCTTTCGAAACACTGAAGTAATAATAGTATTTGTTAACCGTCGTTCTATTGGCTCATTTTTTAATGTAAAAGACCGCGTATCGGATGCTCTGCGCAGTGCTGTTGTATATGAATTCAAGTGTCCCCGATGTGATCGGAGCTATATTGGTAGCACTGTGCGGAGCCTCGAGTCGCGTTTCTGTGCCCACATGGGCATAAGCCATAGAACTGACAAACCACTGAGAACTAAAGAAGCTTCAGCTATACGCAGCCATGTTATTCTAGGCAAAGTGGATATAACTTTAGCTAATTTTAACATTCTAGATTCCGCTCCATGTGAGCAAACTTTAAGACTTTTAGAATCATTATACATTAAAACTCTCTCCCCTTCGCTCAATTCTGATAATTCATCCGTTCCCCTCCGTCTAAACTGAACATCTTTAACAACCAACCTTTACTTGTTTTTAGATGGTTCTGTTTGTATTAGTTTTGCCTCGGAATCTGTGCTGCTTAGACTTAAGGTGTGTTCTTTTTAGTGTGTGATTTTTAGTATTTTAAAAAGCTTGTGAATTTTTTAGTTTTTTTAGTTTTGGTTTTTTCCTTACATTTTGTATTTTATAATTGTCATTCATTATGTTCTTTTTAGTGTGTGACTTTCATTTTTAGTGTTTTAAAGCTTGTGAATTTTTAGGTTTGGGTTTTCCCCTACATTATTTTGTATTTTATATTTGTGATTATGGTTTTTAATATTCTGTTCTTTAACTTTTTAGAATTTTTGCCTGAAGATGAGCATAGTTTGTGCGTGAAACGTTGCATTGTACAAAATATAGTCCCTCCATCATGATGGATGTTTCTTTCCTTCTTGTCTGTGGCTTTCTGCTTAAATTTATATATATATATATATATATATATATATATAATATATATATATATATATATATATATATATATATATATACAGGGTGGGCCGTAAGTTTCCATACATAGGAAAAATTAAACGTTTGTTTTTATGTTTCAGATACCCTAAGAATATGCGTTTGACGTAAGATCTTGTTTACTGATGAAGCAAATTTTTACGTCAATGGAGAGGTTAATCGGCAAAACATACGTTTTGGAGTAATGCTAACCCTAACTGGCTGAGTCCGACGAAGATGCAAGGTGCCGGTAAAGTGATGGTGTGGGCCGGGATATGGGGTGACAGAATTATTGGACCAATTTTTTGTCAGTGGAAATCTTAATGCCGAAAGGTATCTTAACATGTTGCATGAAGAGATTTTCCCATCCCTGCTAAATGAGGAAGGTAACTTCCCAGTTTACTTCCAGCAAGATGGAGCTCCACCTCATTATGGTCTTCACGTGCGTCGGTATTTGGATCAGCAGTTTCCGGATGCTTGGATTGGTCGGCGTGGTCCTGTGGAGTGGCCTCCCAGATCCCCAGATCTCACCCCCCTTGATTTCTATCTTTGGGGGCACTTGAAGGCCATGGTGTATCAGGAAAAGATACGAGACATAAATCATCTAAAGGAACGTATCACCAACGCCATTACAAGCATAACGTCAACTGTGCTAATGCGTGTTCATCAACAGTGGGGAACACGTATTGAAATGTGTTTTTCCAAACAATGGCAACCATGTAGAGCATATTATATAAATAAAAATGGTTGTCCATAAAAAAATGTTTATTTTTCCTATGTATGGAAACTTACGGCCCACCCTATATATATATATATATATATATATATATATATATATATATCAACGTAAAGAACGACGCTTGTATAGAAGAACGTTCCGCACAAGATGAGGAGAAAGGACGAACAAATGAAAAATGAGGTAACCACCCGGGAATCGAACCCGGGATCTTCCGATTGCCGGTCAGATATGCTAACCACTACACCATGGGCCTCGCTTAATCAGAAGTCGTAATTCTCCTACATACGAGCAGAAACCAATGCCCTGAGGGGGCACCTCCCGCATGTCGCACATATATACATTTTAACTGCAAACAACAGTATAATTAACGTAAAGAACGACTTCTATTAAGCGAGGCCCATGGTGTAGTGGTTAGCATATCTGACCGGAAATTGGAAGATCCCGGGTTCGATTCCCGGGTGGTTACCTCATTTTTTCGTTCTTTCTCATCTTGTGCGGAACGTTCTTCTATACAAGCGTCGTTCTTTACGTTAATTATACTGTATATATGGGACTCAACTCAGAATGGTTCCCTGAGGTTTTTATGATACACACAGACCGTGCATGGAAAAAGGAACTCTTCTAGGAAAATTAAATCCACGAAAGTCCGAATAAGTAATGGTAAATGACAAACACTATAGTTTTTTCTTTTTCATGATGTTAGCCCGACATGGGCAACGTGGCACTCGCAAAGAGGTCTCAAAAATATAGCTTCCCTCACCAGCTATCTGCAAAACAGATAGGATCCAGCTTTGGGACAGGACCTCAGGGAACCATTCTGAGTTCATTCCTATCATGAAACGGACATGTTATGTGCCTTGAAAAGTGGACGCTCAATTATGCCAATTGAGGTTTAAGTTTTGGTTTATGGCTAAAAATATAATAGTTACCCCTTTTTCTTTGATGTATTCAATCTGACGTGAAAGCAGCGAGTCTTTTGCTTATATTGAGGTTCTAAATGTAGCGGGGCTAGGCTGCTTTAAATCCTAGATCCTGTCCCAAAGCTGGATCCTATCTGCTTTGCAGATAGCTGGTGAGGGAAGCAATATTTTGGGACCTCTCTGCGAGTGACCCATTGCTCACGTCGGGCTAACATCATGAAAAAGAAAAAGCTATAGTGTTTGACATTTACCATTACTTATTCGGACTATAGTGGATTTAATTTTCCTAGAAGAGTTCCTTGTTCTATGCACGGTCTGTGTGTATCATATATATATATATATATATATAATATTATACACAGTATATACACACTTTTGTGGACCTGAACTGCTCGGTTATGTTTCCCTCCACCCCCCTTTCTGCTTACCTCCCTCCATCCCCCTTCCTGCATATTCCCTTCCACTCCTTTTCCTGCATACCTCGCCCCTTTGGCACTGTGTCAGTGCCTTGTAGTGTTGCATGGCACTGATATTCTTGCAGCAATCAATATTGAGCATATTGCATTTCAGCTGCATTGCATTCGAGAATTTTGCTCAAATACTACTCCATTTTATAAGTAGCATCTTGTTAATAGTCTAACAGAGTCCGTGCGTCGTATTGTAGCGACAAATGATGGATATCTTACAGAAGTGTTCTAAACTTGGAGATTATGGAAACGAAAACAACCAGTGCCTCCCTTCGTCAAATGTATCACACTGTGTATTTGCATAAAGTGTAAAAATTCTGTTGGAGTTTCATTTTTCTGTCCCATAGTATAGCTTGAAACCTACGGGTTTCTAGACAATAGTTTGGGCGCGCTTGGGAAGACAGACATTGGAACAATTTGAAAATTTCCCCCCTCAACGTCCTTCATGAGGATCCTTCACCGTCCTCCATGACGGTCCCTCCTTTATAAGGTGTCTTTCATGGTCTTTCAAAAAAAAAAATTAAAAAAAATAAATTACAAAAAAAATTTAAAAATTAAATTTAAAAAATTAAATTAAAAAAAAATCATCATCGCCTTCGGGGGGGGTGGAAGGAGGAAAAAAAAGTCGTCTTCACCTTCCTTTAAAAAAAAAATTTATCTTCACCTTCCTTCACGAGAAAAAAAATCCTGTCCTGTGGGATTTTTCAAGGTCTTTCATGAGACAAACAAAATCAAACAAACAGACAAAAACAGAGTTTGACACTCAATTTTGGACTTATACCCTTAAAACATTAGAAATGAAAACTTAAAATAAACATCTGAAAAAGGGTTTAATAGACATAAAGAGAATGTCTACCGACCTCAAAGCATATTATTATAGTACAGGGTGTCTCAGAAGTCACTATCTATTTTGAAAAATAATGGGAATTACGAAAAACTGGTTTAAGACATGAAAAATATATTTATTTCAAAGTAAGTGCCACAAAGAATTAGTGCTATTTATTTATCTGTCTCCACATGGCGACCATCAGTATCTCTACAGAGCTCAAAGCGATAAGTTGTTTCCCGGAACACACTTTCCAGCATTTGAGGTGTTATTTTCTGAACTGCATCGGTAATACGATTTCGAAGTTCGGCTACATCACTAATTCTTCTACCAGTGTACACCTTAGACTTAATGAAACCCCAGGCGAAAAAATCTAATGGTGTTAAATCGGGTGAACGTGCTGCCCATGGTTGTGTTCCTCCACGACCAATCCAGCGACCGGGGAAGCGTCTGTCAAGATAATCACGTACAATTATTGCATAATGGCACGGTGCTCCATCCTGCTGAAAAAGTACTGTGTCAAGAATGCCATCTGTAAGAAGTTGAAGTTCGAGGAATTGTTCAAGCATGTCAAGATAATAAACCAATTAACTTTTTTTAAATACAAAAATTTGCACCAGAAGTACATATCTTTATGCCAGCATAGCATTTTTAAAAAAAAACATCTAATGTCACCGAAATAGATAGTGACTTTTGAGACACCCTGTATTCTAATACCACACTATCTACTCAAATATAAATCTTTTTTCACACGTTAACAAAATGCGAACATCACAAGAAACAAAATCAGGTTAAACATATTTTAAATAAAAAGCAATTTCTTTGTCTAATATCTGTATTATGAAAAATAAAATGAAGGTTTATTTTAATTTAAAATAATTAATTTCTCTCTTTTTAAGGGAAACTGACTTATTTTCATCTGATCTGAACCTCAAATACAAGATCTTTTTATACATTTATACATTTTTATACATTTTATACATTTATGCTCAGTTTTGACGTCCCCATATAAAAAGGAAGAAATTAATAAACTAGAAGAAACGTAAAGGCATTTCACAGCCAAGATTGATGGCTGCAAAGAACTCAACTACTGGGAAAGACTACGTAAACTAAATCTGTACTCACTGTAAAGAAGAAGAGAGGTACATCATAATCTACATATGGAAAATGATCGAAAAACTGGTACCAAACCTAAAACTAAACCCAATTACCATTCAAACAACACTGGAAAATAGGAAAGGCAGAATGTGTAGTGTTCCCAAATTAAAAGCACGACAAGGGACCTCCTCAACCCTGAAGGAAAATAGCTTGGTTGTCAGGGGGCCAAGACTTTTCAACCAGCTTCCTAAGGACCTCAGAAACGTAACGGGGGTCTAAGTTGAAGTCTTCAAGAAAAGACTGGATGCCTGGCTCAGGACAGTACCAGATGAGCCGGGGGCGTGCCTGGCTCTGTACGGTGGAGAGCGCAAGAAAGCAACTCGCTCCTTCACCAGGCCAGACCTAGAGGCGGGGCCACCAGCTTGACCTCCGTGTGAAGAGAGACCAACACACGAAACAACATAAGGTTCATAAGGTAAGGTAAGGTTCATAACACATGCTTAATTGTTTATTTACTATTAAATATATAGTTTTCTGTTAGTTACATAGCTATATACCATCACATTCACATGACATCCTTTGGTTTGTGAACTATTAACTTTACTACACATCAAATTTCATTATAAATATGCGTGTGTTTAAATAATTTAACAACGTAATTTAACAACGTATTTTAAAAATTTTAATGACCTGATATTTGTATATAATATTTGTATGTATGTAGTGATATTTAGGTTATATATTTCGGGAATCAACACACGTAAATAAGCGAGATAATATAGCCACCCCCTCTCTCTATTGTGTAATTATATTTATATACAGGGTGTTTCTAAAGTAAGCATCTATTTTGCGAAATAATATGAATTATAAAAAAAACACCTTTAAAACATGAAAAAATATATATATATTTGTAAGCTCGGCACACATTGTTGCTCTTCGTGGATAATCATCTTCTTGTAAGTTGTGGAACACTTGAATGTGGTATGGCTTTTTCTTTAAATCATAACGTAGAATTCTGTAAACCGTTGTTTGTGGAATTTCTAATCTGTGGGATGCCCTCCGAATCGATAATTGTGGATCCTCTTCGAATGCTTCTTGAACAGATTCGATTCTTTCGTGAGATCTTCTTGGCCGTCCAGATCTACGCTCGTCATGCACAGATCCAGTCCTCATAAATTTGTTTACTTATTCGCGAATAGCCTGGTCTCTAGGGCCTGTTTTACGAAACCTTCTCTCAAACTTTTCTCTAATTTCATTGCACTTCATGCCTTTTATCCTGCATGTTACTACATAAACCCGTTCTTGCACATTCCTCATCAATGATATGGGTCTGAAAATAAAATAAAATAATTAACAAAAAATCGTGTAAAGCAATTGAAATATTATAAATACATGAATTTTGTATAACAATGCACATACCATTATGCCAATATAACAATTGTTTAAAATCCCCCTATTTCACCAAAATAGATGGTTACTTTAGAAACACCCTGTATATATATATATAATAAGTTTGAGGGTATTCTATCCGGCAATAATTACAGGGCTATTGCTAGCACCTCTTGCTTCTCGAAACTACTAGAGAAAATCTTGTTACTACACCGCTTAAATGATTACTTATGAACTAAATGAGTTTGGATTTAAAAGGTCCCACTCAACTGTTCTCTGTATCTATATAAGGGGTTCCAAGAAACTTTAGCCCCCCCATTTGCAGCTTACATGTTTACTTATATCGAAATAGTTTTTAGTGATTATAAAAATATATAAAATTCTTTATTTATTGCAGGTATTAAAATTACTCAAGCTGATAAAGTGATAATATAATGGCTTCTCAATTAATTGGTGATTCGGAGAGGCAACGTGTGATAGATCGCATACGAGCAATAACATTTCGGGAAGCTCGTGATGTTGGAGCCACCTTTATGACACATTCATGGGTTGCCAAAAAGTTGCGAAGAAGTGAGGACTTCGTCAAAAGAAATTGGAATAAAACTGGATGAATGTGAAATGGATACAACCAAATCTGGGCGCCCAAATTTGCCACTCTCTCAGGAAACAAAGGACATCATTGAAAGCGGTACGCGTAAGCGGAAAAACAGCTGTGCTAAACTTTCTAGAGAGATCGAAGTGTTGAGAGAAAAGATCGTTAGTGGTGAGATCATTCGACTGTACCGTCATAAGCAAGGTTTAAGGCCTTGGCATGAACTTCCAAAGCCAAGAAAAACTCAACTTAACATCGATGACAGAATGTGGTTTGCCCATTATCTTGAAGATTGAGATGTGGATGATTTCATGCATTTAGCTGTCTCCGATGAATTTTTTGTTTACGTAACACGTCGGCCTAACCACCAAAATGATCGAGTGTGGCCCGTGTGGGCCACAACACCAGATGAAATCGATGACAATGAACATTATCGCGAATTATTAAAAAGTCCAGACTGTGTTGGTGTGTTTGTTTTGTTCACTGCAAAGAAGCTCATGTGGGTGCTGAAGCCAAATGGTCAGCGTTGGGATGGACAGTATTTTCGTGATATTATTCTATCCCAGCATGTCATTCCTTTTCTAAGAAACCCAAACAATGTTATGGATGTCGATCAGGTCACACTTCTGCACGATAAGGCCCCCTGCTTTAAGACATTAGCCACTCAACAGTTGTTGCGGAACCATGAGATCGATTTCTTTGGAAATGAAGAATGGCCAGGAAATTCTCCTGACCTGAACGTCTGTGAACACAGTGGATCAGTTATAAAGGACAAGGTTGAATGTCTCTTGTTTGAAGAACCTGCAGCAAATCGATTTTCGAAAGATACAATGACACAACACATTGAAACTGTTTTAGCAAATTTGCGTAACGATCAAGATCTATTCACGTCACTTTTGGCAAGCTAGCCAAAGCGAATTCAGGCTGTCTTGGAAGCCAATGGCGGGAACACTAAGTTTTAATTGTTTCTCATTAAATGCAGGATTAAATTCTCTTTTGTAAGGTATGTTTAGTTTTACTGTACCTCTAATGGTTTAGGCCATGGGCGGGGGGGGCTAAGGTTTATTGGAGCCCCGTACTTAAGGAAATTATATTTAAATACACTGACAGTAATTCAACTATTTATAGCTGTTTTCTAGATATAAGTAAGGTATATGATAGGATGAATCACAATATTTTATTTACAAAACTAGAAGGTAGGGAAGTTCCTATGTACATATTAAATTTATAATAACATAATATACAATGATGAAGTCCAAAAATTTAAGTATTGGGGTCAAACCATCTCCTTGACTGAAGACTCAGATATAAGAAAATCTCGAAGCCTTTATGTTAAAGCGAATATGACTGTAAGGAGCTTCTGGTTCTGTACAAGTGAAACTAAAGAAGCTCCCTTTATGCAGTAATATATACGAACAGTAATTCGCGGTAATAACGCATAAGGAAAAGTAATTTTTAATAAATAATCTTATTCAAAATTAAAAGGGGCGAATGAAGCTAGACGCAGCAATTAATACAAGATTGTTCTTTAATAATAATAATATTGGACCACACTTTACAGTCAATTTTGAATACATACCGTCACTCTTAATTTGGTATGCATTTTCTTCGCTATATATATTGCTAAAAAGAAAACTGAACAACGTATTTTAACGCTGAACTTTAAAAATCCTATTCAGAAACTTACGTATAATAAGTAATATTGTACGCCTATATGTATATAGGGGGTGGATATTTTGACTCAATAGCTTGCTTGTAAAACATGTTTTGTATTCTATAAATTACACTAGCGTTTTTAGTTCCTTTAATAAGGTGTTTTTCATTCCTACAGAATGATATGTTAGTTTTAATATTTCTGTCATAATTGTGCCCAAATAAATATAGATATATACGTCCTTTTTAAATATGGTACACAATTACAAAGTGCTTTGAAAGATAAAGATTGTGTGCCATATTCAGCTTATATATATATATATATATATATATATATATTATGTTATATATATATATATATATATATATATATATATATATATACACATATATATATATATATATATATACACATATATATATATATATATATATATATATACACATATATATATATATATATGTAATAATATATATATATATATATGTGTATATATATATATATATATATATATATATATATGTGTATATATATATATATATATATAATGTGTAATATAATATA
>JAJOZX010002937.1:0-135000 GCA_023014485.1 Bathynomus jamesi
CCCGACGGGTCGTGTCATAGGCCTTTTGGACGTCAAAAAAGACGGCCAGAACAAGATTCCGGCGGGAAAATGCCTCCCGTACATCATGGCCAAGGAGGAGAAGGGGGTCCAGAGTACCCCGAAATCGACGAAAACCATACTGGGTCGGGGGGCATAACCCAAGCGACTCCAGTGTAAAGGAAAGTCGGACGGCCACCATCTTTTCGAGGAGCTTGCATAAGCAGCTCGTCAAAGCAATAGGCCGATAGCTCGCCACCTCCGCCGGATCCTTCCCCGGCTTAGGTATCGGGACCACAATCGCCTCCCTCCAACGGGAAGGGAACGACCCCTCAACCCACATCCGGTTGAAAAGATCCAGCAAGAAGTGCAGGGCCATCGGGTGCAGATTCCAAAAAGTCATACGGAATGTCATCAGGGCCAGGAGCGGAAGAACGACGGGTTGCCAAGGCAGCCCGAAGTTCCCGCATCGGAAAGAGATGGTTATAGGGCTCGTTCCCAGGGGGCGGGAACGTGACCTCCGATAAAGGGCGATCCGCAGCTGAAGGCGAACGGGAAACCGCAGCAAAAGCACCGGCCAGCCGATCAGCCACAGCAGCAGGATCCGAAAGGAAGCCGTCCCCGTCCCGAAGGACAGGGCGACTAGCAGGGACTGGCCTCCCCTCGATACTACGTACCTTCCGCCACACAGCAGCAGAAGGGGTAGATGAGGAGATGCCGGACACAAAAGCACGCCAAGAGGCCCGACGGGCCAACTTGAGAGTCCGGCGGGCGAAAGCCTTCGCCCGCCGCATCTCAATCAAGTGGCCCGCGCGCCGGGTGCGGTGGAAGCGGCGCGTTGCCCTCTTCCTCTCGCACACCGCCTGGTGACATGCTGGAGTCCACCACGGGACGCTACGAGTCCGCGGGTTACCGGAAGAACGAGGAATACAGTCCTCCGCGACGCCCATCACCACCCGCTCGAAGAACTCCAAGCTCTCATCCACAGAGCCAAAGCTCAACACCGAACGGACAATGACGGAACGAGCTCTGAAAGATGGCCAGTCAGCCCGCGCAAGGCACCACCTCGGTCGAGACGAAACGCCCGGCTGCGGACCGACCGGCTCAAGACAGACTGGGTAATGATCACTGCCATAAGAGTCCCCCAACACCTTCCACGAAAAATCGAGTAAGGCATCGAGGGACACCAAGGAGAGATCAATACAGGTAAATGAACCCGTGGGTTCGTGGAAGTAAGTAGGTTCACCGGAATTGAGACACGCAAAGGAAAGTTCCTCCATTAAGGAGAGTAAAATACCAGCAACATTAGTCGACCGAACATCTCCCCAAGCCGGGTCGCGACTGTTAAAGTCCCCGAGGAGGAGAAACGGTCGGGGTAGTTGCAGCACCAACTCGCGAACCGCGTCGCGAGAAGGAGGGTCATGAGGAGGAATATAAACCGAGCAGGCAGTGTACTGGCGATCTAAAAAGAGCCGCACAGCCACAGCCTGCAAGGAAGTGCGAAGAGGCACACCACGCGATGGTAACGAATGATGCACGTAAATCGCCGCACCCCGCCGGCGTGTGCGCTCATCCGGGGTGCAAGGGAAACCAACATAGCCAGAGAGACGAGGGAGTCCCCGCGCAGCCAGGATAGTCTCCTGGAGACAAACACAGGAAGGCCGCTCGCTCTCCAGCAGGGAGGCAAGGTTCTCCCAGTTAGCTAAAAGCCCCCTACAGTTCCAATGCAAGATGGAACTGTAAGGGGAAGCGGCATTATAAGAGGCAGAGAAAACAGCGAAATAGCCACGGACCAAGCTGAGCAGCAAACTCAACGGTCCGTAACCAGGGACGGAATCGGTTTCCCCGACTCACCCAGAACTGGGGGGGTAGGGGCCACCGACTCCGCATCTGCTGCACCCGTAGTAGGACGAGAAGTGGAGAGTAGAACAGGGAGGTCAGAGGGGGGCTCTCCCGGCGGGGGGAGAGACGACGAGTCGGGCCCAGCCGAAACCCCCAACTCCCCACAAGGGGGACCGGGGGGAACCAGCTGTTCGAGGGCTCGTCAAACCAGACAAGCACTGACGGGGGGGAGAGGAAAGGTCGACCACAAGTGGGAGAGGTAGATCCAGGAGAGAGACCCGACCACTCTCAGCAGGAGCCGGAGAGAGAGACTCCATGAAGGAGGGCCAGGCCCCTCTCGACCGGGTCTATCATGGGAACAGAGTCAGTAATCGAGGGTGTCATGGGGCAGTGCACCTCGACCGACACCCGGACACTGGTCGGGGCACCGGGAGGTGACGCCCCACCAGCGCTCCGTATAGGGGGGGGGGGGGAAGTCCCGAGCGGATCAGGAACAGCGCGCCGCTTCCCCTCCGGTGAAGACGGGGAAGAAGGGGAAGCAAGGCGAGCAGCAGTCAGGATCGGGTCGGAAGGACTCCGACTCCGACCACGGCGACGCTTCCTCCTCTCCTTCGGGGCATCCCCCTCCCCACCCGAGAGACGAGTAGGCAAGGATCCAGACCCCAAGGCCGGAGGGGGAGAAGGGGCACTTGTAGGCAGGGAATCAGATGGGATGTCAGAAAGTGAGGCAGAGGAACAAGAAGGACCCGCGGCGCCAGGAGGACCACCAACCCCCGGGACTTCCAGGGGGGGCACCACTCCAGTAGACGCCGGGGTAGCACGGGAGGGGCCCGAGGACCCGGCCGCCGCAGCAGCGGGCCAAGAGCCGCAGCGTAGGACAACCCCCGCCGCGGCTCCCGGTCACGGATCTTATCGCGCGCCTCCCGCGCACTAAGGAATTCGGTAGTCCTTAAGGACCGCACCTCAAATTCAAACTTGAAAACGGGACAGTCCCGAGAAGAGGAAGGGTGGGCCCCCGAACAGTTTGAGCACGCGGGGGCTTCGTGCACGGGGTAGGGTGCGCAGGCCCACCGCAGCGGACACATAGCTTACCCTCACGGCGGCACGCAGAGCTAACATGGCCGAACCGGTTGCAGCCAAAGCAGCGAACCGGGTCAGGCACATATGGTCGCACCGAAAACTCACACGACCGGCGATCACCCATGCCCCAGAACACCTGGGCCGGAGGCACAAGGGAGTCAAAGGTCAGGAGCAGACGAGCGGACGGGGTAAGAGCACCATCCCGGCGCGACGAAAAGCGGAAGACCTTCGTTACCCCCTGGGGGGCAAGATCCTCCTGCAACTCGCCAACCGGGATTGACAGCAGACGGGAAGCGAAAATGGTGCCTTGACAGCTATTCAATTGCGGATGGGGAGTCACAGAAACTCTGCAACCCAAGACATCCTGCAACTGTAGAAGGGACCCAGTCACCCCCGAAGAACGGGACTTCAAAAGAAGAGACCCATCCCTCAGAGGGCGGATATCATAACGACAGGGAACCCCTATCGTCTTAAGGCGCTGAAACACCCGTTCCGAGTTGCCCGGAAGGGAGCCAGCGGAAGGGCGGAGAACAAGGAACCTGTCCACCGGACAGAAATTGACAGCAGAGACAGGTCCATGTGTAACGGTAACCGAGAGTGGGCGAGAGAACAAGGGCCGCGAAGACCCCGCCCTACGGCCACCACGAGTCCGGCCACGAGAGCCAGACACCGCAGAGGACGAGAGGGGGCCATACGGCTTGAGGGTCAATCCAGCGGAGGCAGAGGCCGCTGAACGACCAGAAGTAGTAGTCTGATCCAAATCCAAGGGCGGGCCAGAGTCGTCAACAAGAGGGGAGTGAAGTTTAGTAATAGAACCCATAAACAGTATTTTTACAAAAAACGGCAGCCTCGGACCCAAGGCGATGCACCAGCCGCCGCTGCATCCTTCAAAGCGCAGGCCCCAACGTCCCGGGTAGCCCGCCCCCCAACCTAACTGTCGTTTTAAAAACAGCCGATTGGCACTACGGAGATTTGTCCGTTAGGGCCAAGCAAAGACCCAATCCAGACGCAGCAGCGGTCCGGGCGCCCACCGTCCCCGGAGCACGGCTCAGCCACGGAGCGATGCCCCCCGGCGGGTGCACCTGATGACCCCAAGACTGCAAATACAAACAGAGGGGGGGGGGATACTACGATTGACAGAGGCACAGGACCGAGTCAAGACAAAAAATTCCGGGAGAGACGGAAAAAAAGGGGGAGCAAAAAGAAAAGAAAAGGGGGGGGAAGAAAAGGAAGGGAAAAAAAAAAAAAAAAAAAAGCAACTAGGTAACTCTTCGCCCACACCCCGCGAGGAGTTGAGGAAACCTCAACAACCCACGAGGTGTACGAGCCCCCTCGGCCCGGCAAGCCGGAGTACCTAATCGAGGGGGTTATATATATATATCCCCGCAAGGGGGTTCTAAGCTCGTGCTCTTGAGTGCTCTTTGTGCTCGTTTGTACGTGCTTGTTCCTGGAGGTTTCACGTGCGCCCTCCCGGCCCTAGCACCCAAGGATGATGGGGCTCGACCCTGCAGTCCTTGGTCTTTTTCCACTTCGACTGTCCCCTCCACCCTTTCTTTTTCCTCTGTCTTTCCTCTCACTTTTTCTTTGTTTTTCCGCTGAGATATGCCCTTTAAATAGAGGCGAATCGGTTCTTCCTGAACTAAAAAAAAAAAAATATATATATATATATATATATAGTGCAAATGTACGAATGTCTCTCTAGCCTCATTATACAGAATCTGACGTTCCTTACCATCATGTTAATTTTAGTACAAACAGAGATGGGCTATAGGCTATATCAATGATACTATCTTGTATCTTTGATACCAGGTACATTTCAGGAATCTCACTTCTCGTCATCGTAACTTTTGAAATAAAAACCACGCTTCTTTCTTTCAATTAATGGTAATACTGCGTTGAGCATCGGGAAGTGGCACATCGCGCGCGCGGCTTCGAATACATTTTTTTCCTATAGCTTTAACCAGTCACGAGGAAATTCAAGAAAAGAAGCTTTGTCATGAACCAGAGTAGTGCTTATTAAATTGAACATTTCAAGATATTAGCGCCAAACCTGCAAAAGTGCTCTCCGTGGCTTCAAAATGAATGATTGATCGAGGATTGAGGATTTAGGATAGTTATATCAAAAAGCCTTCGTTCACAGAGTTACCAAAACAAATTTCTGGCACGTCATTTAAATATATAATGATGTAATGTAAACAACTTTAAAGCTTTCTTTTCTCATTATTTCTGAGTCTCAAACTTAAACTGATTAAAGAAGTATCTTGTAAAAAGCTCGACCTTCGTCAGAATGAACAATTCGGGGGAAAAAAACCAAAAGTTATATAAGTGCGTCGCGAGTCCGAAGCGAACTCGCCACATTGGCGATTTTGTGATTGTTTCATGAATGCATAGTTCAACCATTCCCCCATCCACAGACAATTGGTATAGCCCAACACCGACTCGTACACTCAAATGCAGTTATTTCAATGCCTGTTTTGCGCTATAATAATTCGTACATAATAGTCAAACTTTAAAAGAATCTATCTCAAAAGTGGTTATCGAGTTCGACCCTCGTACTCGCGACCCCTATATACATATATATTTTTTTTTTAAGTTCGGGAAGAACCGATTCGCCTCTATTTAAAAGGGCATATCTCGGCGGAAAAACAAAGAAAAAGTGAGAGGAAAGACAGAGGAAAAAGAAAGGGTGGAGGGGACAGTCGAAGTGGAAAAGACCAAGGATAACAAGGACTGCAGGGTTCGAGCCCCATCATCTTGGGTGCTAGGGCCGGGAGGGCGCACGTGAAACCTCCAGGAACAAGCACGTACGAACGAGCACAAAGAGCACTCAAGAGCACGAGCTTTAGAACCCCCTTGCGGGGTTATATATATTATAGTTACGATAGAAGTGTTCTTCGGAACCTTATCCTCAATATGAATATGAAAACAAGAGATACGACTATCAACATTTATTGGCCAAACGTTTCGGTCCACTCAGGGCCATCTTCAGTGACTAAATAGAAGCATCTAAAAATAATCATAAAACTAAAGTAAATACAAATGTCAAACTGTACAATAATAAAATCTAATACAAAAAAGTTAAAAAGTTGTTAAAAAAAACTATCTGGATTATAAAACAAAAAGTAAAAATAAAACCAACTAAAATTTAAAAAATTAAAAGTTTAAAAATGTAAAATTTAAAATAAATTAAAAAAATTAAAAGTTTAAAAATGTTAAATTTAAAATTTAAAAAATTAAAATTTTGTAAAAAGGACTGACCTGGATGGTAAAAGTTACAAATGACAAGTGGAGAGAAAGGAAAAAACAACTTAAGTTAGTGCGGTAGTTGCGTTAAAAAGGTGTTGGTTGGTTAGGAAGTATGTAATTTTTCGAGGAAAGGCTATCGTTTAGTTCTGGGTTTAATTTTAACAACTTTTTAACTTTTTGTATTAGATTTTATTATTGTACAGTTTGACATTTGTATTTACTTTAGTTTTTATGATTATTTTTAGATGCTTCTATTTAGTCACTGAAGATGGCCCCTGAGTGGACCGAAACGTTTGGCCAATAAATGTGAGAGTCGTATCTCTTGTTTTATATATATATATATATATATATATATATATATATATATATATATATTTTTTTTTGTTTCAAAGTATGACCGCTCATGGCCACCAAAAGAAAGGTGGATAGCAGAGCGAACCCAGGACGAAGACTATGAAACAGCGAACGGAAGTGAACAATAGACGGGGAGGGGGGGGTATAAAAAAATAAAAAAATTATCAGAGTCACAACCGGTAAAGAAGACGGGAGCGAAGGAGGAAGGAGAACAACCCGGTTACCGAAAAGTAGGGACCTTCCGATAGAATAGCGCCAAGCCTATCACAAGGCCCGACGCTCTCCAAACAGGGAAAATACTCTGCGCGCAGCGCAGAGTAAAGCGGACACTCCACCAGCAGGTGGGCAATTGTAAGTACGATGTTACAATCGGGACATCGGGGCACCCGATCCCCGGCCATCAAATAGCCATGGGTCAGGTGGGTGTGGCCAATACGGAGGCGGGCCAAAGCCACCTCCTTATGGCGCGACCGATGGAAGGAAGAGGCCCAACATCCCAATTTGGGTTTAATCTTGCAGAGTTTGTTATTTACAGCGCCATCCCAGCGACTCTGCCACCGGGAGCGCAAAAACCTACGGAAGCCAGGGATATAATCGGAAAAGGGGAGGGACACGGGTGAAACCTGTAGTCGGCACGCGGAACGGGCAGCTCGATCGGCAGCCTCATTTCCAGCCACGTTAACATGTGCAGGAACCCAGCAAAATACCACCACCTTGCCACCAGAAGTGACAAGGATATGGCACAGTAGCTGGATTCGTCGGACCAGTGGGTGGACAGGGTCAAAACACTCCAGGCCATCCAGGGCACTGCGGGAATCCGATATATATATATATATATATAATCAACACAGTCTTTGGCTTTGACATGATGTCCTATCTCTACAGAAACACAATACTAATGACGATACGATGAACTACACTTAGCGCTTTTGCCTTTGAACTCAAATAGTCTACACAAATAAGCTCAGCCTTGTTCCTTAAACATGAAGCGCAAAACGGGAACAAAGGAACCACGTAATGCACACACACACACACACACACACACACACAATGAGTGAAAGACATTAAATCACATTTTGTGTTGCGATACGACACACCACAATGCCAGTCATTCAACCTGTGAGCGAATCAGTTTGCAGAATGGTGAAAACAAAATGTATATATATATATATATATATATATATATATATACACACACACACTTAACACACATTCAGACGTGCTTCAAATAACACAATGCACTACAGACAAACGTGTATTTCACTGCTACTGAAATGAACCTTTTTCACAGAAAATTTGAGGGGCATTTTAGTTCTGCTAAAAAGTACTCAATTCTACGTCGTTGATCCATATACCTCTATTAATTAATTAATAATGACCCATAAAGCATTATTATTTATTAATTAATAATGATCCAAAAAATATCATTAATAATAACTTGTATAGATTTAATACCTAAAGAAAAACTAAGAGTACTCATTAAGAATGAAGCATTTGAAGTACATTAAATATCAGGGTTACTTCATTACCTCTTCGCTGGTTATCTTTGCTAAGGTTTCTTCGTGGGGAGTACCGCAAAGCACCAGAATGCGTGTTAGCTGGTCTATGTCTGTAAAGCTGTTAAGGCTGCATTAAATATAGCGCCTGAAAGATGTCTAAGCATTTAAGAGCAAGTTAAAGCACTAAAGGTAATCGAACATGCTGAGAAGCTAGATTCATTTCAATAAAAACTTGCTAAATATCTTCAATGAGAAAGCACGTGTTGCGGTACCTACCATTGCGGCTATGCAACTGTTTGACGTTTGTTGATCATAAAGGTTCACAGCTACTATCTATAAACTGGGGAACTGTGATCAAAAAGATAAAGTTTTAAGTCTCGAAAGTGGGCAAATTGGGACCTTTTTCCCGTATGAAACCGCAACCAACAGCTGTCGACTTTCCTTTTAAGAGTCGTCTCGTAAATTAAAATATAAACAAGTCTAAAAACGGACTTTAAAAAAAAAAAAAATTCAAACCTTTAACCACTCACCCCTTCCTCATCGAAGTCTACCTAACGTTAAGGAAGCCAATCTTCCTTAGTCTGCGGAAGGCAAATCTAATTCTTAGTATACAGTTCTAAGTGAAAGACTTTTCTCTCCTAAACAAACTTCTAGTAACGAAATGTATATTAACAACGCGCTAACCGATGTTAAAATAAGAAAAGAAAATTATTTCACACCATATTATATAGTTTGAAATGATGATGTGGGTAATCACAATTAACCAACAAAATAATCCAACAAAATTTCTCACTACCACACATTAAATCAAGTAAGAAAAAGCGTTTTATCATTCTTCGTGAGGCGTAAAAGCATTATTTACATAATTGACAATGGGGCTAAAGCTCGTTGAAAACGGATTCTTCTTTTTTGAAGGAGGCAAAAACTGACCTCCTCGCTGGAGAGCTTGTCAATAAGCTCCGGAGTGGGCGTTCCGGCAAGCTTGAGAATCTTGGTCAACTGGTCAATGTCTGCACAAAGCTAAGGGATAAAATATGGCTGCTATGACGCAAATTCAACCTTAAATACGAAAATAACAATAGGAAACTATTATCTTGATCAATGTTTCGGTAAATACTTCGCTTTAGCGCTCTAAGTGAGAGTCGTGTTAATGCCAGTCAGTATCATACAAGATGTTAGTGATGCGAATTACGATACAATTTGTACCGTAATTGAAAAAGCAATTAGGTAATAATGCCTAGTCAGTAGTTCAAAACAATATTTTTTTTATAAAATAAGCACATGCTTATTAACTACTGCAAACCCATAAAAAAACTCCAAATTCCAAATAATTTTTACGAACTAATAATGACCACTCAAATTTTGTCTAAGTGATATTCCTATGGGAGCAAATATCATCTAGAAATGATGAATCAAGATACCAAATCGCATAAAATTAATTTAATTTTTACCCGTTAGGTGGGGTTAAATTGCGTATGGTTTCGTTTAAGTTAGCTAAATTAAATCGGGGTTCAATTCAGTTTCTATATTTAGCCTTTTTGAGCATTTTGGAAAGTTGATCCTTTTTCAGTTCGAGTTTTTTATCTTTGTTCTCGAGGGGAAGAAAGAAGCAGAGGAAATAAATAGCATAACACGATAAGCGATTTATCGAACGAGTAAAGCATCGTAAGGTCGTACATTTCGGGGGAAAATCCTTTCAGAAACATACGACTATAAACAAAATTACACTATGTACGCCTTATAAAAATTACCACGTTGACGCCTGTAGGGCCATACGTTTACATGACCAAGTTAACTAATTTAATCTAGCTTAGTCATAACCCCAACACAAAAAATATTAACCAACAGTTAGATCAGCAAGGGATATCTCTGAGGTCTATTTGAAGCCCTCCTAGGAAGAAGTGGCTAAGTGACAAAAGTAAAAACCGCCAGAAAACGATTAAACGTTTTGCCAATTTGAAAGTTGCCAAAACTTTTAAACATATTTTGATGAAAAATCTTCAAAAGTTATGGTACTTTCAAATTTGGTACAGCTTTATATGTTAAATGGAGTTTTTTTTAACTTTTGTCGCTTAGCCACTTCTTCCTAGGAGGGCCTCATTTGATTACTGGACATCTCCAACAAAATCTCAGGACTATAAACCTAAATATGTTATGTATGTAAAATCCTCTAGTTTCAATTATTATTGGTATCTGAGAGAGCGCGCTTGCGTTAGCCATGTTTGAGTATGCGTAGGCAACTTAACTGCAAACCTTTAATTCTTCACTTACCGACTCTGAGGTGATACGATCCAAGTATTCCTTACAAGGTGTTCCTAATAGGTCAATTATTAGGTTCACCTGCTGAATATCTACCAAACCACTAAGGACACAACTACACATGCAAAACAGAGACAGAGAGAGAGAGAATAACAAAAACAAACGATAAGTTATAGAGAAACACAGATAAATAGAGAGATACATATAGATAAATAAAGAGATACATAAAGGTACATAAAGTACCATTGATGACCTCAGTGAAAGACACTATTATACTAAAATGACTGTTATGACATTTCTAGCCATTTTGAAAATGTAGCTACTGAAATAAAAAAAAAAAAAAGAAAATACAATATGTACATAACTTCATTATCAAGCTATCTGAATGGTTACCTATCAAATTATAATAGGCATACCAAACATTATAAGTAGATGATGATCAATTAAAAAACAACTTTATAAGGTATAAGGTTGTAACATATATTCTGCTCGATTTTTTAGTTCATTCAGAACAAAAATTAAAAGACAATGACAAATTAATCATCAATATAATTCCCTTCTTTTTCTATAACCTCCTCCCACCTGTAGAAAAGTTTTTTTATGCCACATTCGAAGAAATCCCTTGGTTTCGAGTTAAAAAAAAGCGATCACTTCGTTTTCGATAGCTTCCCTGGATTGCAACTTTTGTCCATCTAGGTGGTGTTAAAGACGTCTGAATAAATGGTAGTCTGAAGGTGCGATGTCCGGAGAATAAGATGGATGAGGCATTTTTCCCAACCAAATGCCTCCAATTGGGCAGTGGTGATTCGAGCAGTGTGAGAGCGCGCGTTATCCTGGTGGAATAGAACACCTCGGCGATTAATTAATACGGACGTTTTTCTTGTAATGCCATCTTCAATCGTTGGAGTTGTTGGTAGTAGACTTCAGCTGTGATTGTTTGGTTATCTGGAAGAAGCTCAAAATGAATAATTCCTCGCATATCCCACCAAACGCATAGCAAAATTTTCTTTGGATGGGGTCATTCCTTGGCTGAGGTTCAGGCTTTGTTTCACGGCTAAGCCACTGATGTCGACGCTTAATATTGTTATAGATGACCCATTTTTCATCCCCAGTGACGATCCGATTCAAAAACGGTGCCTGCAGTTGCCAAGAATGCAGTGCAGTGATGTGCAAATATCGATTCGATGTTGAAGATTCGCTTGTGACAAATCATGCGGAATAAATATTCATTAGCTTAATCCTACACTAGCCTACGTCATTCTGTATCATGACAAAACATGTGCGAACCTGTCGCCGCGTGTATTTTGCAACATTTCTAAAACTATTTCACATTATCTTGAGGTTATTCTATTATCTATCGTCCATTTTCTAGTCGAGCAGAATTTATGTTACAACCTGATAATTTGATAATTGGATTTTATATATATATATCAATGGCGGCTTTTAGAGGAGGCATGGGAGGCTGGGCCTCCTTTGTTTTTATCACTATAAACTATGAAAGAGGATTTTATCGATAGAATTAATTCTATACGATCGTGAACATGCAGAAAGTAGGGCATCTAACACTTTGTAATCTATCGTATTTATAAAGCATATATTATAGAAAATTTTGGGCCTCCCTACTCTCCCTGACTACCAGCCACCACTGATATATATATATAGAGAGAGAGAGAGAAGATAGCTGAGCAATAAAAATGTGACTTATTTTAGTATTTTCTTTATATATATATATATATATAATATTATATATAATATATATATATATAAAGCAGATCCATAAGTTAATTTGAAGATTGGAAATAAATTCAAAGAAACAATGAGTGGAAATTAATTAAATTCATTCTTAAGACAAGCCTGATTTCTAAAATAAGGAAATTTAAAAACACGAGGCCTAATAATGGCTGTTTCATGCAAATGCACAAGGGAAAAATGCTAGTGAAAAAAAAAATCTTTCAAAAATGAAAGCATTTTACAAAGGATACGATCTTGTCCGGGAAATAATGTTCTTCCTGTAAGGAGCTCAGCCATAATGCAACCCACCGACCATATATCCACTACAAAAAAAAAGGAACTAACAATAATACAAGCTCCTTTGAACAGTGCTCTGACTGGAGTCATGAAAGCCTATTTTTTTTAATTCTATTTAAATAAGCAAATAACAGATTTCAGTTGAAATATTCAAAATACTGGACTGTAATAGGATTGCTAAGTATAAATTTCAATAAGCATGACTCTTATCCATATGAAATTTAGTTTGAAACGGAAGTAGTTACAGTACTTAGACCATACTGATGAAAAACGCAATGATCTAGTTTGTATCAGAGATAAAAGTATGAAAAACACAACAAATGTAAAAATCTATCTTATATTTTTCAGTTCATTATAAATCTTGTTGGAAGCCTATACTAAACAACCCTAAAGCATCTCTGATCCACTCCACCTGTCTGGTTGTAATGCATCCAATTTAGCATGATTTCAGGAGCACGGTACCATCTGGTAGCAACGTATCCCGTCATTTCTGATTCTGTGGGACGAGCAAGACCAAAATCCAAAATCTTCAATTCACAGTCTTCATTAACAGCAATATTGCTGGGCTTTAAGTCCTTTAAACAAAAGGTTTAGTTACTTCAAAAATCAATTACACTTTCTTAAAAATTATTCCCTAGTCTATACAAATAGACAAGCGGCAAATGATCCAATGATTTATATATAAGGTGGCCTAATGTCTAATAATAGATGACAAAATTTCAGAACATAGCATTATAATTCTAATTTATTAATAATTTCAATACTCCATCTTACTCTATGTATTATGCCAGCGGAATGAATGTACTTTAATCCTCTTAAAACTTGATATATTAAAAACTGAACATGATCATCCGTTAACTTTTGAGTTTTCACAATGTTGTTTAAATCCGCTCCCATTAATGGTGACACAAGATATCTGAAAAGAATACGTTCACTATATGAACCACTAATGGAATGTTAACTTAATTTAATTCAATATTATTTGATATTTTATTTTCATTACACTTTGCCATTCCAGTATGTCCACATAAAAGAAAATAGCTACTGTATAGATTAATATGGCATCAAAATACTACTGCCAGTGTGGGTGAGAATGGTGAGAAAATATCTTTCAAATTAACTTAGAATTTAAGAATTTGCAAAAAATAAGGGCCTATCTAAGTTAATTCTGGGACAGACCTACACTATGGCTTCAGTGTTAATAAAAAATATATATTTAAATGTGAAAGCTACTAGGCCTAACCTACTCTTACAATAATGGAAACTTACACATCTTGAAAATCAGCAAATGAAGTTGCTGGCGTAAATACGTCTAAAAGCCCGATTACCTGTCAGAAAAATGAACACACATTTGTATAGTAGAAAATTAAATGAAAATAAAGTTTTATTCAAAGAATTATTTACACACCATTTAAACTGTGCGTGAAATAGAGTAACCCCCCCTGATTTAGGCACTCCCCATTTGCGTCTTTTTGGATTAACACAGTCCAAAAATATTAAATTTTTTATATAAATAAATGCAATGCAATCATTACATTTATAAAAAAAAATTTTTAATATTTTTTGGGCTGTTAATCCAAAAACATGCAAATGGGGAGTGCATAAATCAGGGGGTTACTCTAATGCAATAATTTCAAAATAAATTTCTAAATTTAGCCTACTAACTACGTAAGAAAATCTATGAATGAAACCCTATTTTCTTTTGGCAACCAAATGAATTTTGCAAACTATGAGTGCAACTAAAGACTTTCGAACAGCCTCATAAAAACATGTATAGATTATTATTATTATGACAAGAAGTTCATTCTAATTTCAGTTCACCAAACAGGTAAACACACCCTTCATCATGCTGAGCTTTGTTTCTCTACTTACAATTTCCTTTTTTTTTTAAGCCTTTGCTATTCACTGTATGGTATGGTACATCTGACTCAGGGTCAAGGTTTTAAAACTACTGTTTTGAGAGAAAGCAATAAATTTGGTACCCAATTTTAGTATAATGTCGGAAGATTTGTTTTAATAGTTTGTAGGACAATTTTAAATTTTGTAGTCAGTTTTAAAATTTCACTTCCCAGAAAGCTGAAGTTAATTATTATTTCTAACGAATAATGATTATGATTTAACGAGTGCTATTTTGAAAATTAATTAATTAACTATGATAATACCTTAGTTAGTGCTCAGTGTTCCAGTAAGTAAAAAAAATATTTCAACTTAATGTACTGTACTGTTGTTTGACCAACTTTCCACATACTTTCAAAACTTCAGTACAGTAAATTGAATATTTTTGGATTGCGTTAATCCAAAAACACGCAAATGGGAAGCGCATAAATTGGGGGGTTACTGTACCTAACTTAGCTATTTCTTTAATAATAATAATAATAATAATTTTAAGAGTCTGTATTGCCTACCTCTCCAACATGGACTTCTTACCTAAAAGTAAGTATGCCGAGACCTTTCAAAAGACATATTTTGACTAATAGACCAAATTCTCAATATATCAGGAAATTTTTCTCAAATTAAATTCTTTTTATTTATAAAAATATTAACAAAGACAAAATGTTTAAAAATCATATTGGGAAAAAAAACAACTTGGTAATCATGTCACAATTTCAAACAACTGTGGTCAATTTTTTATGAAATAAGTCAGAAAATCCATTTACACAAACGAAGGTAGAACTCATCCTACAAGAATTTAAACAGATCAAAACCATGAATGACAAATAGATCCTAATTTCTAAAGTTTTCATGTTGCCTTACAACTCCTTGAAGCCTACTTGATGTCAGCGTGTAGCTACCAGCACCCAGAGTTCAGTGGGTAACACGCTGTTTCCCTATAAGCAAAGTGAAGAAATTAAGGTTGGGAATTTGAATCCTGATGGTCCTAGTAATGATAATATGGGTGTTAATGTAATAGGCTGCATTAGTTGGCCTGAGCACTGTGCCAGTTTCTGGTCCTCCCGATTAATTATTATTATTTTATTAGTATGGAATTTAACTTGCTACAAAAAATTGTGCTTTATGCTAATTGCTGCTATGTGAATCAAAGTATTTACTCACTTTACTCACACATCCTTAATACAGGTTGTTATTCTCCACATTTTACAATATATACAGTTTCAAAGCACCATACCATACACTCTGATATAGATTTTGTTTCCAGTGGATTAATAAATAGATTCATACAAAAATTCCTTATGACTAACTGCAACTCATATCTACCATTTTAACATTTAATATACTTCGTTACTAGAGAAGCATTAGCCTTGGCTACTGCCAGTGTATCACACTGTTTTGTATACTCAAGGAGTGAAAATACGAAGTGAATTTTATTATGAGCAAAATTAAGAGAGAGCAAAGGAGAGGGAGGACACAAGCAGAGCAAAACTGAAACCAGAAAATGAAGAGTGAAACTACGTTAAACAGAAATCCCAACCTAATTTGTTAAACTCTTAAGAAGCTCATACTAACTAGGAATTTAGATACAACCATAACTGTCATGCTCTAAATACAATAACAGTACAGTAGACCCTCTCTATTTCACAGTACCCTAAATTACTCCCATTTTTTATATAATACAAGTCTAAACACTATTTCGTGCTTCCTCAGCTGATATATCACAATATATATATAGAACAATATATCGTGATAATTCTAGGTCCCAATCTCGCGAAATAATGAGGGTTTATTGTAGTATTAAATCAAAAGCTTCACAAGAATTGGAACATATTTTTTACTTTTTTTTTTTGCATTTTAAAAAAACAAGATAAATTGTGCCAATGGCAAAACTTGGGTCTGGTTTTAGATCCCCTTGATCTTTTCAAAACACTGATTTAAAATAGATTAAGCTTAGGCAACATCCATAAATTTAAACAAGTTTAATACAATTCATAAAAAAAAAACCTCTTGATGGTCTACATATATACAAAAAGTTTATTAAAACCACATATTTTTTAGGTCAAACTACATACTTCACGTGTAAATTTACTTAAGATCTTTAAAATGGCAAATACAAAAGTAGTCTTCTATGGTATCTACCTAAAATTGTAAACTGTTAATAAGTGTGGTGATTGACAGAAGATTTGAATAAAAACTTTTCAACTTTTTGAAACTTACATTTTCATGGTCCATGTGTTTCAACATACGAACTTCTCTATAAGTACGTTTGGCATGGATGTGTGACTGAAATGGTCTAGCAAGCTTTTTGATTGCGACTTTTGTATTTGTTTTGGTATCAAGAGCAGAGCTGTACAAGAAACAGAAAATAGTGTAAAAATTAAAAAATTATTCAACATTTCATATATATATATTAGTGCTGGATCGGATATCCGCATCCGCATCATTTTTAACATCCGCATCTGCACTTCTGACTGCGGATGTTATGCGGATATTACCTCTAATAAATTATGCAATTTACAATTAAATTAGCTTATGAAGTAGCTTATAAGGCCCAGTCATGCACATTTCATGTAAGGTATTAATTATTAATGAACAAACAAATGTATAAACCTCAGAAAATTGAATGAAACTTGTTTCATTGAATTTTTTGTGGCTGAAACTCTTGAGAAAGTTATTTTTATCATAATGAAAACATTAATATTAATTTTAATTCTTATGCATTGCCTCCCATAATAGTAATATCATGAAATTTTAAAAATTATGTCATATATTCATAATTCTATATTTATTGATAGATTAACTAAATATCTGCATCCGCGGATATTGAAATTAAAGATCCGCATCCGCAGATATTGAAAAACTGATATCCGGTCCACCACTAATATATGTGTGTGTATATATATATATATATATATATATATATATATATATATATATATATATATATATATATGTGTTACAAAAGGTGTATGAACTAAAAACAAATTTCCCAAAGCCAAAAATAAATAGGGACATTTTAGCACAGAGGGTAATTATTTATTTACTAAAAGTTTTAAACAAACAAATTTATATTGTTAACCTATCAAAAAGCTTCATATTATTATTATTTGATTTCAATACTATGATGATAAAGTTGTAATTCATAGCTTTGGCCCTAGTACCTTAACCCTTTACGGACAAGTCCGCAGCATATGTGGTCACTCTTGTTACCAGAATGTATAGGTTTTATTGTTATTCAAAACTAAATATTTTAGTAACTAGTCACTGAAATGATACACATTTTGGATTCCTTTCCCGACAACTAAATGACATCTATATATAAACACGTAGAAACATTTATAGAAATGAGGCATTGTAGTACAATTTATATTATTATTTCTGGTTGACCTTAAGGTACCATCCATCGTTAAAGGGTTAAACCATCAGTTTCTCAACTTCAAACTAGGGTACCACATTAGGCCTATACCTTAGCAATCTACTCATGGGTTACACTGCATAATACTGTATTGGAACAATCTATAGCTTAATTCTATTTGAATGTAAGGCGTGTGTAACAAGGTGTTTGAAGGTATGTAACAAGTAGAATATAATACAGTACCTTTAAGTTTTAACAGTGATTTCAGCCATGAATTAAAGTTAAAAACATGACACAATGCGCTGCGGCTATAAATTGTGTGAGAGGTCAAAAACAAACTTTATATACAGTAGCCCTAATGGAAGGTAAGGCTAGAAAAGTTAGTAAATTAATCCAACAAGATATTACTTTCAAACAGCAAAATGAAGAAAAGAAATTTTTTTTAGGGTGAGCACTGAAAATGAAGGTTATTTTTTTTATTTAGAACAACATGCCCACAGGATGCATAAAACCAACCAGTGATCTGTCAGTCAAAGAGCCCTGGTTTCAACCTACTATATGTACAGTAGCAACCAGGGTTGTGGAGTCAGTCCAAAATTTTCCGACTCCGACTCCACACATTGTAAAAAATCTAAAAATCCGACTCTGACTCTTCACATTTTAAATATACGACTCCGACTCCTCTAGTGTTTCACTCTATAATTATCATAATAATAAGACATTTCATCACCACCACACTAAGTGTGAAATTTTATATTTTATATTTAAATATTAATTGTATATTCTGAAAATGTTAAAAAAAAATATTAAAAAAACTTAATCTAGGGGCTATCAATGAATAAGGTTTATTGACCAAAAAAACTAAATAACCTAAATGTTAGTATTTAGGATTTAGAAATTAAGGGTGACACAGGACACAGAAATTGTTGGAGTCAGAAGTTTTTTACCGACTCCGACTCCGCCCTGAAACGTGCGACTCCACGACTCCCGACTCCACAACCCTGGTAGCAACATGGTCCTACTTATAAATATTTAGGTTCTTTTGGCCAAATAGCTTATAGATAACGTGAAATACTGCCTCACTGTCAAGCTGATGAGATAGGGCCTTGTAGCTAGTCTAATCTCAGGCTAAACTTATCACTATACTAAGTTTAGATGAAGGAATAAATTGAGATTTTACCACGGTTGGGGACTATCATCATGAATCAGGACAGAATTTTGCAATAAGGGAAGGAAACCCAGAAGGAGAATATGCATTCCAGGGGGTAATACTACTAATGTCAATGAAGTAGTAGAGAAGTTACCTGAAAGCTGGGGTGAAATTATTGTGCATGTAGGTATAAAATGATACAACTGTAGTAAGGACAAAGATGATACATTTAAGTTCAATAGAAATTCAGAATAAATTAAATGAAAGTTTACAGAATTGATCAGTGATTTACAAAATAGCCAGAGCAAGTGTTTTGTAGCAGCTATTCTACCAAGGGGAGTTGGGGGAATTTAGAAGTAGGATTTTAGCATTAACTGATAAAATTAAGAAACTTCGTAAGGAGGGGAGGAGGATTAAATTGTTTTTATACCAATGCACAAAATTTTAGGAATAATGATCTCGAATGAATTCTTCAATTACGTAATTAGTGAAAATCTTGATGCAATTTGTAATGAAGAAGTAGTATTCAATGACTTCAGAGCAGAGCAGGGTGGATTGGTTTAAATCAGTTTTTTTGGCTTTCTGATGGGGGAAAAACCAATGTTTTGGTTTTTTTTTTTATGTATTTGCTTTTTATTCTTAGTTTTAATATTTTAATGCTTAGTACGAATGTAAATCAATGATAATTTCATACATGAAACCTATATATTGTGCTTATTTTTTAATTACGTCTGTCACACTGTCAACAATATCAAAAAAAAAATGTCTGTACTTTCAGCTAAGATATTTTACTATTTTTCAATGGAAATCATGACAATAAAGATTATGTCCCAACCACTATTAAAGTACTTATCAATTACACAGAAAAATGAGAAATTCAGTTTATCATTGCACACCAAATAGGGTTGGTTAATATTTTACTAAATAATTTTTATTTAGCTACCTATATAATTTACATTCCTAGTCACCATATTTGACAGGTTTTGTTTGTATGAACAATATGATTAGAGTATATCTGAAATCTGAGTAGTGTTAAAGGAATTGTTTTCGTTTTCGCTATTATAACTAAGTATTATTTAGAAGAAAATAATAAAGAAGCTCGTTTCATAATTTTGAGAGTAAACAAAGGTAGTTTCTTTCTTGTAAAAGTTAGTATAATTTGAAAGATAAAATCATTTTATTACAATGAAACACTAATGAACTAAGAAAACCATTAAAACCAAATGAACAATTTTTTTTTTTTTTAAATAACCATTGTTTTTTTTCCATCCTGGAGCAGAGGTATGGGTACAAGTCAAATGGTTATACCATATATCTTTATCGGCAAGAATGAATAGGCAGGGACATGGTTTGGTCTTATTAAAATAAGAATGAATCAAATTCAATTCAAAATGATAGCATTAAATCAGACAAGGTGAAATAATCATGGGCTGTTATTAGTGTACCGAGTAAAGAGTACATTCAGATAAGAGCATTTTATAGACCAAACTCAGGAAGTTGATGATAGAATGGTTTAGCAAATAAAAAAAAGATGTAATAATAGACCATTGCCTCGTATAAACTGGAATTATTTAGCGGGTAATATAGTAGGGAAAGCAACTTCATTAAATGCTATAATAGCTTTCTAACACAATTTGGATAAACCAACAAGAGATCAAGCAATCTTAGATTTGGTTCTGTCTAATGGTTATTACACTCTCAGTAGGAGAGTCATTAGTGAATAATGACCATTCCACCATACATTTCAAGGTTGAATTAAATAGGGATATAGGCCTAATCCACAATGAACATTTAGTTCTTTGCTTCTCAAAAGGTGACTATAGTAAATTTAGGGAGTTAAGATCAATAAAGTGGTACGATGAATTTGCCAATGAAAATGCTATTATGTCTAGATTCAAGGGAATTTTAGAAAGTATTCCGCATAGCTATATATAAATTCCCTTTAGAATCATCAGAAATAACAAGATTAGGAAACCTTTGTAGCAGAATAAGGAAATAGCCAAAATGTTTAAAAGTAAGAAAACAGCCAAGAAATTTTAGATAATTACAGGTACTTGAAATAATTTAAATAGTTTGATTCAGAAGATCAAAAGGTGAAATAAATCTAGCTACAAACAGTGATAAAGATCCATATATACTTCTAAATTTTTATAATACAATAATAAAAATCACAATACAATTGTTATAACAGAACATGATGACAATATATTTGAAAAGGATGAAGATATTGTTTGTGTTTTAAACCTTTCACTCTGGGTGTGGTATATAAAACTACGCATCTAATTTGCACTCAGATCTGGGTGTGGTAAATAAACCAACTCCTAATCTTTTCTGAACTCTGGGTATAGTTTATAAACCAAGGGTATATCCATCTCTTTCAATCCTTTGGGGTTGAAAATGGGGGTATATACGCATTATAATTCAGTCATATAATTCACTTCAAAGATATGCCTGTAGTGAAAGGGTTAATGTATATTTTAACTATTTTTACTGAAGATGACTTGGATAACTTCAATTTTGATTCTTTAAACTCTCATTCTTGATTGGTCATATAAGGAAGGATGATGATGATAGGCATGCAATTAGAACATTGAAACTGAATAAAGCTAATGGTCCTGATAAGATTTAGGTCTATACTAGGATTCTTAGGGAAGGGAAGACTAGCATAGCTAAGGCACCATTTCCTTTGTTAGGTCTATTAATTATGCAGAGATAACAGATGACTGGAAAAAAGTGCATGTAATACCAGGGGCATACACAGCATTTCTTAAAAGGGGGCCACACACACAACATATATATATATATATTTTTTTATATGTATTGGGGTGTTTACCGCCACTTCCCGCTATATGGTAGCGGATATCATGGCGAGGCGGAATACGAGAAAGAGAAACGGAGACGGAGAAAAGGCACTAGAAAAGGGAGAACAGCGGACTACAGGTGAGAAGTCACCTAAAGCTCAGATAGGATGCGAGATTGGGAGAGGAAGAGGAAAAGATGGTCAAGCGAGAAGAGAGGGCTCTCAGCGAGCATAAGGCGTAAACGTTCGGGGAGGGGGAAATCAGAAAGGAACGGGAAGGCGCGACGACGTACTGACGACAGGGTGGGGCATTCCACAAGGATGTGAGAGACGGTGAGGGGCGACTGGCAGGAGGCGCAACGAGGAGCCTCCTGCCGGAACATAAGATAGCCGTGCGTGAGGCGCGTATGGCTGATGCGAAGCCGCGCAAGGACGACCTCTTTGTGTCTGGAGCGGTGGAAAGAGGACACCCAATATGACAGATGGGGGCGGATGGACCAGAATTTATTTCCGGTGGCATCGTCCCAGGACTGTTGCCACATGCGGTCATAAAAGGAATGAAAGACCTGCACATAGTCTGAGAAGGGGAGCGGGCGGGGGAGGGGAGGCAGCGAGGCGGCGGACCGGCTATGCGGTCCGCCGCCTCATTACCGGAAACACCAACATGGGCAGGAACCCAGCAGAAGGTGACCCGGATCCGGTGAATGGTGTGCAGGACATGGTACTCCTGTTGAATAAGGCATACGAGGGGGTCCGGGGAATCATAGCGCTCGAGCGCCTGAAGGGCGCTCAGCGAGTCCAAAAAAATGGTACAGGACCGCGAACAACCCGATACCAGACGGAGGGCTTCCAGAAGGGCAAAGAGCTCCGCGGAAAAGATGGAGGCCTGAACCGGCAGGGGGATACCCCGGGAGGTAGGTGACAATGACGGAGAGAAGACAGCGGCCGCGACACCTGCAGGGGAGCGCGAGCCGTCGGTGTAGACGGGAACGTCGTCCGAATGGACGGGAAGATGGGCCAGAAAAGAAGACCGGAGGACGGCAGGAAGAGACTCCTTACGCAGGCCACGGAGCACCTGGCAATGGCAGATAGGGGTGGTCCGCCAGGGGGACGACAGATCGAAGGAGAACGGCAGAATAGAGGGTGGGGGGATCCCCAGGGATGAGAAAATCTCGGCCAGAGAGGCAGCGAAATGCCACGTGTCAGGCCAGGGTAGCGCCTGGGAGATCGCGGAGAAGAGTAGGGACATCGGAAGGCGGCAGATGCGAAGGTAACACTTCGCCATGAGAAGGCCCCGGCGAAGGGGCAGGGGGGGGTGTCCACAGTCCACCTGAAGACTAGCGACAGGGGACGAGCGGAAGGCACCCGACGCCAGGCGAAGGCCACGGTGGAGAAGAGGATCCAGCATATGGAGTGCTGGAGAGGAGGCGGAGCTGTAGACCACACAGCCGTAGTCGACACGGGATTGCACCAGGGAGGTGTACAGGCGCAGCAGAGTACGCCTGTCCGCCCCCCAGGTCGTGTGGGACAGATGACCCAAAAGGGAGAGGGTGCGGCGAGATGTTTGCCGCAACCGCCTAAGGTGTGGAACCCAACCGAAAAATCCGTCGAGGGTCATACCCAGGAATCTAACGGATGGGACGAGGGGAAGAGGAGTGCCGGCAAGGGTAAGGGCGAAGGTATGCGACAGACGGAAAAGCATACTGGAAGACTTAGAGGGTGAGAAAGCATAGCCAACCGAGGACGCCCAGCGAACCACCGCGTTGATGGCTAGCTGGAGCCGACGTTCAGCCAAAGACGGGAGGTGGCCAGAGCAATAGATAGCCAGGTCATCGGCATAGAGGGAGCTACGAACGGATGTAGGCAGGACCGTAGCGACTGTGTTCATCACGAGTGAGAAACACAAGACGCTAAGGACACTACCCTGAGGGACACCCTCCTCCAACGGAAAGCGGTCAGAGAGGGCAGAACCGATGCGGACGCGGAAAGAACGGGCGGACAAGAAGTTATAAATAAAGGAAGGGAGAAAGCCTACGAAACCCAGGGAGCGTAAGCAGTCGAAGACCGCGCTCCGCCGGGTAGTATCGTAGGCCTTCTGGAGGTCGAAAAAGACGGCGAGTACAAATTGACGCCGGGAGAAAGCCTCCTGCACGTCATGGCTAAGGAGAAGGAGGGGGTCGGTGGTAGACCGGAAGCGCCGGAAACCAGCCTGGGTAGCAGGGTACTGGTCACTCGCCTCCAAGGTAAAGGACAGCCGCGAGGCGACCATCGCCTCCATCACCTTGCAGGCACAGCATGTTAGGGAAATGGGGCGATAGTTCGACGGGAGTGAGGGGTCTTTATCGGGTTCGGGATGGGGACGACGATGGACTCACGCCATCGGTCCGGAAATGAACCCTCCAACCAAATCCGGTTATAGAGGTCCAGTAGAAAACTGAGAGCAGAGGGGTGGAGATGCCGTAACAAGTCATAGGGGATATTATCGGGGCCGGGGGCGGAGGGCCTCCCGAAGCTCTGTCATGTGGAAGAGGTGATTATAGGGGTCATCCCTATGAGGTGGAAATTCCGGTGGGTCGCGGCGGGAGTGGGGGGAATCGGAACTGGAGATGGCTGCAAAGTGCGCCGCGAGTGCGTTCGCGACGGCCTCCGGATCGGACACGAACTCGTCGTCCCCGACCCGAAGCACCGGGGGTCGAGGGGGGACACGGGTCCACTCAAAGCTACGCACCTTGCGCCAAACAGTCGAGGGGGCAGTCGAGGAGGAGATCCCGGACACGTAACTCCGCCAGGAGGTACGCCGGGCCAGTTTCAGGACCCGACGGGCCACTGCCTTCAGGCGCTGAAATTCTATCTTGTGCTCCAGCTGGCGAGTCCGGTAGAAGCGGCGGCCGGCACGGCGCCGCTCCTGAACGGCATGGGAGCACTCTGTGGTCCACCATGGGACGCTTCGCGGCCTGGGGGAGCCAGAGGTACGGGGGATGCAACTGGCGGCAGCCGAGAGGATCTTACTCTCGAGGAAGGCGAGGGCCTCATTGACGGAGGGAAAGGCAGGAATTGATGGCGAGATCGCCGTGCCCCTCGCGTATGAGGCCCAGTCTGCTCGGGCGAACAGCCAGCGCGGCGGACAGAGGTGGGGGGGAGGAGACGGGTCGGGGTAAGACACACTGGGAAATGGTCACTGCCGGAAGAATCCAGCAGGACCTCCCAGGTGAACTCCGTCACGATTTCGAGGGAAACCAGGGAAAGGTCGATACAGGTGAAACTGTCATGGGCCGAGTGAAGGCAGGTTGGGGAGCCATCGTTCAGAAAGGTGAACTCGAGCTCGTCCATAAGGGAGAGAAGGGTCCCGAGAGAAAGGTGGAGCAAACGTCCCCCCAGGCCGGGTCCCGACTGTTGAAGTCCCCGAGAATCAGAAAAGGGCGGGGAAGCTGGAGAATTAGGTCACGGAGAGAATCGGGTGGAGGGCGTATGTTAGGGGAGAGGTAAAGAGAGCAGACCGTGAGCTGGCGCCCCAAGGAAAGGCGCACGGCCACAGCTTGCAGGACTGTACGGAGCGGGAGGGGGCAGAAAGGGACGGAGTGGTGCACGAAGACCGCGGCGCCCCCCTCCCCGCCCCATCGAGAGGCGGGGAAGGGAGCCCGCAGTAACCGGACACTCGAGGGAGGGAACGGGATCCCAGAATCGTCTCCCGAAGGCAGAAACACGCCGGACACCTGGAGGCCAGGAGAGAGGAGAGACTCTCGAGGCCTACCAGGAGCCCGCGGATGTTCCACTGCAGGAGCGAGGTATAGGGAGGGGTAGGAAGGTCAGCGTAAGGATGGTTATGGGGTGGGTGGGCCGATCGGGCGGCCCGAGATTAAAGAGGGAATCGGAAAGCCCCGGAGTTCAGCGAGGGACGCCGAACGAGGGCGAAGGCGAGGGTCACCCCGACGAGGGGGCGATGTGGAACCAGACGCCGGCAAGTCCTCCAGAAGAGGAGTCTCCCGGACGTCCGGGGGAGAGCGATGCAGAGAAGGGGATGTGAGAGGTATCCAGAATGCCCCTCCCTTCACCGGAGGTGCGGGGGAGGCAGGACTACGAGGGGGAGTGGAAAATAATACCTCACCCAGAGGCATTGGCAGGTCGAGGAGAGAGATGGGGCGGGTCAAACGCGGGGGCGTGCACGTCCCACCCACGCCGACCAGGCGGGCGAGTTCCCCCTCCAGTGGGTCCATCGACCGGGCCGGAGGGGTGTATCTCAGCCCCCACCACGAGGGCCGTCGGGGACCCCAGGGGGGAGCGTGCATAACGGTTGCGCAGTGGGGACGGTGAGGACACCGGGGCGGTAGGGCGAAGGGGGCGTTTGTGTTTGGGAGAGGAAGGTGATGCGAGGCTTATGGCTTCGAACCTTTCGGGGTCACCACTGGCGCGGCGCTTGCGGCCCCTACCCCTCCGTCGTGCGGCCCGCATGGGTGACGGCGGGTCACGATCCGGAATGGGGGTGGCCGAAGGCGTCGGTGGAGAGGGCGTAGAAGGGGCAGGGGGGTTGCCGACGAAGCATCGGCGTTCGCGGAGGGAGCACGTGGGGACGCACTGGTAGTACGGGGAGCCGCGGTAGGAGTCCGCTGGGCGGCAGAGGATGGACTGGGAGTAGCGGACACGGTGGGTGGAGGCGCGTTGGGAACCGCCGGTGAGGACGGGGTCCGGGAACGGAGAGCCTCGGCGTACGAGGCACCACGCCGGGGAACGGAGAGCCTCGGCGTACGAGGCACCACGCCGGGCCTCGCAGCCACGCAACTGCTCCCGCGCCTCCCGAGCGCTGAGAAACTCTGATGAACAGAGGGCCCGAACCTCCCTTTCAAAGAGGAAGGACGGGCAAGAGCGGGATGAAGCAGGGTGTGGTCCATGGCAGTTGGTGCAGGAAGGCGGAGCAGTACAGGGCAAGGGGTGGGGAGGGCCGCCGCAGCGGACACACAACGGGGCCGGCTGACGGCAGGAGCTGCTCACGTGGCCAAACCTATTACACTGAAAACAGCGTGTAGGATCTGGCACGTATGGTCGTACTGAGAATTCGCACGCTCGTCTCTCACCAAAGCCCCAGAATACCGAAACGGGGGGCACCAGTGAGTCGAAAGTGAGGAGCAGGCGAGGAGAAGGGGCGGTTGGGGACCGCGATCTGTCGGGAAAGCGGTACACCCTCACAACACCCTGGGAGGCGAGGTCAATCTGGAGGTCTTCCACCGGGATGGGTAGAAGACGAGCAGCGTAAATTGTGCCCTGGCACTGATTGAGGCGGGGGTGGGGAGTCACCGTGATCCCACAGCCCAGGACATCGGGGATAGCGAGCAGAGAGGAGGTTTCGGCAGAGGAACGCGACCTTATCAAAATGGAGCCATCCCTCTGAGGCCGAAGGTCAAAATGCGCCGTCCCCATCTTCCCATGGATCGCTCGAAAGAGGCGTTCGTGGTTAGTGGGGAGGGGCTTGGAGGAGGGGCGGAGGACGAGGAACTTGTCCATCGTCCTAAGGCCGAGTGAAGCCATCTGGCCAAACACCACCGGAACTTCGAGGGGGCGAGAAGACGAGAAAGGCGGACGGCGACGTCGGGTCCCACGTCCCCCAGGGGCCGAGGGGGCCGGGGGCGATGAGGCCCGACCGGAGTGGGAGGCGACCGGGGCCGCGGGCCTCCCACCTGAGGGCGAAAAAGCAGGTGGGTCCCTATCGGGACGTGGAATATGGGGGGATCCAGGGGTCGGGGGATCCACTGCAGGTCCATCCGCTACTGGCGGGGGTCGGGCAGCGGCGCCACGAGCCTGGGGAAGAGAGGGAGAGGAGGTGTCGGCAAGAAGAGCAGACGGGGTGGGCGAGGGCTGCCGACTGCCCTTACCAGACCCACGGTCCAAAGAGGTAGTCAGAGGGAGGTCAGATGCACAAGCCGGGTCGTCAACGAGGTCCATTAGATTTGTAAGTGTTTCCATAGAAAATTTTTATTGTTGTTTCGCGGCCGGGGCCGCGGGGAACCGATTACCCGGGGCCCAAGGGGACCAAGCACACGCCGGCGGGGGTGGGTGCCTCGTCCCATGTAGGTACCCCCGTTTCAAAAGGGGCCCTTGCAGCGTCGAAAGTTCTCCCCCGCCGGCAGCAAAGACCAAGGCCCCCCAGGGTCCCAGGCCTGGGCACCCTACCAGCCAACTTAGTCCGGCCCCAGCCATGGGAGCGAGACCCCCAGCGACCAGCCCCGGCAGCCCACGGGGCGCGCGAAGTGAACAGAGAAAGCAGAAAAAACAGAGGGGGCAAGGAAGAGGGTAAAGAGGGGAAGACAGGAAAGAGGGGGCTGTAGGATAGCAGGGTATGCTAAAAGTCCACTTCGCAACCGGGCGGGGGACCGGGCGGGGGACCCGGCAGGGCCCCCAGCCACGGCTGCCCCCCCTCGCCACATGGAGGCAGGAGCCCACGGGCGATCCACCCCAGAAAGACCACCCGCGGGGAGGGGGATATATATATATATATATATATATATATATATATATATATATATATATATATTATATATATAGTGCCCGCGAAAAGTATCCGATCACTCAAGAAAATACAATATTTTCCCTTGATATTCAGACACGTAATTCACTTTCTATTTGTTCTAGCGACATCTGGTAACTTTGAGGTTGCTCGCTGATATGAGAGCTATCCAACGCATTCTCAAATTAGTGTTCTGGTAGCCTTCGTTGCGGGTGGCTGTGTCTCAAATTTGTCAGATTTCACTGTTTGTAAATTTCTTGATATTTTTTTTTTTTTTACAGAAAGTGGTGTAAATAAAATTTATATATAATGTGTGCTAAAAAACAACTTAAGTGTGATTGTCGAGGTGCTATTGTTGCTTTGCATGCATGTGGGAAATCACAGAGACAGATAGCTAAGGCATTAAACATATCCCAAAGTACCGTTAATTTATGGGTTTCACGGGCTAAGAACAATGGTGGCCTAACCACGCCAGTCCCTAAAAAACGATCTGGCAGACCGAGAAAAACAAATTCGCGAACAGACAAACTTATGAAACGTTTAGTATTGAAAAACCCAACAATAACTGCGAAAGAAATAAAATTTAATATGAATAATTTGTTATCTGGTGTTTCTGAACGAACTATCCAGGAGCGGCTCCAAAAAGAACTCGGATTACCATCTCGCCATGCTGCTAAGAAACCGTTCATTAATGAAAAAATGCATAAAAAACGTGTCGCATTTTGTAAAAAATACATTCATTGGACTGTTGATGACTGGAAGAAGGTTTTATTTAGCGATGAGACGACATTTTTGACATTCAGTTGTCCAAAAAAGGTTCGCCGGCCTATTGGCTCAAATAGGATGGACCCTAAATACACCCTAAAGACAATGAAACACCCTCCAAGTGTGATGGTTTGGGGTTGTTTCGGTTACTATGGGCGTGGAAACTTATATTTTCTTCCGAAGAACACAACTATGAATGGTGCACGGTATTTAGCAATGCTACAGGATAAACTTCCAATGGCAATGGCAATCCAAAGGACAAAAACATACATGCATGATGGTGCACCATGTCACAGGGCCAAAATAGTGACAAAATGGATTACTGACAATAAATTTGATATTTTGGATTGGCCTGGTAATAGTCCAGATCTCAATCCGATAGAAAATCTGTGGCTAATAATAAAAAATAAGGTTGAATGCCACGACACTGGCTCAGTCGAAAAATTACAAGAGGCCATCAAAAAGGTATGGTGCAAGGAAATATCAGTGGAAGTTTGTCAAAACTTGATTAAATCCATGCCAAAACGTCTAGAACAAGTCATCCAAACCAAAGGACAGATGACAAAATACTAATATAAGGTTAGTATACATTTAAACATTGTTTTTTATGTAAAAAATACAAATTTCAAGGGTGATCGGATACTTTTCGCGGGCACTGTATATATATATATATATTAGGGTGACACTTATTTTCGAAAGTTTGAATTTTTATCGGGACGGGCGCGTTTCTGGTTCCATTTTGTCAAAAAATATCGTGTGTAAAATATTTTTGAAATAAAACAATATTTAGAACTGCCTCAATACGGTCAAAGTTTGTATATTTTCTCGAAAAGTAGAAATTTTAGATCATGATGTTCTATGCCTCTAGCAAATAAAATATCACTTCTAGTTTGTTCAAGCTACTAATCTTGACCTAAAACATATAACTGGACTTCATACTTTCAACTCTAGGTCCCCCTCAACTCGAATATTAGCCCCTCAAGGGGGGGGGGGGTATCATGGGCGCCCATCTCCCTCTCATTGTTGCCTACTTTGCAGAGGTCACGGTGGACTTGCGGGCGGTTGGGAAGTCACAGCGGTGCTTCTCGACCACTTGTAAGAGGAACTGCCTTTGGTCTTCACTCTTGGTAAGGGCCAGGTTGAAAGACTGCATCAACGCCACCCCGCGCTCCGCGAAGTCATTGACAACTTGAAGGGCCTGGACTCGGCGGGATGCGGATGAAGGCTGGGTCCGTCCGCCACTCCTCCGGATCCTTGAGCAGGAAGGCGGTGCTGATGTCCAGAACCTTGAAGAACTCCTTTGATGTAGTCGTTGTGAACTTGGCCAATGTATTGTTGGCGATTGAGGCGGTGGACAGGTCCACATTGATACGCCGCGGGGGATCCTCCGATCCTTCCTCTTCTTCCATCGCTTTAATCATCTCCCGCTTTGTCGGCAAGTCGATACCCTCGTCGAAGATGGCCAGGGTGACGAGGCGCTCGCTCAAGTACCATAGGTGCCTGGCAAGACTGTCGCCGTCGCCTTGGCCACCACTGAGTCCGGATAATAGACGAGGGCCTTGAGCAGCGCGAGGTCCGCGGCTGGGGCCGTTGCCGGGAGCGGCGCTTTGTACCAGGCCATCACGTAGATGGACACGGCGAAGATGGTGAATCGCCGGATTCCAGCCGCTTCGCCTGATGACATCTGAAACTGTTCCCGGAACAGGAACAGTTTGATGGCATAGATGACTTTTGGCATCCAGCACGCGCGATGGAAGGCGCCGGGACGAGCGAACCGGGCACCCCGCTTGTTCGGACCGCCCAGCACAATTACAGAGAGCTCCAGAAGTTCCCTGTAGTCATCACGTGGATGTTGACCGTCGAGGAGGCGGCTGAATTCGATCAGCAGGTCGTCGCGGGCGTCCTTCAGGTGCTGCGGCATGGTTCCATCCTCGAAGGGCTTCGCTTTGGTTTGATCGATGAAGTCCCACTGGGCGGCGAATCGTTTGAACAGGAGGATGTCAGGACCAGTAGAGGGACCGAGGCACGCCGTGAATGCCTTCTCGCACACCAGTTCGTGGATGTGGTGGCGGCAAGCCAAATGAAGCACTGTCTTCTCGAGTTTCTGCTCAATGATATAGCAAGCTCCTCCTGAGAGTCCTGTGTTTGAGGCGGTGGTGTCAAAAGAGAGGGCACAGATCCGTCCCTTGATGTCCCAATCCTCGAGGGCAGAGAGGACGGCTTCCGCCATGGCGCGGCCAGTGCCGTCGGGGAGGCTGGGCACAGCCAGAAGCTTGTCGACGTTCTCCCCAGACACCAGAACTGGAAGGCGATCTTCAGCAGGGCCTCCATCAGCCGCTGGTACGATTTTCCCGTCCCAGTGAACGGTCAGCGGCACAGTAGGATGGAAGGCTGCCTTCATTTCCGCTGCTGCCATAGCACGGAACTTTGCTCGGTCGCGGCGGGAGGATTCGCGGTTCAAGACCAGCTCCTCAGGGTCGTGGCCCAAGCTCCTCGCAGGCGCCGACAGCAAAAAAACACCTTCTCGGTCGGTAAGTTTCGTCCGATCCATCACTGCGGAGAGATCAGGGGTGATCATCTTTTTCGACGCGCGGAATCGCTTGGGTGGTAAAGGGGTCGTAGATGCTTCTGCATTCGACGTGGACGGGCCCGGGAGAGAGAGCTCTTCCTCTTCTTCTCGGCGACGACGCCGTGTCGGTGACCGAGTCGGGCTGCTTGCACCTGAGCTGGAGCTCGATGCCAGTTCGACGAGTTCTTCTCGGCTCTCTCTGTTCGCCCTTTCATCATCTTGCCGGCGGCTCCTTTCCGCTTCCTGTCTCCTCGCACGCTCCTCCTCAGTGTGCAGCGTCATGTCACGTGTGGAGGAGATGCGGCCACGCCGCACCTCGGCCCTTTGTCCCGTCAGGAACTCCCTGTCCTCTTCGATTGTGATCATCGACATCGCCTGTTCGTGTGCGATGTCGAAGAGGCGGTCAAGAGATGAGAGGAACTCGGCCTCGTTCCTGATTTGGGTCACAGTGCGCCGTTTCGAGTTCTTGTTCAGAGCCCGCCACTTCTCGTACATTCAGAGAACCTTGTCCCTTGCGTGTTGGTCTTTCTGCGTAGGAATACGGGACCGCTCCCAGAATTCCTTGACTGCGGTCACTGTCTCAGCGGCTGCTTCCTTGATCGGCTTCTTGACGTCAAGGTGAAGGTGGAAAAAGTACTGAAGCGCCTGCTTTCCCGTAGGCAGCATGCTTCCTGTGATGCTGTGGTCCACGGTCCCCAGGAGATAGACTGCTGTTTTAGATCTTGTTGCCGAAGCCATCACGTCGTTTCAGAACTCACTGAAAAAGAGAATGAAACACTGTTAGTATTGGCAAAACTCGTCCCAACCCATTTTCTACTTAGAATAACATGTTCTTTCGCCTGTATCAATATTTGGATAAACTCGTGTTACACCCTGTATAATACCTCATTTTAGTCTTCTGTACACCAGTGCGGAAGACTAAACCAACGACTCTGACCGTCCGTCTGTCTGTCTGTTATCATTTTTCAACTCAGAAACTACAGCAGCTATCGAAACGAAAACTGACATGATAACAGAACGCCATGAGTACTTTTCGACAAAAAGTATAAACTTTGACCTCATTGAGGCAGTTCTAATTATTATTTTATTTCAAAAAATTTTACACACAATGTTTTTAGACGGAATGACACCAGAAATGCGCCCGTCCTGATAGAAATTCCCAAAAAATGAAAAACACCCCAAATAAGTGGCACCCTAATATATATATATATATATATACACACACACACACACACAATGAATTGCATCTTGGAAGGCTTCATTCTATTTCCAATTTATGGGCAAAGAATTAAATTTGCACAAATTAATTGTATGTATAAAGACATATATAAATGTTTCTTAGCCAGCCAAAATTGTTTTTGAGTTACTAACATGTTCTGGTAACCATGAAATAACTGAAATTCCATATGACATCAAGATTTTTTATGGTGAATGTTACAAAGTTATAGATTTTTTTAAATTTCTTTTTCAAATATCTTTAATGAGAGTAGTAATAATTTTTATAATGGGGGCCTATGCCCCCCTTATGTACACCACTGTGTAATACCCATTCATGAAAAGGGTAGTAAACAGGAATTGAGAAATTATAGGTTAAATGTTTAGAATAACTCCAAACTGTTCCAAATGACAAAGTTACAACAACATTCTTCATATGTTTTTAACAAAATGTTATTAAATACAACACGAGCATAAATGACAAATAAGATTCATAAATATTAATCCAAACAACAGAGAGGAAATGGAGGGATATTAAGTATAATGTCCCTAAATTTGGGCAACATAAGAAGCATATCTTGGGCTACTTAGCAAGATATCTATTCTGTCTTAAGTATCCTAATCCTGCTGAAAGGCTGGATGCTTTCCTAATTGCTGCAGCTAAACTTTACCCACCTCACTAACAGATAAGTTACATGATGGAGGTTACGTTAGGTTTGGTTTAATTTTTTAACAAGTGGGATTTCTAGAGATACTATTATTGACTGCCCAGTTAGGACAACTGTATGCCCTTGACAAATAGTTAGGCTGTCATGATATTTTTGTTAGTTTAGAGAAAAATATCATGACTTAACCCAGGGATTCCCAAAGTGGTCTGTACAGACCCCCAGGGGTCTGTAGGAAGCTTCCATGGGGTCTCTAAGCTTTTGGAACATTAACTATATTAAAATAAATTTCCATTAATTTGTTTTTCTTATACCAAAATTCATAATTTTTTTTGTGAGGGGTCTATGTCCGTACGGAATTAATATTTAGGGGTCCTTGGTGGTAAAAGTTTGGGAACCCCTGACTTAACCAATTGTCAAGGGTGTACAGTTGACCTAACTGGGCATTCAATTATAGGTCTGCCTGCCATGTTTAATTTACACTTATTCAAAAAATAACTAATTTAGTCCATTAAAAGCAATAACCATTCGTCAAATAACTATTTATTTTTTTAAACTAATTTACAGCTGGATTCTGAAAGATTGCCAAAATGTTTAAAAAAACAAATGGTTAAGATTCGGTTTAGCACCAGGAACCCAATTTTTGTATGAAAATAGGTTTAATAGATGTAGAATTTCATTGCAAATAGATTTTCTTATATAACATTTTTTGCACAACAGTAAGGTAAGAAAAATAGGCTATCACATGGAAATAGGGTTAGGTTAGGTTAGGTTATGTGTGTGTGTGTGTGTGTATCCCCACCCATTAAACCCCTTGATTATTATTTGTTTTAATACGCATCTCGCTAATGAATTGAAAACATGTTTTTCTAATGTAATTTGATGCGTACTGTTTGAAAATGACCTTGGGAAATGGGTTAATATGAGTTTTATCGTACTCAGAATATCAAAAGCAAATATAATTATAAAATATTAAAGCATAATTTTCTCATCATTTTCATATAAGTCACTATGCTTGCAGATGCGTCCTTACCAAATTATGTAGATTTGAATATTATGACATTTTTTGCATTTTTTTCCCGCCCTTCCAATATTTGATTGGTGACATCATGAGAACATGATATATGAGCTAGACTTTTTAAGTTGCTAGTCTACTTCTATTAGTTTTTCATAGGTAGATGTTTGTCGCGATGGCATGTGAAGGGTGCGAATATTATTTTGAGGATTTAATATACGAAGTGCATTCCAATGACTCCCGAGCAATAGAAATATTAAATATATTATTACATTATCATTTGTATAATTTAGGTCTCGGGGGTATGGGGGCAAAGCCCCCGTAAAGATCACGCATCACAAATTGATCGGTATAGGGTTTTATATTTTTTAATTTCCGATGCTAAAATGTCGATCAATATCGATCAATATCGATCAACGCGCTGGTGGCCAAACTTCCTCAAATCACCGTGCAGTGGGCTGTCTACGGTTGGCTAGACTGGCAGTCGACGGCCTGTTGCGTGGCACGGTCAGAGTGCCGATCGGCTCCCGGGCCGGACCTATTCTCAGCGTGCTATTTTTTCAATTACAGGGAACAATTGCGTGCTCCCCGAACTACTCTTACTCTCTGGCGACATTAAGACTAATCAAAGCCCCACTACAACTTACACATGTCACCATACACAAAGACATAGACACAATAGCACCATGAGACACATACAGAAGTATAATATTAACATATTACAGTACAACGTAGATGGCCTCACAAACAAAATCATGCAGCTTAGGGAATTCGTACACAAACAAAACATTCACATAGCACTTATACAAGAAACAAAACTAAAACGCACACACAAAACACCCACCATCCCTGACTTCACGGCGATCCATCAAGATCGTACTGGGGGTAACGGGGTGGACTCATCACTTACATACGTAAAAGCATTAGCTACACTGATGCTACCCAAAACATTACAAACACAATCCAAGCAGATAACACGATAGAAATACAGGCAGTTAACATTAAAACACGCGCAAAACACACCACCACACTAATCAACATTTACATCCCACCAGATAGTTCACCTCAGGTGCCAGCCAATTACAATCCACAGTTACACAATCTTGCCTCTCTCACTAATGTCATCTTAGGAGGAGACTTCAACGCCAAAGACACTAGTTGGTACCTGCACAACCAAAACAACACCAGAGGCGCCAACATAGCCACACAACTAAACAGCCTCTTCATTCTTAACAATACAGAAGAACATACACACATACCACATCAAGCAGGATACTCAAACTCCTCCCCAGACATAATGTTCTGTTCCCCCTCACTAGCAACACATACACAATGGAGAACAGAAAAACAACTGTCATCAGACCACCTGCCCATCATCATTACAACACATTCTACACTCTGCCCGAACAGCCTTAGGCACACTTACAGAAATTACAAGAAAGCTGATTGGGAACAGTTCAAAATACAGACTGAGGAACAATTCACCACATTAAACAGCACACCCATCATAAACATCGATACAACACTCAAGACATTTAATCAGATTATCAATAATGCAAACAAATACATACCCAAGGGCAACATTAGGAAATACAACCCAAATTACACTAGAGAAATAGCCCACCTCATAAGGCAACGTAACAACCTCAAATATAACACACAAACACCACACACAGAAGCCATAAAACAGCAGATACAACAGCTCAACACAGAAATAAACAACAAACTCAAAGAAAAACAAACAGAAACATTCAGGGAATTCATAACAACACTAAACCACTCCACAGATACATACAGGCTATACAAGACTATAAACAGCATTACCCACTCTAACAGCGGCATTCACACCTCACACGCGGCTATCTGTCGCAGCCAAAATAATATCCCAACATACACACAACAAGCTAACATTCTAGTTAATCACTACGCAAAGATAAGTCACTTAAACAGAGACAACAACCAGAAACATGCAGACAGACAAACAGCCAGACACAAGAAAACCTACAGACTCGACATGACCATTACACCCTTCAATACAGACCAGACCACCAAGATCATCAAAAACATTAAGAATTCGAAGGCTACTGGACCAGACAACATATCTAACATACACCTTAAACACTTGGGCCCACAAGGAATATTAGCTCTCACAAATATCAGCACATATTCATACCAACACTGTATTATTCCTGACATATGGAAACAAGGTAAAATTATTACACTACTCAAACCAAACAAAAATCCAACAGAACCAGCTTCCTATAGACCCATTACTTTACTATGCACACCTTCCAAAGTAACAGAAAGACTAATCTTACAAATCACCAACCCACACATACCACTATCGCCTACTCAACATGGATTCAGACCTCACCACTCAACCACGACATTACTCACTAACCTCACGCAGCACATCATGGATGGCATCAACTCCAGAAGACCAGCTCAACGTACACTATTAGCAACAATAGACATTAGTAAAGCATTTGATGCTATCCCACGCTTCCCTCTCATAAACAAAATACTCAACACAAACATGCACAATAATACCAAAAGGTGGCTGAGCAACTATCTCTCAGGAAGATACTCACATGTCACATTTAATGGCAAGTCATCCAAAAACAAGCTTTTTCCGAACGGGGTCCCTCACGGCTCTGTTCTCTCACCAACACTCTTCAACTTATACATGCATGACATTCCAACACCCATAGATAACAAGCTTACCTTATCATCATATGCAGATGATATCACTCTAACATCCACCCACAACAACATCAACACCGCTACAAATAACCTACAAACATACATAAACAGTATACAAGACTGGCTCACACACAATAGACTCAAAGTAGCGCCCACAAAATCAACCATCACCTTGCTTACAAGCAACACAAAAGAACACCAGGTAATTCCACAGCTTACACTAAACAACATCAACATTCCACACACTCACAGAACCAAAATACTTGGTGTCACATACAACACATCATTATCTTTTGCAAACCACATTCAGGACATTAAAACCAAATGTATGTCAAGACTTAACACGCTTAGGGTACTAACAGGCACAAACTTTGGACACCAGCAGGAAACAACATCACTCATATACAAACAATATATTCACTCAGTTATGGACTATGCTAGCCCATGCTGGGCACCCATTATCTCAAACACACACATAAAACCTTACAAACAATACAAAACAACGCACTTCGTATCATTACAGGATGCACTCAAACAACACCAATAGAACACCTGCACACAGAAACAAAAATACTAAAAGTTAGGGAACATTTAGACATGAGGGGAACACAATTCATGGCAGCAGCGACAACTAACCCACAACACCCTTGCCACTACATGTACAATCATGCACCAACACCTCGCACCATTAAGGTAACACCAGAGAGATATTATAACAAATACTCCATTCCATACCACGCCCCACAGACATCACACAGTACAGAAAACACATACACACACATCTAACCCACAAGCACTGACACGACTCGGTCCGAATGCAGTCCTAGGTGCGAAGCCGCCACCCATTAACAGGTCAGAGATCAGCCTGAGCAGATCGGATCGAGTTAACTTAGCACGATTCCGATGTGGACATCACCCAAACTTACGGACATATAAACACAGACTAGACAACTCCATAGACGACACCTGCCACCTGTGCCAAGACACACCACAAACAATTGAACACATTATGACGGACTGTACCGCTCTAGCACAACAACGAACACAACACAACATCACTAGTGCGCTGAACCTCTGGTCCACTCCGGAGAGGGCGATCGGTTACCTGCGTGCCGCCGGCTTGCTCGATCAGGGTGGGCTGATCGGCTAAACAACAACAACAACAACTTGTCATAAGTGATCTTTATGGGGGCTCCACCCCTGTACCCCTGAGACCTAAATTATACAAATGATAATGTAGTAACATATTCAGGTTAGGTTAATTAATACCAAAATACATTTTTCTAGTAATATTTGATGTGTTTTGCTTAGATTTTGACCTCCATTTCTCTTGAAAATGAGCCAAACTTCAAAGTACTATAACTTTGTTGGATCTCATTTCCGAGGGAAATGGAGGTCAGATTTGAACAAATTATATCAAATACTACTAGAAAAATGTATTTTGGTGTGTAAAATGACTGAGTTACTCAATACACATAATTACCGAGAAATGTTCAATTTTTTCAGAAATGACCAAGTCATTTCTGAAAAAACAGCATATTTCTCGAGGAAACAAGTATCCTATATCGTATGCGGATATAATTCTGCTATGTATTAGAGAAAATGGTGGATATATACGTGAAAATGACTTTTGCATATGATTAGAAGAGGTTTTATTAGATTAGGTCATTTCTGAAAAAATTCTGAAAAAATGGCACATTTCCCAAGGAAATGAAGGTCATTTTCAAACAATACGCATCAAATTACATAAGAAAAACATGTTTTCAATTCATTAGCGAGATGCGTGTTAAAATAAATAATTACCAACCCCTTCCTTTTAATATTATCCTGCTTAAACTGATAGATTAATAACATGAAACTATTAAATAACTTATTTATTACACATTTGCACAAGAGACGCAAGAAATAAAGGTTACATTTGCATGAAATACAGTGAAATACATCAGAAAAACCTATTTTCATGCAAAAATTGGGTTCCCAGTGCTAAACTGAATCTTTACCAAACAAACAAACAACCATCTTTATTGCGGATCATCCATAACCACTTAACCTAATATACAAGTACAATCTTATGTATTACGCACTGAATTTAATACAAAAATAAGACTAACATAGCCACTTAACCTAGTATACTGGAGTTTACAATATTTTTTACAAGAGTACATTACAGACTTTTGAGGAATTTTACCTTCGCAAACAATAGTTTAAACAATTCTAAGACATTTTTCTTCTATAACATTTCTATCACAAATTACGTATAAGTGAGATATTACATGTTTACTTTGTTTTAGCCATCTATTGGTGCAATAGTATGGTTCAAATTTTGAATTCAGTCAGTCTCACCCAAGCTTTAGTGTCACTCACCAGGAAACTTGATCATCATGGCTGAAAGGTGTGGCACTCTCCTATACCCACCACAGTCAGAGCATCCAATTCCACTGGACAACAAAGACGACGATGACCTTCAAGACCTTGATGACCCTAAACCTGGCTATTAGGTTAGGTTAGCGTAACAATTACCAAAAATACCATCTTACAACACAGAATGAAGATTTGTAACTTAGCCAACCTTTATAATGTAGTTAATGACATCACGCATCAAACAATTAATTAAATCGTTACTTTTTATTTGCTATTGATACTTTTGGATTACTACATTTTTAGACTCAGAAAAATGTGAGCTTTCAAATGGTATATGTTTTATGAGTGTGTGTTTAATATTATAAATATGGATATTACGACCTCCACCCAATTTTGATGCCAAAATACATTTTCCTAGTAGTGTATGATGTGCTTTGTTCAAATCTGGCCTTCATTTTATGTGGAAATGAACCAATCAAAAGTTATGAGACTTCAAAGTTTTAACATATTTTGGTTCATTTCCCCATAAAATGAAGGACAGATTTTAACATTGCACATCAAATACTACTAGAAAAATGCATTCCAGTATCCAAATTGCTAGAGAACCTAACCCTAATATTAGGTTGGTTAGGTTAGGTTGGTTAGGTTAGGTTGGTTAGGTTAGGTTGGTTAGGTTAGGTTGGTTAGGTTAGGTTGGTTAGGTTAGGTTGGTTAAGTAGATTCTCTAGCAATTTGGACACTGGAATGCATTTTTCTAGTAGTATTTGATGTGCAATGTTAAAATCTAATCTTCATTTTATGGGGAAATGAACCAAAATATGTTAAAACTTTGAAGTCTCATAACTTTTGATTGGTTCATTTCCACATAAAATGAAGGCCAGATTTGAACAAAGCACTACTAGAAAAATGTATTTTGGCATCAAAATTGGGTGGAGGCCGTAATATCCATATTTACCCTAGAGATTATTTAAGGTAAGATTTTGGTAATATTCCCGATCTGTTAGATTAGGTTATATGTTAAAACTATGTTTTTCCGATTGTTTTTTATGTTGTTTGAACGAAATTAACCTTCATTTTTATCGCAAATCACTACCTACTGAGGTTACAGTGGAGGTGCGGGGGGGCTATCTCCGAAACTAGTGATTTCCGATAGAAGCCTAAATGGTCAATCTAAACCTAACCTGTCTCACTCACCAAACCTGACCATAAGCCCCCGAGCCAACTGGTGATAACATTTTATATCTCTCCGGAATTTCCCATTCTGTTTTATTTAGCTCTACAACATAATATCCTGTTTTATTCGACATCTTTATTTCTAGAAATAACACTTGGTCAAATAAGCATAGCCTACTCAGCTGCTTATACATATGGTTGGTTCACTCCATTTTATGTCCCTCAACCGTGAAGGGTCATTGAGTCACTTTGCTAATATTTGGAATATTGTATACAGGTATATTATAGTCATTTCAGGCAATACATTAGTTAAAGAATTTTTACTGTACAGAAACTAAATTTATCCCTGGCATGAGGGGAAAGAATTAGGAATGTTTTCTTATGAAAGACGGTGTCTTAGGGATAATGAAAGAATTATACAAAATGTTTACAGGTATACAAAACAAAACATCTTTATTGCGGATCATTCACAATCCATAGCCACTTAACCTAACATACAAGTACGTACAATCTTACGTATACATTGAACTTAATATAAAAATAATATAAAAATAAGGCCAACATAGCCACTTAACCTAGCACACTGGCATACTATTTGATTAATTATCTGACAATTTTATGTATATTGTTATTACCAGAGATATCTTATAACACTTATTATAACATAGCCACTTGCTATAACACTTATTATGACACAACTTAATATGCATATATAATCTTTGCTAGGTTACAAAAATAAGTTAGGTAATTATGTATATAGACACGTTCAGTCATTTTACACACCAAAATACATTTTTCTAGTAGTATTTGATGTGATTTGTTCAAATCTGACCTCCATTTCCCTTGGAAATGAGATCCAACAAAGTTATAGTACTTTGAAGTTTGACTCATTTTCAAGGGAAATGGAGGTCAAAATCTAAGCAAAACACACCAAATATTACTAGAAAAATGTATTTTGGTATTAATTAGAACGTGACGATACTCATATTATCCAAATTATGCTAGTTAAAAATAAAAAAAAAAGGATAAAGTAGTTTGGCCGCAAAAAAAAAAACATATAAAACCCTATACCGATCAATTTGTGATGCGTGATCTTTACGGGGGCTCCGCCCCCGTACCCCCGAGACCTAAATTATACATGATTCTATTAATGAGCACTCGTTTCTGCACAATTCGCACTTACGGGTCGATTAGATATGTAAATACAGTACAAATTAAATGAAACTGGGATAATACTTCGAATAGACTTCAATCGTCATAAGATGTGTTACCTTGTCATTAACTCGATACTTCTTGATGTAAATCATCTAAATGTTCTGTCCAGTTCTTCGCGCCTTTCTTCTCAATATTTTTCAGAATTTTCTTTGCAGCAGCAATAGCCTCAAGAATTGTCTTGGGATTTGTCACAGCGAAATATTCCTTAAATTGTCCAAATACACCAGTTCAAAAGCATGACATCAGAACTGTTTGGGGGATACCTAACTCTTTTCTCATTGTCTTAGTTTCTCGGAGATTGTATTGTATTGTATTGTACTAGTTTCTCGATGATCTGTTTCAAGCATGTCAGTACAATGCTTTCCACACCAGTGTTGTGACTTGTTGCATTAGTCATCACAAAGTCTATCTTCCCGTACAATGTCTTGTTATCAACACCACTCACTGTAGATATGTTGAGGATTGTAACTCTGAGTGCGGCTAGATTCTCCCGAAACTCTGATGCCAACTCATTTCCTTTTGATTGCGACTTCTTGAAATGAGAAGGATCCCACACCCTGTTTTCTAGATCCATCATCATGATATGTGACAGTAACTAACATATCTGATTCATTATCTCCTGTACTATTTCTCCCAGTGCGAATGCTTCAATAGCTTTCCCGAGTTTTCGGCCTACTGACCGGACTGGTGCTGTGTCTAAATCAGTCAAACTGGCATCACTATAAAAGTACTTCCAACTGCAATCAAACATATAGTTGTCCATCTCGATGATAGCTGTTGTAGACTGATTATATGATAAATGGTACATAGACATGAGCTTGTCAACAATATAGAATGCCTCTTTCACTTTACCAGGACTTTCACGTACATGGCGGTATTTGTAGGGTAGCTCATCATCTTCAAGATTTCCAATTTTATCAAGCATCCTCCTCTTTTTCCTATACCCAATGTTGTTGATAGTATATTGTCAGACTCACTTTTAGTATCATAGTCATCCTCAGTGCACGTGTCTTCATAGTAGTACTCTGCCCTTCAGTTTCGATGTGTACTACAGGCTTCGGTTTCTCAGTATCTTCTGCAGCAACTGTATGCAGATCATTTGGGGGTAGAATTATGTCATTTTTACAGCCATTCATAGACCATCGAATAATTCATGTCATATTTTCTCATTGCATTATACAAGCGAAACTTCAGAGGGTATGTACAGGAGTGGGGTTACTGACATCAATTCTGAAAAAATCTGATTCATTTATACTTTTTTGTATAATAGCAACTTTTTCAAACCAGAAAACTGGGGTCAAGTAAATTGTTCGCTCCCCTAAGGTTATGTAAGAATATGGTGGGGTAACTATCTAGGGGAGCAGATACTCACAAGTATAATTCTATTTAAAGGCAGAATCAGTGGAGGCACTGAACACCTTGTGGGTCTGCCAGTAACTCCAGCTTGGACGGCTGTAGAGGACATAAGGAGACCATCCGCAAACAAGTGAGAAATAGCCAGACAGGAGGAACTTCTAGTGGGTATTGGGAAAAGTTGAAGCTGGCACAGGTATAAAGATCCAGAAGCAAGAGCATTGGGAACTTCTCTGGAATGTCCGCAAGTAAAACAATCTCTTTTAATTATTGGCTGCCCAATAAAAAAAAATTATTTATTTGGAAACTCATCCCAAGGGCAATGATATGCAGCAATAAGGATCATACATTTAGTGTATAAAGTGTTAAACATTTATACATTGAGAGCATAAAATGTTAAACAAAGTGAGAATGGACAATACTCACAACTGGTGTTAACATTGGCATAGACTGAATGTTGATGGCCCAATAGAGTGTTTCTAGATCATGGAAATGGGTATAAAGCATATGAAGTAATGCAGTTTAATACAGGTTAATCAGTTATAGTCCTCAAAACAAGTATAATTACAGGAGACACTATTGTTAAGTTAAGTTAATTATTGGGCTCTACATAGTTACTAAACTCAGGGGCGTACCTAAAGTACTTGGTACCCGGGGCGGATCCTTCCTTTAGCACCCCCCATAAATAATTTTAAAATTTAAACACACAGAAAAATATATTATGTTTGCAAGTAGATTTTTAAACAGTATAGTACTGTCATAAGCAAATTGAAAATAAGGAAAATGCAGGACATTAAAAATTCAGTGAATAGGTAATACTGCATTTTATTTTATACAAAAAACACAGGAAATCCAGTCTCAACGCTCAGCTTATTCTTCAAAGGTAAATAGAGAGGATTCACAGTCTCTGCTTTCGAGCCTTAATTTCTGCAAATTGATCAATGACCTCATCAAAATTCACCTTCTTTGCATATTCATGTTCAATTGAAAGTAAAGCCAGATTTGTCAATCTTGTCTGACTCATGGATGATCGAAAGAAATTTTTTATCAATTTCAATTTGGAAAAACTTCTTTCACATGAAGCAATAGACACACAGAGAATCAAAAAGAATCTCAAACACAGTGACAAGCTTGGCAAAGATTCACAAAAATCCCATTTCACAATAAACTCCAGAAACTGCAATGCTATCCATTTCTTTGCCTCTTCAACGCTGATTTTGGCAGCTTCCAAATGCCTCCGAAGTCGTCCAATTTCCACGCTGATATCTTCATCAGAGAATTCATCGAAAATCTGAGTCAAATTTGGAATATACTTCCGAAGTTCTTCTTCTGTTGCAACAACCAGTGTTCAAACAAGTGGTTCTCAAACTTTTTCCAACCAGATGCCCATTGAGTTATCAGATTATCAACCCAGACAAGCAGAGACAATTAATTATCATTATTATTATCATTATTAATTATCATTAATTATCATTTATAAACACTTAAACATCACTATGATACCACATTGTCAAAAATTACTGGACACTGGTATAAGTACCATGATATTGCTATAAACACCAGCACTTTAATGCTTTATCATAATTATTTAATGAAACATACCTCATGTATGTGGAGTCACAGTGTCAAGTGAACAAGACTTGGAATGTCAGTTGCAGCCAGCTAGCTATGCTCAACGAACTGATGACCTTAAACTGTAGATGTTAATCTTAACAAGATCTTCCACTGTAACAAATTAGCTCATTTTGGGTTAACTAACTGAGAGTTAAATTTGAATGTGGGTATGCAATCGAGTCACAAGGAAATCATTCCCAAGGTAAAGTTAAAAATTGGCAAGCTTGTGTAATCTTGTAATCTTGTTAATATTAATTTTATTAATGTTGGGGCTATTTTATCATATAAAGTTAAATTTATTAATTTTGGTGTTTCATTAGCCTGGGGGTAGCAGTGAGGAGTCACATCAGCTTTATGGCATTACAAGTCAAGTTGATTAGAATAACGTAATCACAATCCTGTGACAATATATATATATATATATACACATACACATTCAACTGCAAAGAACACGCAGTATAAATAACGTAAAGAACGACGCTTGTATAGGAGATATTCCGCGCAAGACGAGAGAGAGAGAACGAAACAAATGAAAAAATGAGGTAACCACCTGGGAATCGAACCCGGGATCTTCCGATTGCCGTCAGACGCGATACCATTACACCATGGGCCTCACTCTTCCAAATGCCGTAATTCTTCTACATACTCGCAGAAACATATATATATATATATATATATATATATGGGATGAATTTCACAATTAGACACGTGAAATGAATGAATGAATGATGCAAACCCACAAGGAAAAAGAAAAATGATTCCAAGGTCTTTCGTGTATTCAGAAGTACACCTCGTCAGGGAATGAAGGGTGGAGGCACGATAACCGAAAATATATACAACAGGACAGAAAAACAAAAAGATTAACACAAGATTAACAAGAGTTGATTAGAGGCAAAAGGTATTTTAACAAGATATTGTCAATTTTATACATTCCCGTACTGTTATTGAAATTATTTTTAAAATGGATAAATGCACATTCTAGAATATTCCTTTCGATTATATCTGTGTTTTTAACTAGAGCTTTAGAACTATCCCACTTAATACTATGATTACATCTATACATATGGTTAAACAATGCATTAGAATTATTTGCTGTTCTACACGCATATTTATGCTGTTTTACCCTATCTAACGTTTTACCCGTTTGGCCTATATATACTAAGTCACATTGTGTACATCTGATCGAATACACACAACCAACCTGATTATTCGGAGTATTCTTTACTAAGCGTGATTTTGCAATATTATTCTTCTTAAAGACTACATTGATACCAATTGCTTTTAGTAAAGTCGGAAGATATTGATAATTTACATGGTAAGGTAGGCTAAGGATATTTTTATGCTCAAATTCCTTTACAGTTACAATATTATAATATCTATTCTTGGCAGGGCCGGATTAACAATTAAGCAAATAAGCCCGTGCTTAGGGCATCAAGGGAAGGGGGGCACCACAGAAATTTTCCATTGTCGGATTTACCATGGATTTATTATACTATTATAATCGCGGCTTATAGCCTATAAGCTGTTGAAAACTGAATTATATATATTCATATATAGTATTTATTTTTTTTCATTGTTTGAATTTGTACTGAACAACAACCCTTTTGAGAGAATAAATATATTTCGTTGTAATCACACACTTTACGCTTTGCGTTATTATTTTGTTTATATCAAATCTTTGAGCGCCATATTAAAAATACATATAGATTAAATATTTTCGTGTGCTATAGTAAATGTAAAAACAAGATTCAGTCATGCTGAACTTTATAAAATAATTGTAGAAGACAATATTGAGTGTGCCTTCCCAAATGTAGAAATTGCCTTTCGTATATTTTTAACATTAATGGTCACAAATTGCTCAGCTGAGCGTTCATTTTCTCAGTTGAAGTATATTAAAAATACCAACAGAACAACTATGCAACAAGGCAGGCTGGATGCCTTATCTCTACTAAGTATAGAAGCAGATGTGTTACGTAAGATTAGTTTTGAGGATCTGATCAAAGACTTTGCAATTAAAAAAAGTAGGAGAAAACTTTTCAAATATAAATGAAGTGGAAGTATACAAAAATAAACATTATTTTCCATCTTACTGTAAGTTTTGTTTCATTTCAAAAAATAAAATTTTATTTTATGGTTTATTTTTGTTTATATTTTGAATTACATATATATGGGGCACCAAAATCTTTTAAGTGCTTAGGGCCTCTAAAGGTCTTAATCCGGCCCTGATTCTTGGCTTTCCTTAGGCAGTTATCCAAAAAATGAAAATGGGCAACATAATTTAATACTAATATTCATGATATTGCATAACTCGGAGTCCAAAAATTCAGGACTAACAACTCTCAATGCTCTAAGAAACATAGCAGAGAAAATAGAAGATTTAATCGCGGGATGATGGTCGGAATAAAAATACACATAAGAGTTATTATTAGTAGGCTTACGATAAACTTCAAATTTGAACTGATTAAAACATCTCCCAATTTTTAGACCCAGAAAAGGTAAGCTTCCGTCATTTTCTTTTTCAACCGTGAGCTTAATAGATGGGACTAAACTATTGAGCCTACCAAGAAATAAATCAACATCCAAATTATTAGGCCAAAGGCATAAAATATCATCCATATACCTGTACCAAACAAGGTTAAAATTAACAATAGTAGGCAAAATTCTGCTTTCAAAAAAATTCCATATATAAGTTAGCCAATACCGATGAAAGAGGATTTCCCATCGCTAATCCAAAAGACATGGCATAAAACTTATTTTCAAACTGAAATTTACAATCTTTGACGCAAAGCTTAATTAACTCAATAAGAGTGTTGTGTTGCACAGGGAAAGAATATTCAGAGATCTTATCTTTTAAAAAATCAAGTCGGTCATCAACCGGGACTTTTGTGAATAACGAGCATACATCAAAACTTACCAGTTTGAAATTAGGGTCATTAGGAAACTTCAGTTTGTCAATAAGATCCATGCTATTTACAATATGTGACTTGGAAATAGAGCCAACTAACGGCGTTAATAAACTAACTAACCATTTAGATAGCTTATAGGTTACGGAGCCTACTGAGCTAACAATAGGGCTCATGGGATTATTAACTTTATGTGTTTTTACTAAACCGTAGAGATATGGTAGCGATGGATTAATACTAAGAAACTGCTTAGTAAGCCCATTGTTTAGAGGTTTGTACGTATCACGGTCACTCAACGTATTCATCTTTTCAATGTAATTATTTTTGTCCATGATGACGATCAAATTAGATTTGACCGCTTTAGTAATATGTAATGAATCGTTATTTTTAAGTGTTTTTAGGGCTTTTTCAAACCTCACATCACTTTCGGATATAGTACTATGTTTTTCAAAATTAATAAAAGACTTAGCAATCAGTAAACTGCTGGGCTTTTTTGGGACAGAGAATCCTAAGTCAAAACCTAACGCACATTTTGTAATTGAAAAAGAAAATGACGGAAGCTTATCTTTTCTGGATCTAAAAATTCGGAGATGTTTTAATCAGTTCAAATTTGAAGTTTATCGTAAGCCTACTAATAATAACTCTTATGTGCATTTTTATTCCGACCATCATCCCACGATTAAATCTATTTTCTCTGCTATGTTTCTTAGAGCATTGAGAGTTGTCAGTCCTGAATTTTTGGATTCCGAGTTATGCAATATCATGAATATTGGTACTAAATTATGTTACCCTATTTCATTTTTGGATAACTGCCTAAGGAAAGCCAAGAATAGGTATTATAATAGTGTAACTGTAAAGGAATTTGAGCGTAAAAATATCCTTAGCCTACCTTACCATGTAAATTTTCAATATCTTCCGACTTTACTAAAAGCAATTAGTATCAATGTAGTCTTTAAGTATAATAATATTGTAAAATCACGCTTAGTAAAGAATAGTCCGAATAATCAGGTTGGTTGTGTGTATTCGATCGGATGTACACAATGTGACTTAGTATATATAGGCCAAACGGGTAAAACATTAGATATTAGGGTAAAACAGCATAAATATGCGTGTAGAACAGCAAATAATTCTAATGCATTGTTTAACCAAATGTATAGATGTAATCATAGTATTAAGTGAGATAGTTCTAAAGCTCTCGTTAAAAACACAGATATAATCGAAAGGAATATTCTAGAATGTGCATTTATCCATTTTAAAAATAATTTCAATAACAGTATGGGAATGTATAAAATTGACAATATCTTGTTAAAATACCTTTTGCCTCTAATCAACTCTTGTTAATCTTGTGTTAATCTTTTTGTTTTTCTGTCCCGTTGTATATATTTTCGGTTATCGTGCCTCCACCCTTCATTCCCTGATGAGGTGTACTTCTGAATACACGAAAGACCTTGGAATCATTTTTCTTTTTCCTTGTGGCGTTGCATTATATATATATATATATATATGTAAAGAACGACGCTTGTGTAGAAGAACGTTCCGCACAAGATGAGGAGGAAGAACGAACAAATGAAAAATGAGGTTACCACCCGGGAATCGAACCCGGGATCTTCCGATTGCCGGTCAGATATGCTATCCACTACACCATGGGCCATGATTAATCAAATGTCGTAATTCTCCTACATACGAGCAGAAACTAATGCCCTGAGGGGGCACCTTCGCATGCCGTACCTATATATACATTTTAACTGCAAACAACACACAGTATAATTAATGTAAAGAACGACGCTTGTGTAGAAGAACGTTCCGCACAAGATGAGGAGGAAGAACGAACAAATGAAAAATGAGGTTACCACCCGGGAATCGAACCCGGGATCTTCCGATTGCTGGTCAGATATGCTATCCACTACACCATGGGCCTCGATTAATCAAATGTCGTAATTCTCCTACATACGAGCAGAAACCAATGCCCTGAGGGGGCACCTTCGCATGCCGTACCTATATATACATTTTAACTGCAAACAACACACAGTATAATTAATGTAAAGAACGTTCTTCTACACAAGCGTCGTTCTTTACATTAATTATACTGTGTGTTGTTCGCAGTTAAAATATATATATATATATATATATATATATATATATATATATATATATATATAATGTGTGTGTGTGTGTGCGTGCGTGCGCGCGCTTCTTGGTGGTATAGTGGCTAGCATCGCTAACTACGTATCCATCGGCCCCGATATCGATACCCGGTGTTGGCAGCCGACGCGCAGCAAAAGCCCAGCTGTTCATCCTTCCACACAATAAGAAATTGGTTGGTAGGTAAATGGATACCCTGAGTAGCCCAGTGATTAAGACGCTGGGCTGCTGATCGGGAGGTCGTGAGATCGAGTCTGAGCTAGGACTTTGTAATTTCTGACCGTCCGTGGTGGGGTGGTTCGGATTCCATGTTAAACTGTAGGTCTAAGGTGGCGTGACAAGCTCGACCTTCGTCAGAATGAACAATTCCGGCGGAAACAAAATTAAGATTAACCAAGGTGTGTGTATACATTTTAACTGCATTCAACACAGTATAATTAATGTAAAGAACGACGCTTGTGTAGAAGAGCGTCCGCACAAGATGAGGAGGGAGAACGAACAAATGAAAAATGAGGTACCACCCGGGTTCGTTTCCCGGGTGGTACCTCATTTTTCATTTGTTCGTTCTCCCTCCTCATCTTGTGCGGAACGCTCTTCTACACAAGCGTCGTTCTTTACATATATATATATATATAAATATGGGTTGGACAGAATAATGGAAACATTCGCATTTTCGATGCTATATTTTCTGGTATCATTAATGGCATTATGTACTTTATTAAATTAATATGTAACTGCATATAATATTGAGAACAACCTCTATTTTGATATATTCATATTGGTTTTTCATGTTCTTGCAGAATAAATACAAATATGGCGCTTGGAAAAAATGTTACCGACTGTGAAAGGTACATGATAGTAGGAGCCCGTTTGGTTGGTGTCTTAATATTAAAAGTCGCGTGATTGTCCCCGCACCTTGAGGAACAGTCCCATAGTTATGAATACATGGAAAGAAATTAAAAAAAAACTACATAAGCATACAATTGTTCCCATTATTCTCCCCAACTCGAAATTCATTAGAACTTTGGTACTGGTTGGTGTTAAAATAGGCTTTACTACACTTCCCATAACATAGTTATGACTGACACTGGTCTTTGCCGACTATTGTTAAATTTTGAACAAAAAAGTTTTGATGCAACAGTCTTTGACTGATTCTTCACAGCTCATAATTATCATATAAGGTTCTTCTGTCGCATTCTGTCAGTGTTGCTTTACGCTTACTATATTCCTTATTTGATGTTCTTTTTTTATTATTTTTGTACGTATTCATAACCTTGAGAACTGTTCCTCGAGAGACAGGAGCAATTACGCGATTTTTATTACTGAAACACCAACCAAACGGGCTCCTACTATCATGCCCCTTTCACAGGCAGTAACATCTTTTCCAAGCGCTATATTTTTATTTATTTTAAAAGAACAAACCAATATAAACATATTAAAATAAGAGATGTTCTCAATATTATATGCAGTTGCATATTAATTTAATAAAGTACATCACGCCATTAATGATATCAGAAAATACAGCACCGAAAATGCGAGTGTTTCCATTATTCTGTCCAACCCCTGTGTGTGTGTGTGTGTATATATATATATATACTGTATAATATTATATAAACCAAATGCATTGAGAAATTATTGGATTTGAATGGAAGTTTGAGTAGATTAAACGAATATTTAAGCCATTCTCTTTTCCTTAATTCAACTTGCAATAATATTTAAGTCTTTAAATGAGAGTCGACGATGACTTAATTAGACAGATTTTGGTGATTGCAAAATTAAGGGGGATTTATCGATAAAGTCCTCTTGTCCGCCCCTTCATTCCCTCTGCGAAGGGATCAATTATCCAATGAAAGCAATTAGACGACCCAAAAATCCAATCGAGGCGCTGGTAAAGCCAGTTACCGTCTTAACTCGACTGATGATGGGTCTCACGAGTAGCTAGCTGTTCACTGTATCTGAATAAAGTTGGCGTCTATTCACGCCGCGTACGTTTTGCTTTCATTTGCTTATTTTAGAATTCGTGAATTATAATATATATATATATATATATACAGGGCGTCCCAAAAAAATGTATACACACTTTAAATACTTATAAAGGCAGTGTTTATTAAAATACATTTCATTTTCAAAATGTAATAGAATCTACAGACATTATTTAATTGTTTTGTCAACGCCTGTTTTCAAACTGACGTCCGTTCTGGTCCAGGCACTGCTGATAACGCGAAGCAATGGAATCGCAAAACATCACGAAACATTTCGTTTGGTATTTGTGTGCATTCTCGTTCAATGGCTGCTCTCAATTCAGCGACTGTTGCAGGTTTTATAGCGTATACTTTGTCTTTTAAGTATCCCCATAAAAAAAAGTCTAGTGGTGTGAGGTCTGGTGAACGCGGAGGGTATTCTACGAAACCCCTTCGTCCAATCCACATCCACATCGTGCCAAGTACCACTCGCAATACTCCACTCTTCGGTCCGGATCATCATCATCTTCATTAATAGCATGGACTAATCTTGGAATGTAACTTTTCCATTGACAGCGCTTCAAAATGCGTTGGACAGACGATTCTGAAATTCCTACCTCACGACTCACTTGCCGCACAGATTTTCTTGGACTTTGGTGATACGTTTCCAGTACTCTTTCTTGCTTTGTGGGGCTTGTCGATGTCCGTGGTCTTCCTGAACGCTTCTTGTGGACATTCTGAACAGTTCCATCGGCTTCAAACTTATCTCTAATTCGAGTGATGGTAAGTCGCGTTGGTGGATCTGTTTGAAACTCCCTCCGAAACTGTCTTTGCACTTCAACTGCGTTTTCACACTTCCAGTAGCATTTTAGAATGAATTTCCTTTGTTCAAAGCTTAGTCTGACTGCCATTATTAATTCTAATGGGTTTAACTTGGAAAGAAAGAAACATCAATTGAGCTATCAGCTGTTAAAGTGTGTATACATTTTTTTGGGACGCCCTGTATATATATATATATATATATATATATATATACAGTATATGCGCCTCGGTGGTGTAGTTGTTAGCGTCGCTGACTACGAATTCCTTGGCTCCGGGATTGAGACCCGGTGACGGCAGGCGGCGCGCAGCAAAACCCAGCTGTTCATCCTTCCACACAATAAAGAAAGTGGTTGGTAGATAAATGGGTAGCCTAGTGGTTAAGACGCTGGGTTGCTGGTGGGTCGTGGTTCGGATTCTACGTTAAACTGTAGGTCGAAGGTGGCGTGAAAAGCTTGACCTTCGTCAGAATCAACAATTCAGGCTGAAGCTAACCAAATAGAAGTAGATGTGGGTAAGAGAATAAATGTATACGAACCATATACGATATATGCAGTCCCAAAAAGTACATAAAAATCCAGTTATTTCTTGTAAATTTAGATTCGTAGTAAGTTGGAAATGGTTCCAGTATAAAATCATTCACAAGACGTAATACTACGATTAGAATTAATTAAAAAAAAAGTTTTCTAAAAATATAGTCAAGAAATAGAAAACCAAACCGGGATTGCAAAAAACTTCACTTTTCTACGTGGAAGTCAAAATATGATAATAAAAACCCACTCTAATAGACAGTTTATTTCCACAACGGTTTCGATGCCCACTGGCATCCTCTCGGGTAGATACAGAAAAACGAATCCACCCGAAGAGGATGCCAGTGGGCATCGGAACTGTTGTGGAAATAAACTCTGTCTATTAGAGTGGGTTTTTATTATCAAAACGGGATTACTTTTTACTCGTCTATCAAGTATCAACAATTCTATCCAGTATCTATCTGTAGATAGAATAGACAACAGAGAAACAGACTGTATTTATGTTCTTCATTTTTCACCTCTATACACAAATCTGTCACTCGAAGTGGTGTTCAATACCTTAAAAGATCTTATTAAAAAAAGTTAGTAAAAACTGGGGAGCGAGTGTAGTTTACGTCCCCCTGACGCAAAAGGGTACACAAACTACACTAGGTCAAAGTTGGGGAACGTAAACTACACTAGGATCTTTAGGAGACATTTTTTAAATGAATCCATCAAATAAAATGTTAAAACTAACGAAAATATTACGACTTAACCTAACCAATCGTCAATTTATATTATAGCCTACACTGTCTGCCAAAAAAAAGGTTCACTCTTAAAACATCCATGGAATCAACATTTTTCAAACAATCAGTATGAAACTTATACACGTAAAAGATACGTAAAACATCTACCTGTAAGCCAAATTTCAGTTCGAAGCTATCAAAAATAACGATTTATTAAATATTTCTCTAATAATACTACTACAACTGATGCTCGACAAACTAATGGAGAATCCTTTATTTCCATTTTCACTTTTGTAAATTCTAATATACGATTTTTTTTTTGCAAAGTTATAAAATATAGTGAATATCCCATTTTCAGAGGAAGATAAGATCATAATTAAGCATTATAGACTAGAAAAGGGATATGGACGACCGAAACTACTCTCCGAATTTCCCAACAAAGGATGGACTCTTGGTGGTTTGGGAAAACTTCTAAAGAAAATTGACGAGACTGGGGATATCAAAAGAAGAGAGGGAAGTGGGCGATCAAAAATTGTTCGCATACAGGTGTCAGTTGGCGTATCACAGTTAGGAAAAACATCCATTCATTTTATTGAACCTGGTGTAAAAGTCAATGCCGAGTACTATCGAAATACTCTGCTGCGAAACATGCTTCCCGAAATGCAAAATCTGGCTAACGGTGGTTATTATCTTTTTCAGCAAGACGGAGCAACGTCCCATACAGCAACAGCAACTGTGGAATACTTAAAAAATAATGTCCCAGAATTACTTGAACGCCAAAAGTGGCCACCTAACAGTCGTGACTTGAACCCTGTTGACTATGGAATCTGGGAAAATTTGGCACAGAGAGTTTACAGGAGCAGGGTGAGAAATGTTGCTCATTTGCGTCAGCTTCTTGTGGAGAAGTGGGAAGAGATACCACACAAGCAGATCGATCGACTCATTGATGAATTTCGTCCAAGATTGAAGAAAATTGTTGGAACAGAAGGGAAACGCATTGAACAATTTTTGGATCACCTGAAGATCAGGGCCCCCAACCTTCTTTAGTTAGCTTTATAAGGCTAACTAAAGAAAATATCGCGACCTAACCTAACCAATCGTCAAGGGCGTACAGTTGACCTAACGATTGTTTAGGTTAGGTCGTGATATTTTCGTTAGTTAGCCTTATAAGACTAACTAAAGAAGGCTGGGGCCCTGATCTTCAGGTGATCCCAATTTTTTAATTGGAATTTCAAAAGAATAAAATGTTAATTTGATTTCTTTGTAAACTTAGGATTTAAGTTCTGTTTCGAAATTCAAAATTATTTTTTTATTTTCATGGTTTTTTAATGGAGGCATTTCCTATCTTTTATAAATCTTATGATGTATTTTATAACTAAAATGAGAATAAAAATTTTATTACCAAAGTTTATCGTCTTTGTGGACTCCCAGAATTCAAAACTGGAGCGATGTTCACCAACAAAATTTGTTGAACATAAACAATCCTCATTAACTTATTAACTTTGAATATAATAATTTGGTCATGACCACTGAGGGAAGGTTTTTATGTTGCCTTTATCAATCGTTTACATTTTGACGTGGAACATATATACATATACACAGGGTGGTCCATAAGTCTCAATCAGTTATAATTAAAGTAAAAATAAATAAATAAAAAAGTAAAAATTTATAATAAGTTTATAAATATTTATTGATTATTTCATATGAGCAATGTATGATCTGCCAATAAATCTTTTCATTTTCACTTTTCATTTTCATCAAAGTGCAAAATATAATCATCTCCACAAATATTCTTTCCTTTTCGTTTTTAAATTCGCTGGATAGATTTTCCGTTTTAATTATAACCGATTGGAACTTATGGGCCACCCTGTATATATATATATATTACTTTTGATTTCAGAGACAAATTTTTCTTCTCACCATCCATGATTATCTTTATATAATACAAATGGAAATGGAAATTACAGTAACCCCACGATTTACGCGGTCACCATTTGCGCGGTTTCGGATTAACGCGGTCTAAAAAAATATAATTATTTTTTCTATAAATAAACGCAATGCAATTGTTGCGTTTATTTATAAAAAAAAGTTAATATTTTTTGGACCGCGTTAATTCGAAACTGCGCAAATTGGACCGCGTTAATCCGATAACCGCGTAAATTGAGGGGGTGGTGGTTACTGTACATTAAAATAATTAAAGTGAATAAAATTGCGCTGTTAAAATTAAGATTTCAGTGATATTAAAATTAAAATTACAATTACATCTGAGATACACTATCAATTGTATTAAAATAGTGTATTGCAAGTATTAAAAATAATTAAAAATTGTCGCAAAAAAAATTTAAGTTTTTGCAATACTTTAAAATAAATTTAAAAAATTGACATTCTTTCATTTTTTATTCTTTTTAATTTCTATCGGTGGTGATCGAAGTCAGTCCTGAAACGTCTGAAGTGTATCATACTTTCATATGCAGTCTTAATTTTATTATTTACCCCAATATGGAGGTTCCCAAGGACTAAGACAATCGGTAATGTTACATAAATTGACATAATACAACAGTAGAATATGAATTAAACATAATTTTATACGAGTCCCTCCATGGAAGAAGTGGCTAAGCGACAAAAGTAAAAAACGAAACGCAGTTAAAAGTCGTACCAATTTGAAAGTGACATAACTTTTGAAGATACATCAAAATATCTTCAAAAGTTCAAAAGTTATGTCACTTTCAAATTGGTGCAACTTTTAACTGAGTTTTCTGGCGTTTTTTTTTTTTGGTCGTTAGCCACTTCTTGCATGGAGAGCTTAACATATAAAATAAATTACTTTTGTCGCTTAGCCACTTCGTCCATGGATGGCTTAACATATAAAAAAACACCTTTATTTTGTCGCTTAGCCACTTCTTCCATGGAGGGTTTATAAAAAAAATACTTTTGTCGCTTAGCCGCTTCGTCCTCGGATGGGTTCATATATCCTTATTTTGTATTGAATTGAAGACAGATTTTAACTTATTTCTGAAGTTTCAATGCAATAAAAAAATATCTTTTTTTTTTATGAAGTTAATTTAAAGTGAGTCATTGGCCAATTTCTACCTCTGTAGTTGAATGAGATTCAGTTTCTTGATGAGTTACGAGGTATTTGTTAATACATGGTAAATTAATATTAATCATTATTATTTATGCAATTAACATTTAAATAAATAACAGAGTTAACTTCAATATAACGAATGATTTGATCCGTAGCGTATTTAACTTTTTCCGACGTAATGACTTGGCCCCTCCTTCCTTCAGAAAACAAAAACAAAAACAAAATGGCAGGTTCGCGGTAACACAGTAATTATTTTTTAATGTATTTTCCCGCAATTCTCCGCAACTAACGCGCGGACACTATGCATTAAACCGAGACACAAATATAATTAGTAATTTTATACTTAAGTATATTAAATATTATTACTGCAACACTTGTAGACATTTTTAGAACTGTACGTTCGTTACGCCCCTCACCCACCCCAACTCCCGGATTCTTTTTTACGAGAGAATCAACGACGCGCATGCGCAGTTCGCTCAGGGATATCATTATATTTATTCTTTAATTAATTATCAGTTAAAAGTACCTGTAGAACAGTGGTTCTTAACCAGGGGGGCGCGCCCCCCTAGAAACAGGAATTTCTCTAATTGTATTTGTTATTCTCTTAACGAGAGCATGGGCTAATATTGAGAAGTTATTGAGAATGTTATTTTGATTGAAGGGGGGCGTGGAGGGAAGGACCAATTCCTAGAGGGGGCATGGTAGTAAAAAGGTTAAGAACCACTGCTGTAGAGAGTTTAGGGTATGTATGATTTTAGACAGGATTGTTGATATTTTGTTTTAAGAAGCTGTATAGTACTAATTTTGGCTCTCTTCTTCATCTATGGGGAGGGAGGCACTTTTGGGGGAGGCACTTTTGGGGGAAGCACTTTTGCAAGCGTTCGCCCTTGGCCCCTCCTTCTTGCATAAAAAAGGTCAGTACGGGAATGGTTTGGATATTATGGGAATATATTTTAGTTTGGTAGTAATACGCTCTACTTCTCGGAGTGGTGGAAAATTGTAGGGTGGAGTAATATTTGGAGTTGATTAAAGTAGGGTGGAATGCATAAAATCCCTAAGGTGAAGTTGCCATTGTTTAATGGTTTCGCGCGAAAATTATCCATTTGTATTGAATGTAAAGTAATTGCTTCGTTACTTGCGAAAGAAATAATAGCAATAAATACAATTTAAAATTGATGGACGGCAATATATATATATATACACATTCAACTGCAAAGAACACGCAGTATAAATAACGTAAAGAACGACGCTTGTATAGGAGATATTCCGCGCAAGACGAGAGAGAGAGAACGAAACAAGTGAAAAAATGAGGTAACCACCTGGGGAGGTAACCACCTGCGGGAGGTGCCCCCTTGGGGCATTGGTTTCTGCGAGTATGTAGAAGAATTACGGCATTTGGAAGAGTGAGGCCCATGGTGTAATGGTATCGCGTCTGACCGGCAATCGGAAGATCCCGGGTTCGATTCCCAGGTGGTTACCTCATTTTTTCATTTGTTTCGTTCTCTCTCTCTCGTCTTGCGCGGAATATCTCCTATACAAGCGTCGTTCTTTACGTTATTTATACTGCGTGTTCTTTGCAGTTGAATGTATATAATGTTACGGCATGCGGGAGGTGCCCCCTTGGGCATTGGTTTCTGCGAGTATGTAGAAGAATTACGGCATTTGGAAGAGTGAGGCCCATGGTGTAATGGTATCGCGTCTGACCGGCAATCGGAAGATCCCGGGTTCGATTCCCAGGTGGTTACCTCATTTTTTCATTTGTTTCGTTCTCTCTCTCTCGTCTTGCGCGGAATATCTCCTATACAAGCGTCGTTCTTTACGATATATATATATATATATATATATATATATCTATATCTATAGTGGATTTAATTATCCCAGAAGAGTTCCTTGTTCCATGCACTGTCTGTGTGTATCATAAAAAACTCAGGGGACCATTCTGAGTTCATTCCCATATATATATACCTTTCAACCTTTCAAAGGTTCCGCGCGATGATTCCTCATTTCACGAAGGTCAAGCTTGTCGCCCCTCCTCTCGAGTTGGCTTGGTGAAGTAGTGAGTTGGTTTCTTGTACTCTCCACCTCATATAGCCAGGTACGCCCGGCTCATCGGGGATTGTTCTAAGCCAGGCGTCTAATCTTCTTTTCAAAATGTCCACTGCAACACCACTCGTGTTCCTTAGGTCTTTGGGCAGCTGATTAAACACTTTTGGTCCTCTCACAACAAAACTATTTTCTTTCAGGGTTAAGGATGTTCCCTGTCTCGCCTTTAATTTGGGAACACGACACAGTCTTCCTTTTCTACTTTCCACCGTTGTTTGGGGAGTTACAGGGTTCAGAGTAAGATTAGGGACTAGTTACACCATTATTTACACTTGGAAAATAATGGAGAATCTCTCTCTTCTCCTTTCCAGTGAATATAGGTTTAGTTCGAGTAACCTTTCCCAGTAATTTAGTTCTTTGCACGCATTGATCTTGGCTGTGAAGCTTCTCTGAATCCCTTCTAGCTGTCTAATGTCTTATTTTTTATATGGGGATGTTAGGACCGAGCAGTATTCCAATTTGGGTATGATCAGTCTCAGTGATGTAGGTCTCGAGATCGGTCTCGGTCTCGAGACCGATCTCGAGACCTAATTTGCAGATCTCGATCTCGATCTCGGTCTCCGCTATTTAGATCTCGGTCTCGATCTCGGTCTCGACAGACGCGGTCTCGGTTTTTCTCCCCGAGACCTTTCGAGACCTCTCGAGACCGTAATGAAAAATACATGTTATTGTCATACTCATGATGGTGGCTTGGTTGAACAGACACAATTCAGAATGTTTATGAAAGTTTGTAAAAGTAAGGGACTCTAGGTATTCACTAATCAATCACCCTGTTTTGAGTTGCCACGTTTGTCTTGCGCGGGGGGGTCTGAATTTTTTAGGTTAGACCCCCCCCCCCCGCCCCCGTCAGATTAATTTTATTGAAAATGGAAACACTAAATAGGGAATTATATATATTATATATATAAGTATATATTATAAGACAACTGCTCTCCAATAAAGTTTTGGCACCAGAAAAGGGATAAATTCCCATCACTGGCCAATATTGCCAATTGAGCGTGTATTTAGCCATGGAGGCATAATAATGAGGCCCCACAGAAGTCGAACTTCAGCAGATCTTCTGAGCATGCTGATGTTCCTTAAGTGTAATGGGCACCTATCATGCTTTAAATAAATGCACAAGTCAAACTGGGTAGTGGGTACGTTCATTAAACCTTCTGTAACAGATATAAAAGAAGTAAATAAATAAAAAGTACGTATATATATATTCATTTGTTAATTTTTCGGCTACACTTTTTGCATTCAACACACTACATCTGAGAAAGTAGTTATTAGCTTATTAATATACTTAACATAGTCTAATTTCCATAGTAGTGTAAAACAAATTGAAAGGGCATGAGCTTGGTCTCGATCTCGATCTCGGTCTCGAATTTTAAGGGTCTCGATCTCAGAAGGTAGATCTCGATCTCGAACGTTTGATCTCGGTCTCGATCTTGGTCTCACAGGATCAGGTCTCGGTCTCAGTCTCGGACTTGGTGGTCTCGACTACATCACTGGATCAGTGTTTATATATATATATATGAACCACACAGACCGTGCATGGAACAAGGAACTCTTCTGGGAAAATTAAATCCACTAATATATATATATATATATATATAAAAAACCTTTGGTTAGCTTCCGCCCGAATTGTTCATTCTGACGAAGGTCAAGCTTTTCACTCCACCTTAGACCTACAGTTTAACGTGGAATCCGAACCACGCCCCATCAGTAGCCCAGCGTCTTAACCACTAAGCCACCTAGGGTACCCATTTATCCACCAACCACTTTCTTTATTGTGTGGAAGAATGAAGAGCTGGGTTTTGCTGCGCGCCGGCTGCCGTCGGGTCTCGAACCCGGGGCCGATGGATTTGTAGTCAACGACGCTAACTGTGTGTGTGTGTGTGTGTTGTGTGTGTATCTATGCACTTAAAGAAACAATATCTAAATACATTGACAGTAATTCAACTATTTATAGCTGTTTCCTAGATATAAGTAAGGCATATGATAGGGTGAACCACAATATTTTATTTGCAAAACTAGAAGACAGGAAGGTTCCCATGTACATATTAAATTTATTGAAACTTTGGTATTCCCACCAATCTTTCACTGTTAGGTAGGGCAATGTACTATCCGAGTGTTTTGGCTCTTCTTGCGGGATGAGACAAGGCTCCTTGCTTTCTCCTATGCTGTTTAATGTGTATATTGACGGATTAATTGTTTCACTTAACGAGGCAACAGTGGGATGTTGTATAGATTCACGCTTCTCAAACTAGGGGTCGCGACCCCTCAGGGGATCGCGTAAATATTATTGGGGGTCGCAGAAACATTTGAAAATATTATTTTTTTCATAAATATACAGTGTTAGTACCTATTGCTTTTATGACATTGAGTGAAGGGTCGCGAAAAAATTTGTCTGATCCAAAGGGGTAGCAAGTGAAAAAAGTTTGAGAAGCCCTGGTATAGATAACAAAAGGATAAATAACTTAGTTTATGCCGATGATATGGTGTTAATAAGTCCCTCTGTTAAAGGTATGGATCGGCTACTAAAAGTCTGCGATGTGTATTCGCAGAAACATGATATTCTTTTTAATGTTACAAAAACCAAGGTTATGCAAGTTCATCCTAAAAGCTATAACCAGCCAGTTGACATTAGGTTTAAAATGAAAGGTGAAGTAAATGAGGAAGTACAAACTATTACCAGCTCCTTGAGTGATGACTCGGATTTAAGAAAACAATCTCGAAGCCTTTGTACTAAAGCGAATATGACTATAAGGAACTTTCGGTTCTGTACAAGTGCAGCTAAAGACACTCTCTTTCGTACTTTCTACAGTAATATTTACGGACAGCAACTCTGAGTGAATTATAAAAAAGGTTCTGGCAGAACCCTAAATTTGCCGTACAACGGGTCTTTTAGACTCTTACATAAATTACCCCCCGAGATGTTTAGCTTCGCAAATGTTTGCTACTCGCAATGCCTTGAGCTTCCCGGAGGTAACAAGACGTGCTCAATACAGTCTGATGCAAAGAATTAAAAAATCAACCAACCCGATTATTGAAGCTATCCATAAGTCCTGCCGTTTGTCCTCTAAGCTATGGAATTCTTGGTACGAAAATGTCTGTCTGAAGCTCCACTTAACTTCGACATTACTGTATTATTTCTAATCAATTGTATATATTTCTATCCTTAGTATGTGAACTGTCATTGTATTAATAATATTTGTCATATGGACTATAGTCTGCCAATGAACCTTTTCATTTTCATTCATTTTCATATATATATATACCGGGTGCGACAAAAATAACGCCCTTTTTAGTTTATTCTCTTTTATTGAAGGAAATAAATCAATTACAGCATTTTAAGAGAAATAATAAGGTTTTTAAGAAAAATACAGCATTTTTAAGAAAAATAATAAGTACTTTCTCAGTAAAAACTAAAAAATAACTGGAATTTAATTAATTTTGTGGTTGGCTCAATACACCTTAAAAAATGTACTCTACATACATAGATATATTTACTAACCTAATGATCATGTTCAAAATGCTCCCCTTGGTGTTCAATACAACACTGAACCCTAGCAACACTTCTACAAACCTTTTGACACATTTCTATAGTAAATTTTTCACGAATTGTTTGTCTTAATTCAGGAAGTGTTTTCGGTTTGACCTTGTAAACAAGATCTTTCAGTACACCCCACAAGAAAAAGTCAGGTGGTGTTAGGTCTGGCGATCGTGCTGGCCACTCAATTGCTCCACGTCGTCCTATCCACCTCCCTTCGAAATTTAAATTTAACCATTCCCTAACGAGTAACCCATAGTGGGGTGGCGCACCATCCTGTTGAAAGTAAATTCCATTCTGATTTCTAACTCTTGGCCAGAATTCAGTTTGCAGCATTTGTAAATAATTATCTTGATTAACAGTACTATCAAAGAATATCGGGCCTATTATTCCCATGGAAGAGATGGCTGCCCAAACTGTCACTCCTGGTAGGTAACGTCTTTTTCCAGATAACATGTGGGTTAACATCGCTCCAGTACACACAATTATGGCGATTGATATGCCCGTTCAATTTGAATGTTGCCTCATCTGACCACCATATCTTATCAAGAAAGGTCTCATCTTCATTGACTTTATTCAGGAAATTTTCGCAAAACTCTAATCGTCTATCTGCATCTCCATCATGCAAGCTCTGTAACACGCGAGGGATGTAAGGCTTCATCTTGTTCTTCTTTAAGAGTCTACGGACAAGTACTTCTGCCACTGATACCCAACTCTGTAGAAAGACGTCTACTGGATTTTTGAGGAGTGTGCAACAATGATTCTCTTAATTCATCGGACTTTTCTAAGGTTGTTGCTGAAACTGGCCTCCCTGATCTTGTGGCATCACTTACGCTTCCGGTTCTTTCAAATTTCCTAATTAGACTCGTGATATTGCGGCTCTGCACTTGTCGAATGTTAAATTCTTCTGATAACAAACGAGCGGCTTTAGCTCCATTGTTTTGTTTTGGTAATAATGTTTAACTGCTTTCACTCTTTGTTCTCTCGTCAATCGCAAGGCCATATTTATTCAGAATTTCTGTAAAAAAAAAGAAACAAAATGATACAATATAAAACTAAAAAATTATACTGTATAAAACTATAAAGATACAATTATTAAAAGGGCGTTACGTTTGCCGCACCCGGTATATATATATATATATTATATATATATATATATATATATATATATATATATATATATAAACCCTCATCAGGAACCAAAACATTGAAAGAGATGATATTATTTGTTAAAAGTTTATAAATATGAAATTCATGTCATTTATTTCATTCATGTCATTGTTTCATTACGGACTTTTTATAACACCATTTTGTAAGATTTTAGACATGGGGTCATATTGACCCCACAGTTCCAACAACGTAAGTAAATTGAAGGTTCCTGATTAGTGTTAATGTTTTTTAAATCTTATCATTGTCAATATATATATATATATATATATGAGTAAATATGAATTTAACTAAGTGAATAGGCCTACTATTTCTTTGAGAAACCTTAAAATAAGAGATATTGATGAAGTGATATTCTTTTTCTTGGAGAAACCTTAAAATAAAAGATATTGATGAAGTATACACGAAATGATGAGACTTTTACGTCAATTTAAATTTTCTCTCTTGGTGTAGAAATGGGAATTTGTTTAATGACAGCGAAGCAAATACTGTAGGAGCTATCAACGACTTTTGAACCTCCATGTTGAAATAATGAAAGTTCGAAAGAAGGCTCCATTAGTAAACTTGGTGATGGGGATTACGCCGCATTATTTTGGAGTGTTGTAGTCATTGGTGAAGAAAATCAAGCGAAAGGGTTGGAAACAAGGATTTTCTCTCGTGTTTAGACACCGAAAGAAAATAGGGAACAACGCTCATTAGGACAACAGATTAGCCCATCACGTGAATGAACTCTTTGGGTTATACAAGTAGAATATACACAAATGGATTCTATATATATATATATATATATATATATATATATGTGTGTGTGTGTGTGTGTGAGAGAGAGGTATTTAGGGCATGGAATATGCGGTACGATCGCGTACAGCGAACGAAGAATATAAGTAAGATATTTTTGTTGTCATTAATATACGTAGCATATAGTTTGTACACTATATACTCCATTATTAATATAGCAAATTATTATTATAATTATTATTATTATCGTGATATAAGTACAATCACCGACTAAAAATCTGGGATCACTTGAAGATCAGGGCCCCCAGCCTTCTTTAGTTAGCTTTATAAGGCTAACTAACGAAAATATCACGACCTAACCTAATCAATCGTCAAGGGCGTACAGTTGACCTAACGACTGGTTAGGTTAGGTCGTGATATTTTCGTTAGTTAGACTTATAAAGCTAACTAAATAAGGCTGGGGGCCCTGATCTTCAGGTAATCCAAAAACTGAACCGAAATAAAAAAAAAAGAGGACTAACTTATTGGAAACAAAACGTTTCGAGCCTCAGTGATAGGGTCTTCTTCAGCTGGCTGTAGATCGTATACCTTTGGTAACCTTTGGTTAGCTTCCGCCCGAATTGTTCATTCTGACGAAGGTCAAGCTTTTCACTCCACCTTAGACCTACAGTTTAACGTGGAATCCGAACCACGCCCCATCAGCAGCCCAGCGTCTTAACTACTAGGCCACCTAGGGTACCCATTTATCTACCAACCACTTTCTTTATTGTGTGGAAGGATGAACAGCTGGGTTTTGTTGCGCGCCGGCTGCCGTCGGGTCTCGAACCCGGGGCCGATGGATTCGTAGTCAGCGTAATATATATATATATATATATATATATATATATATATATATATATATATAGACTTATATATATATATATATATATATATATATATATATATATATATATATATATATTACGCTGACTACGAATCCATCGGCCCCGGGTTCGAGACCAGACGGCAGCCGGCGCGCAACAAAACCCAGCTGTTCATCCTTCCACACAATAAAGAAAGTGGTTGGTAGATAAATGGGTACCCTAGGTGGCCTAGTAGTTAAGACGCTGGGGCGTAATCTCCATCACCAAGTTTACTAATGGAGCCTTCCTTCGAACTTTCATTATATATATATATCACTCGCATGAAGCTGTGTAGAGTTCCAGCGGTAAGGGTCTAAAACAGTGTTTCTTAGCCGGATTTGCCCCACGACCCCTGTGTCAAGGTATTAGGGCGGTGCAACCCCTTATCATCCCTACAGGATAAACTCTCGAAGCGGGGTTTCTTTTTTTGCGCACAAATCACTACTACAGGGGTAAACAAACTACGATCCGGGGATTCGCGACCCACTGTTTGAAAAACATTGGTGTTTAAAAAAAAAAAAAAAAAAAAAAAAAAAAAAAAAAATCCTGTTTTCTGTAAATGTGGGTTTTTATTTCCATAGAGTTGAATTGCGCTTATTTCTCAATTAATAAAATTATTTTAGTAAAAAAGTCACAAAATTCGAAAGTTTTAAACAATATCCCAGTAATGTTGTCTACAGGGTGGCCACAAAATTCCTTTGCTTGAAAAACAAGTGCAATATACAGATATGCTGTAATTTCACTGCAAGGGGACTTTGCGGCCACTTTGTACATTATCAGGAGTACCTTCAAAATATTTTGTTTCTTGGGTTATTTAACCTCCTTCGTGACAGTAGGGGTTACATGAGAGAGGGCACCTACAGCTTTACGTGGGATCCGAACTACGGGTCGCTACATCATCTGGACGGAGGACGGTCAACCATCCAACAACTAACCAGATCCACTGTCGCTTAATTTCGCTGATCGACGGGAAGCGGTGGTACGACATGCCCACAACGTAGTTTTTGTTCGAAATAAAGCACCCGCAAAGGTAGACTATAGTTGTGGAACGCCGAGCTGATAAACTGAAGGTCCTGGGCTGGAGTCTCGGCTCAGATTTCAGATTTCACCTTAAGGTGCTTCTTTGGGGTCTTCCTTGGTGAGGTTCAGATCCCACGAAAAGATGTAGGTCACCTCCATCACATGACCTTAGTGATGTTAGGGGGTAAAAAAATTATCATTATCGCAAAAGACAGTTGATCATAGATGATAGGAATAGAGGAGAGGGGCTACGCACTCCTTCCTGATGGTTTGTATGCCCCCCCCCCTCCACGGAGGTTTACCCCATCTTCGATTAAAAATATATATTATTATTAATTAAATTATTAAATAAATAAATAATATTTCAGCATTGCAACAATGCAAACACCTCCTTTGCAACCTCCATCTCTCAATGGAAACGCTCTCCAGCATTCGCATACATGGCAACAGTTGCCATGAGAACGGTAGTTTTACACACTTTTTTAATTGGTTTTTCTTAGGAATTACTGGGCACCTCCTCCTCCTCATTCAACCTTCAGTAGAATCTATCTATACCCATTTGATGAACGATCCATTTTATTTACCCTCTAAAAAGCTAACTAAAACCTAACCTGAGTCCATACCAGATAACCGTTTGTTGCCGTTTTGGTTGTGTTATAGTTGAGCCGATTAGAGCCGCTGAAATTCGATCAGCATTTCAACGAACTTTTCGTTTCAGTGTCGTAACGCCGCTGAATTTGTGGCTCGAAATATAATTAAGTAACCCTTACCAGTACAGTAACGCCCGATGTACGCGACCCCTATTTGCGCGGTTTCGGATTAACGCGGTAAAAAAAATTATTATTTTTTTGGACCGCGTTAATCCGAAACCGCGCAAATGGGGAGCGCGTAAATCGGGAGGGTTACTGTATTTATTGTAGGTAATAATTCTTACCCTTAAGCACCTTTGACATAATCTAATAAAACCAAAATTAGTAGATTATCAAAGGACAGAAAAATATAAAATAATAATAGTAATTATAAAAATAGTAATAGTTCAGAGTTATTACTATTTATTCCTAGTCAAAACAAGGAAATTATATTTTAGATATTTCATTTGTAAATATTAAAAAGCGAATAAATTTTTTTAAAAATTAATTACACAAGAATTTGTGATATAAAGTTTAAAGTATAAGATGGTGTTAATTTATACTATCAGCATAGGCGTATAGGATGGCACTTTACTTTTGGGGAGGGGAGGAAAAAATTTGTCCTAAAAATTTTCAGGGTTCCCTGATTTCCGCATAAACACTATGTGTAGCATAAAATAATACAAAGGTTAGAGTATGAGTAACGTATATTAAAGTCTTTTGATAAAAAAACATTATAATTTACAAAAAATGAGATAAAATGTTGCTACAATTATCTAAATGACAAACAAAACTACGGCATTGCAGTTGATATAGAATTCAGTAAATCCTCAACTTACGTTTTAATTATTAACTACAAGTATAGTAGCAAGTAATTAATTCACCTCAAGAAGTAAAAAAAAACAAAAACAAAAAGGAATGTCGGGAAAAATCTGCCCTGAAAATGCTCAAATTTGCCCTGAAAATGCTCAAATTGCCTTGAAAATGCTCAATATTTGCCCTGAAAATGCTTAATTCCCTAGTCCGGGGGTGGGGGATGTTAGGAGTTGTCATGCCGGTGTCATGTCACTATTGCCAGCCCAATATTATACTATAATATTATACAATAATATTAAAATGAGCTGTAATTCAAATTAAAGCTAGATGAGTTAAGCCCCAGCGCACTCCCTCATGTATCCGCCCCTGACTAACTAACATTACTGGATATTGTTTATATCGTACTAATAATAATATTTTCAAAATATAAAAAAATATCTAGTGGACATAGATCCTTTAAACAATTTTGATTTTTTTCACCTTTGGACGAATAAAACCTTAAATATCAATCATACTTACCAACCCTACCGATTTGAAGGCTATTCTACATTATCAACTCAAACAATATGCAAATAATATCAAACCTTTCATGATCAGAATGCACTAGAGTGCTTCATTTAAGGCTAGATTTTCAAAAATTTCACGGGCGAGGGGGCATGCTCCCGGACCCCCTGGCATTGATTACAAATGCTACCGCTTTTGCTTTTCAAAATGTTGGCAAGTATGGAATATATATTATATATATATATATATATATATATACACCTTTGGTTTGCTTCCACCCGAATTGTTCAGTCTGACGAAGGTTAAGCTTTTCATCCACCTTAGACCTACAGTTTAATATAGAATCGAACCACGCTCTGCCAGCAGCCCAGCGTCTAGGCCACCCAGGTACCCATTTATCTACCAATCACTTTCTTTATTGTGTGGAAGGATGAACAGCTGGATTTTGCTGCGCGCCGGCTGCCGTCACGGGTCTCGATTTGAGCTGAACATTTCACGCTCTTTTCTTAATCCCGGGAAACGGGATTAAAAAACTTGCAATCCCGCTATCCCTGGAAATTCCCCGGGATACCGGGAATTGCCGGGATTAAAAAACTAAATAAGGTTGAAGTACTGGAATAAGTTAAATAATTAAACAGAAAATTTCCTTTTATTTGAACAAAAACATGCTTTGATAAAAACTTTCTAGAGATTAATAGAACTGAAATTATTGATATATTTGAATTATGACTTAACCCTCTAACGCCGACTGGGTCGAATACGTACCGTTTCAAATACACGCATTTAGACTTACCCTAGAAAACGTTCGGCGTTAAAGGGTTAAAATAATGCTTTAAAAACCAGATGATCAAGCTACTATCACTTAAAGATATTCAGTTTTGTGATGAATAATCCTATAGCAGAAAATGCTCTTTCCGACTCTATTAAAGTCGGAGGAATTGTCGCCAGAGCATTAAATAAGAGGTTTAAATTTTCTGTTCTATTACCAGCGGCTTCATAAATATTCATTTCTTTTATGATGTTCTTTACGTCGTATCTCAGTCGCAAATCTTGTTGTTCTCTGGTTCCCATTTCTTTCCGCGCAACTGCATCCAATTTTTCTTCCAAGGACCTTTGATACGAAGATGAGTTAGAGGAAAAGACTTCGAGTTCTAGCGATGTATCAAAGAACTGTTGGAGTTCATTTACATCAGTACCTTCTGCCACTACGTCCATCTCACTTTTTCTGAAAAGCCTGGTATGGTAAACAACTCTTTGGCAATTGTTTGCAATGTTGATTTAGAAGGCGGTGAAAAATTAGGACAAGTTGAATTAAATGCTATTATAGGATTGTTTAAATATTTATATAATCTTACGAGCTTCTTATTACGTCTCTTTTGAAGTCTTTTTTCTACTGATTGTTTTTTAAGGTGGTAGAAAAAACAAGTTTTCTGTTCTTTCAACCAGGGCCGTTTTCTCCAATAGGCGGAGTAGGTGACTGCCTATAGGGCCCCGCTTCAAGAAAGTGTAGGAGGCAAAATTTCTGAAGGATACGATAGGGATTGAACTCGAAAAAATCTTTGTATTTATTGAGTGAAATTTTTAAAAAATGTAAACATGTTTTTGTTCAAAGTGTGCAGTGTTAATTATGTTTAAAAATTACAACAAAATAAACACTAACTTTCAATGAAAATTTTCATTTTGACAATGCAAATTTGGTTTAGTGTGTGCAATACTAGTTATAGGCATATTCTTTAAAATAAATGAAAAAAGTTAGTAACAATTTCGCTTTCTGTCCTATTTATGCCTCTCTCTCTCTCTCTCTCTCTCTCTCTCTCTCTCACACCACACACACACACACACACACACAAAAAACCCAGCATGATGGATGGAAAAGTTAAGGACTTTGTGCATGGCACGTGGGGCTTTCCATATATATAATATATATAACGTAAAGAACGACGCTTGTATAGGAGAATATTCTGCGCAAGATGAGAAGGGAGACGAAAAATGAAAAAATGAGGTAACCACCCGGGAATCGAACCCGGGATCTTCTGATTGCCGGTCAGATATGATAACCATTACACCATGGGCCTCACCAGATCAAATGCCGTAATTCTCCTACATACGCGCAGAAACCAATGCCCCAATGGGGGGCCCTCGCATGCCGTACATTATATACATTTTAACTGCAAACACGCAGTATAATTAACGTAAAGAACGACGCTTGTATAGGAGAATATTCCGCGTAAGATGAGGAGGGAGAACGAAACAAATGAAAAAATTTCGTTCTCCCTCCTCATCTTGCGCGGAATATTCTCCTATACAAGCGTCGTTCTTTACGTTAATTATACTGCGTGTTTGCAATTAAAAAAAAAAAAAAATATATATATATATATATAGAAACGACGTAAATATAGAGGAGTGTTCTGCACACGAGGAAGAGAAATAACGAACAAATGAAAAATGAGGTGACCGCCCGGGAATCGAACCCAGGACCTTCCGATTGCCGGTCAGACATTTTTCATTTGTTCGTTATTTCTCTTCCTCGTGTGCAGAACACTCCTCTATACTTACGTCGTTTCTATACATTAATATACTGCGTGGTCATTGCAGTTATATATATATATATATATATTATATCAGCAAACAAACACAGGGAAAAGGAAACACAAAGTCCGAGCGCTTTCGTGATATATTCACATTATCAAGGAGGAACAGAAAATAGGAAAGCGCTCGGACTTTGTGTTTCCTTTTCCCTGTGGTTGTTTGCTGATTAATAAGGTCACGTGTTATTTTGTGATTTTAGTGCATATATATATATATATATATATATTATATATCACATTATATGTATATAAGGCAGATGTTTTGATGCATATATAGCAAATGATCAGCTGATGGGGGTTGGAGGCCCCAACAAAAATCTTGTCTAGGGCCCCCAAAATGATAGAAACGGCCCCGCTCTCAACTCATTTACAATAAAAGCAAACACACCTTCTGCAGTGAGCAAATGTTGCATCTCTGCTACCAAGCTTCTCCAATCCAATTTTAACTGGTTCTAAAGATGAGCTAATAACATTTATATATTCAAATTCTTCATCTGAAATATCCATGAAAGAACGAAAACAAAGCGATAAGATAGTTACCCATTAGTCGTTTACCCAATCAATTTTCAGTTTCACTTTTCAGTAGGAAGAAAATATTATTTCACCTCAAACTCAAGTAAAAACGGTTTCAAAGTTTGAAAAACAGGTGAACGGGAGCAAGTGTAGTTTACGTCCCCCTGTGGTGCCTAGTATAGTTTACGTTCGCCTACATTATCCTAGTGTAGTTTGTGTCTCCTTTTGCGACAGGGGGACGTAAACTACACTTGCTCCGATGAACGAAAACTTCAATTGTGAAAAGCCTTTGTATGAAATAAATATACCTCATAATAAAACTGTGTTTAAAAGTCTCCCTTGAAAATAGAATTCCAGGAAATCCTGGGATCGATGACAGTTTTTCCAGAAAATGAGCTGTCTAGTTTACTTCTGGGATCCCAGATGCCCAGCCCTAGTCTCGATCCCAGTGTTGATGGATTTGTAATCAGCGACGCTAACCACTACACCACCAAGGAGCATATATATATATATATTGTTTTTATACCCTAACACAGTGGTTCCCAACCTTTTCTGGTTCGTGGCACCCCAGTGCTATCCAGGTCCGGCGCCAGCCTATTTGGCGCCCTTAGCAGGACTGCAGCTGGCGCCCCCACCCGCCTCCCACTCAGGGCCGGATTAAGACCTTTAGAGGCCCTAAGCACTTAAAAGATTTTGGTGCCCCATATATATGTAATTCAAAATATAAACAAAAATAAACCATAAAATAAAATTTTATTTTTTGAAATGAAACAAAACTTACAGTAAGATGGAAAATAATGTTTATTTTTGTATACTTCCACTTCATTTATATTTGAAAAGTTTTCTCCTACTTTTTTTAATTGCAAAGTCTTTGATCAGATCCTCAAAACTAATCTTACGTAACACATCTGCTTCTATACTTAGTAGAGATAAGGCATCCAGCCTGCCTTGTTGCATAGTTGTTCTGTTGGTATTATAATAGTATAATAAATCCATGGTAAATCCGACAATGGAAAATTTCTGTGGTGCCCCCCTTCCCTTGATGCCCTAAGCACTGGCTTATTTTGCTTAATGGTTAATCCGGCCCTGCTCCCACTTCACGATTGGGTTTGCCCACAACGTAATCAAGGTACCACATTGAAGAAACTATTTGCCTTACACTGATCTATTTTAATTTGCTAATACATACATTTATTATAAAATTATAAAATCATTTCACAGTTCAAGAAAGTGTCATGACCAATCAAAACAGCGAGTAAAGCGAGGCATATGTAGTAACAAATCAGAACGCTCAAAAGTGCTAAAATATGCGTGCAAAAAGGACATATCTACTGTTTTTTCCAAGCAAGAAGGGCATATGTCACATAAAAACAGTTATTCGCTTATTGACGACTCCCGGAACTCATATTAAGCCGTAAATAAGCCGAGTCGCTTATTGACGACTCCCGTCTGTGCGCGCAACATTTTTAAATCGTTTATTTACGACTCCCGTCCCTAAAGGGTTAAAGGTCGTGATAGTGAAAGTTCTATAATGACCCAATAAGATGAATAAGTTAATTATGTAAATATCAGTCAAGCTAAACTGGTGTACATACGTCGTACAACCTTTCATCATTTGTCTATGCTTCTCATTCCTTCATTATTTTTTTCATGTTCTTACATAATACTATCAGACGTGCACAGGGCGGGAGGCGCTGGCGCCCCCCAGATCTTTGGCGCCCTTAGCATTTACTAACCTCGCCTACTGGAAGCGGCGGCCCTGGTGCTATCTATCTACTTTCACGGCACCCCTGTGAATTAGCGTTTACCCTGTTCAACAGCCAGTTCCCCCACCCTGCCAAGTGAGCAACACGTACTTTGAAACAGAGTCTATATCGCTCCTTTATGGGAATAATAAATTGTGAATTTTGTTTTATTTCAAAATGTCATACAAGCCCTCCTGGGAAGAAGTGGCTAAGCGTTGAATTATTGGCTAAAATTGAATGTGTAAGGACCAAGCCTGAGGAAAGTGTATATTTTCACAAGATACCTCGTTCCAATTACAACTTCAATAAAAAATGTTGAAAAATCAACAATCTACAACAATCTTTGCGGCACCCCTGGCCAATGTCAGTGGCACCCCAGTTGAAAACCACTGACCTAATAGATTATGAATTAAAAAAATATAAGTATGTGAACCCAAATTGAAACAAAATATGTCATATCTGAATGTCATATTTGAATATGCCGTCATGACATCGAATGTATTAAACGCTATTCAGCGGCAACATTTTGAAATTTGTTCAAACTCCGAGTTTTACCGATGATCAATGTGTAAAAACGGTTCGAACCAAGGGAAAATTCAGTGGTGTAAAACGGCTATAAACGACCGGGTGATATAGGCTTAAGCGTAGCCTAACCAAACCTATACATACTTAATCTAATATACTATTTCAGAAATGAAGCCTTATATATATATATATATATATATATATATATATATTTAAACTGCAAACACGCAGTATAATTAACGTAAAGAACGACGCTTGTATAGGAGAATATTCCGCGCAAGATGAGAGCGAGAGAACGAAACAAATGAAAAATGAGGTAACCACCCGGGAATCGAACCCGGGATCTTCCGATTGCCGGTCAGATATGATAATGGTATGGTTATCATATCTGACCGGCAATCGGAAGATCCCTGGTTCGATTCCCGGGTGGTTATCTCATTTTTTCATTTGTTTCGTTCTCTCGCTCTCATCTTGCGCGGAATATTCTCCTATACAAGCGTCGTTCTTTACGTTGATATATATATATATATATATATATATATATATATATTATAACAGTTTTTTGCGCACACCTACAGGTCGCTACAATTGGTGTAGAACAATGCGGTTTTCACCATTCGATGCGTCTTTTTATTGTGCAGTGCCCGTGCTAAAAAAAAATTCCCTAACATAAATCCTTCCCCCCCCCTTTTAGGGGTACAGTTCTTCCCATTTCTTCATTTTTAATCATAATTTTGACACAAAATGGGGGAGGGGTGGGGTAATGGGGGAGGGGGTGGGGTTAATGGGGAAACTCAGAAAAATAGATGCGATATATATATGTAACCAAAAAAAATTAAAGTAAATCCTTTGCAAGGTGCCAGCCCCCTTCAAAAAAAATTAAAGTAAATCCTTTGCAAGGTGCCAGACCCCTTCCCCCCTTGGGGGTAATGGGGGAAGGGTGGGGGTAAATGGGGGAGAGGGGTGGGGTAATGGGGGAGGGGGTGGGGTTAATGGGGAAACTCAGAAAAAAAATTGGTGGGGTAAATGGGGGAGAGGGGTGGGGTGATGGGGGAGGGGTGGGGTTAATGGGGAAACTCAGAAAATAGATGCGATATATATATGTAACAAAAAAAAATTAAAGTAAATCCTTTGCAAGGTGCCAGCCCCCTTCAAAAAAAATTAAAGTAAATCCTTTGCAAGGTGCCAGACCCCTTCCCCGCTTGGGGGTAATGGGGGAAGGGTGGGGGTAAATGGGGAGGGGGTATTGGGGGAGAGGGGTGGGGTAATGGGGGAGGGGGTGGGGTTAATGGGGAAACTCAGAAAAAAAATTGGTGGGGTAAATGGGGGAGAGGGATGGGGTATTGGGTATTGGGGAGAGGGTTGGGTAATGGGGAGGGGGTGGGGTTAATGGGGAAACTCAGAAAAATAAATGATAACCAACATCGATTCCGGTCAGGAAGATCATGCTTATCACAACTAATGGAACACTATAACAATATTATTGATGCACTCGAAACAATGAAAACTATGATTTGGCGGGCCGCAGGGCCCCCAATTACTGTCGGTTCAGTTATTTGGTCAATAAAACTATAGAAATGAACGCAGTCATGAAAATCTTAGGCTTCAAATCCGAGCTCATTGTATTAAGATTTGTGAAGCTTTAGTTTTTCATGGCTGCGTTCTTTTCTGTAGTTTTATTGAATGAATAATTGGTTTGCCAGTAACTGGAAGGCCGCAGGCACCCCAATTACTGAGGCCCAAGGTGAGAGGAATAGGAATGATATCCAGATAAAGGGCTACTGATGTTCAAAATAAAATACGCCGTAGGCCCACAATTCAGCCGAAGCACCGCAGATCTAGCAAAATCGGCGCGTAGCGCCGACCTTTTGCTAGTCTAACCTAATTTAATCTAACCCACAATAACTTGTTGCTTAAATGTCACTTCGGTCAGATAACGTTAGTCCGTCTTCAATGAAGTGATTGCCTGACTCACGTCACTCTCTCGACGTGACATTTTATCGGCAAGGTTTTGGGGGTTAGATTAAGTTGGGTTAACACTGGTCAAACTAGGTAAGTTTATTAGAGTATCAGTATAATGTCTTGTCAACAAAATAAGTATATATAGGTCCGAGACGTCTCTCTTTCAACGGGGATGGCAAAGGAGAGAGTCGGGGCAATAGGCTCCTACTACTGTGGGTTCGAGGTTCGCCGCGCCATCTATTGACGCCCGGCGGAGTCGTACTTACAAATTTTACCTTTATTTATAGCTTTTATTCACTTATTATTTTTTATGAGGTCAAACTCGCTCGTAGAGTGCAATAATACGGGCAGCACTAAATGAGATTTAGTCCCCAGGGTTGCAATCCCACCGTTCCTCCTGTAGCCTTGGTTGCGGGCCCTCGAGCAGACATCTAATTCGCCAGACCATTAAAGCTGGTTTCAGGGATATCTTTTAAATTACTCAACTGCCACAGAAGACTACTTATAAACCGCACTCACTGTGTTTATATCATACGATTGACCTTGGTAGTAAGACTACGAGATGATTGGAAGACGAGGTTATATGATGCCCTCCGAGGAAGAAGTGGCTAAGCGACAAAAGTTAAAAACGCCAGAAAACGTAATTAAACGTTGTATCAATTTGAAAGTGCCATCTTAAAAAAATATGGCACTTTCAGATTGATACAACTTTAACTGCGTTTTAATTGCATTTTTTTTACTTTTGTCGCTTAGCCACTTCTTCCTCGGAGGGCCTCATATAGCAAATGCATGCAAACGGATTTTTATGATAATTGTTTCATTCATTTCTGCTTTCGCGTACGTGATTGCATGTTTCATTTCATTTTATTTACTTATTTAAAATTATTTGTTGCTCAAATATTATATTAATGCATTTTTGTGTAGAATTATTTCTAAATTTGTTAAGAATTATATTTTTCTTTTGCTCTTTGTCAAATCGTTGCTATTAACGATATATATGAACAGCCCTGTAAACTTCATTGTTTTTATATTTGTATGTACAGTATATAGCATTTTGGCGTAGGGATGTGGTGACCTTGCCACCCGCCTGCGATACAGGAGAGGAAGGATTAGGGTGGTGACCCACTTTCTCCCTACAAAGGGCAGCACTAGCCTCTGATTTCTTTTCGACTGTTTCTGCCCTCTTATCCAAAGTTTGTTTGGGCACGAGATTTTTATAATGCATTTATGTATATACCACTTACGTCAACATTAATCTTACCTGTTTATGGTCCATCTTAAGGTTAAAATATTCTATTTGTTAAATTAACTCAGGATTTTTTTACTGTTTCAAATTTGTCTTGGAGAACTCGCATCAAATACATGTGCATTCTACCCAACAACTAACCGGGTATATGGTTAATTATAATTATTATTATTATTATTATCTCGTACAGTGATATCCAATCGCACATAAGTCAGGCTCATAACACTGCCTAAGAATTGGGTTGATCAAGTTGAGTGGTAGAGAGTTGCTTTTGTGAGCTGTCCATTTCATGGAGGAAATTCAGATCATTAGTGATAAGGGATTCACACTTGGCATACTTGGTAGAATTCCTGTTTGAAAATAATGTTTTCTTGGAATGTCATTGACACTGTGACTTTTGGAACAAAATTCCTCGTTCTTGATGGTTTTTGACGTACTCCTCCTTCTGTTTTCGTTTGGAAGCATAAAGAACAAATTCCGGAACAGTTACAAGAAGCATATTGGTAAAAGTTAACGTATTTCTCTTCATGAAATGACTCAGAATAACTGTAGTTTATTTTTTTTTAACATAAAAGTAATTTTGTGTAATTAAAATGTCTCCCCCCCGGCCCCCAAACATAAATAATAAAAGACTGTGACTTGAGGATCTCGTTAAAGTAAAAAAAAGAAAATGTGAATCCTCAGTGCGGATGTAATTTCATTTTTTGAATGGAACGGGAATTCCGCGAGGAGAGTTTTTGGAACTACTTCTCTTTTTTTTGTTCCAAGACCAGCAATTGAAAAATCTACACTTAAATAAGAGCTTAAACAACGTACGAGTACACTGTAATTACTGTAATTCGTTTATAACAATTGCGTAATATTTTCAGTAGTTTTGATGTAAGTACACGTATAACTTTACTAAACGTAACTTTTCTCCGTAACATTCTCGGGACTTATTTTTTATAGCCACTTTTGTGTAACTTCTGCATTTATATAACCTTTCTAGTTATAGAGGGTGTTCATAAAGTTACGCAAGTGAATATAGTGAAGTGTACATACATATTCACTTGCGTCACTTTATGAACACCCTGTATTTTATTCTCATTTTTTTACACATTTAAGAGAGTTACGTCGTGGCCACGTTTCACCACTGCTTCCCATTGGGTTAGCGAGGTTAAGACGTTGGATCTGTCCAGTCGTTGGAATGATGGGTGACCGTCCTCCACGTTCAGATAATGTAGTGACCCGTGGTTTGGATACGTCGTAAAGCTGTAGGTTCCCTCTGTCACGTGACCTTGCCGTTACGAAGGAGACGAAACAACCCAAACGTTATTATTTCATTGCGTTTAACGCTATACGTTATCCTGCTATGTACTTCTCAACATATTTGGAGATTTAAGATGTTTAACCCTTAAACGGTGAGGTGTCGTCTGGGAGACCACGTGACAATATTTCACGTGGTCTTCTAGACCACACCTTATCAGTTAAGGCAGTGGTTCTTAACCCCTGGGTCGCCAAACCATTTTGAATGGGTAATTAAATCGTCATTTATCATTTATTTATGTTATCTCTAATCATTTTATCATTTATTTTATTACCTACTACGAGGGAACCGTTTGAAGGTATGAATCGCCGGGCTAGCCCAGCGACCAGAATTTGAGTAGCAGCTTAAAAAGGTTAAGAACCACTGGCCGTTAAAGGTTAATATAACATTACAATGACGAGTCGAAAATGAAAAAAATTACACTTTAGAATTTTGGTCATAAAATGGTCTTATGGTGAAAACCTTTAAGAATATCGGACCCCAGCCTTCTTTAGTTAGCTTTATAAGGCTAACTAACGAAAATATCACGACCTAACCTAACCAATCGTTAGGTTAACTGTACGCCCTTGACGATTGGTTAGGTTAGGTCATGATATTTTCGTTAGTTAGCCTTATAAAGCTAACTAAAGAAGGCTGGGGTCCGAATTCTACATTTGATCAAAAATTTACATTACGAATTTAATAATAACACACCACAAACATTTCTAAACTGAAGTCTTGGAACTTTACCTTACCTTACAACCTTACAAAGGTTTCGCGCGATGATTTCTCATTTCGCGAAGGTGAAGCTTGTCGCCCCTCCTCCCCTTTAAATATATTTCGATATATTAATTTCAAATCAGATTTATAAGTAATCAAAATTCGGTATATGTTTGTCATTTCAGAGATGATCTGTTTGATTGCATTAATCGGATCACCTGAAGATCCGTCACCCAGCCTTTTTTAGTTAGCTTTATAAGTTTAAGTTAGGTTAGGTTAGGTCGTAATATTTTCGTTAGTTAGACTTATAAAGTTAACTAAAAAAGGATGGAGTGACGGATCTTCAGGTGATCCATTAATCTACTTACATATAAATAGAGCAGCACTTTGCAATACTAGCTATCTAATTATACTGTGCCCCATAATGACTCTACTTTAAATTAATTTTAAAAAAATAGTCATATGTACACTTCTTTGTTATATAAAGTAAATGTTTTAACTCACATTAATAAACAAGACCAACGCGCATGCGCAAAGTAAACCTAAAAAAAAAATGAAGTCCTAAACGATTTTCACTCGCAGAAAAAATGTAATGCAGAGTCGTATTCGTTCACGAAAACGCTCATACCATGTAATTAATATTAACCCCCCCAAAAAACCCTTCTTGACAGTCTTTTAATCGTCTTCATTATTTCGTCTTACGCCTGGCAGTTCAAACTTTTATCGTTTAAAATCAGAGATAACACAAAAGTAATACATGTTTATTATTATGTATTTAATCGCAAACATAAGCATGCAAACGTATTTACTGTATTTTAATTAGAATCTTGTGGTTTATAATATATACAGGATCACCTGAAGATCAGGGCGCCCAGCCTTCTTTAGTTAGCTTTATAAGGCTAACTAACGAAAATATCACGACCTAACCTGACTAATCGTCAAGGGCGTACAGTTGACCTAACGATTGGTTACGTTAGGTCGTGATATTTTCGTTAGTTAGCCTTTAAACACGAGCGGATCCAGACATTTCAGTGAGGGGGGGGGGTCCAGAGAAAAAAAAGGGCATTCCCTATATAACAAAAAGGGCACAACAGTATATATTTTCTTGAATAATCACTTGGTTCAATGAGCGAATGCAGTACCAATTTTATTGTTTTATTAGATATCAGTTTTATTCAAATAGACATAATGAAAATCACAATTTCAAATGTCTTGCAAGTTAAATTAATAACTAACAATATTAGATGAAGATGCTACCGTAAGTGATATGGCTGCACCCTCCACAGAGCACGTCTGACCAAACGGACCAGAATATTAATGGCTTATCAGTAAACATATCTACCTGTCTTTTATTTGTAACGGCTGAAAAAAGGGCACCTTAAGATATTGACGGGGGGTCCGGACCCCGCCAACAACCCCTTGATCCGCCCATGCCTTATAAGGCTAACTAAAGAAGGCTGGGGGCCCTGATCTTCAGGTGATCCTGTATACACATGTATATATATATATTAAGCATCATACAAGTTTTTGGATTTTATAAAATATATTTATAGGAAAGAGCCCATCATCTTCACTGCATTTAAGCCGTTACGCCCAATTTACGCAATTAAAAGGAATAAAAACGGAGCAACAAGAACTTTTGAAGCAAGATTACAGAAAAGGGTCTTACTTTTGTTAAAGCTGAAAAGGGTTATGTTAATTTTTTTACATTTTAACGTTAATTTTGCATTATTTTTACATTTTAACGTTAATTTTATGTTATTTTTACATTTTAACGTTAATTTTGCATTATTTTTACATTTTAACGTTAATTTTACGTTATTTTTACATTTTAACGTTAATTTGGCGTTATTTTTACGGTTTAACGTTAATTTTACGTTATTTAACATTTTAACGTTAATTTTACATTATTTTTACATTTTAACGTTGATTTTACTTTATTTTACATTTTAACGTTAATTTTACGTTATTTTTACATTTTAACGTTAATTTGGCGTTATTTTTATTTTAACGTTAATATTACGTTATTTTTACATTGTAACGTTAATTTTACGCTATTTTTACATTTTAACGTTACTTTTACATTTTAACGTGAATTTGGCGTTAGTTTTAAATTTGAACGTTAATTTTACGTTATTTTTTTGACGTTAATTTTACGTCAATTTTACATTTTAACGTTAATTTTACATTTTAACGTTAATTTTACATGTTAACGTTATTCTTACATTTTAACGTTAATTTTATGTTATTCTTACATTTATTTTAATGTTAATTTTACGTCGTTTACATTTTAACGTTAATTTTACGTCAATTTTACATTTTAACGTTATGTTAAAATGTGTAACTGATGTAAAATTATTTGAAACATTTTGGGGAGTGTAATTTTAATGTTTTTTTTTGTATAGAGTGTGATTCACTCGCTGGCAGCCTCATAACATCGTATTAGCGATACTCTCTGGGGGTTACCAGCGAGTGAATCACCCTGTATATGGTATAGTTTTATTCCTGTTTTTTATATGGTGATCATTGCGTGGTTAATATTTATAATTTCTATTCTTATGAAAGTAAAACAGGTTAGGTCATTTTAAACGTTGGTTTAGACATTATGTTTAAAAGATTAAAATTTAATAGCGATAAACAATTCGGGACAGTGACACAGGGTGTTAATAAAATCTTTCAAGACCTATCATGCGTGAATGATGTTGATAGTCATGCTGAAGATAGATCATGGGGGGTGCGCGGGGGCTTAACGCCTCTAGCTTTAGCCTGAATGGGATCTTGTATTCTACTAATTAATAATAATAATAATTATTATTATTATTGGTATGGCAATATTTACATGACATCGGCATGACAAATCCTAAATCACCCCCCCCTCACCCCTATCACTGGATCCGCGCCTGCAGATTAGTGTACTTTTTCATTACATTTAATAGTTATCCTTTTTAATGTAGGAAGGGGCCAAGGCAAATACTAATATAATAATTTAATATTATATTTACTAACAAGTAAACATTTTTAAAATTATAATAATTTTTTTTCATATACAGGGTTTTTTCATGTATAGGTTTTTTTTTTCATATGCAGGGTTTTTTCATATACAGTGGTTTTTTTCATATGCAGGTTTCTTTTAATACACAGGGTTTTTTTCATATACAGGTTTTTTTTCATATACAGGTTTTTTTATTATAAGGGGTTGCCCACTTTGGGCTTCTATCATGAAAAAGAAAAACTTTAGTATTTGTCATTTATCATTACTTATTCGAACACACACACACACACACACACAAATATATATATATATATATATATATATATATATATATATATATATATATATATACACGGTAGAAATAACTGTTGTTTGTTATTATCGATGTAAAAAAATAATTAAAAATAATGAAATTGTCGATACCAATCGTTGATACCAACCGTTGATACCAATCGTTGGTACCAACCGTTGGTACTAACCGTTGATACCAATCGTTTACTTTATATGGCAATGTTATTTTTTCTGACCAATGCCCACAACTTTGCTGCGCAGAAAAATGACCATGCAAATGCAGTTTGGGCATAAGTGGGTACATTATACGTGCTTTACTGCCTTTCCTGAAAAATAATCTGAACTGAAATGGTTATTATCGTACCCATATTCCTACATTTTAATTAAGAGACCATTTTGCTTTCCTAATAAAAACTTCTGGCAGTAAAAATGGCGTTAATAATAAAGATAAAAAAGTCTTTTACTTTCCAGATAGGAAAATACAGGGTGTCTATAAAGTAACGAGAGTGAAGAGACAAATTCGATTTGAATTCATTTGAATTAATTCGAGTGAACATGGACGAGTAATATTTATTACATGTATTTTATGACAACTGTAATGTACAACATGTACTTTATAACAACTTTATAACAACTGTGTATAATCGATAGTAAGGTTTATAAGAAGTGTTGAGAATGTTTTTACGAGTTGAAACCAGTTTAAATCGGATTTGTTTCTTCACTCGCGTTACTTTATACACACCCTGTATCTGAATGTATGATGTAAGTGAAAATGAAAAATAGATGGCGAATAAACAGTTGATTATTTTATTATGTTATGATTTCTCGTCACATATAGTGAGCCGTACCCTGGAAATACCCTAAAAATACCTGGAAATTGCACGAGTAAATATGAATATGTCCGTGACAATCAGTGTAGTCATCTTGTAAGGTTTTTAATTAATTTTGGTTATAATATTAATTTGTTCAAAAGTAGTCGAAAAAATAAAGTTAAATTATTATTATTAATTAATTAATTAATATATTTATGAAAAAATAAAGTTTAATTATTAATTAATTGATTAATTAATCAATTTTTTTTTTTTCAATTTCTAGTTTTTAGTCTAACCAAAATTAAATACATAATTATTTTACTTATTTGGAATGTATACCACACACACACACACACACACACACACACACACACACACACACACATATATATATATATATATATATTAGTGATGTACCAATACCAAAATTTTGGCCGATACCAATACCGATTCCGATACTTCAATTTTGTCGATACTTTGGCCGATACCGATACAGCGGTACATCACTAATCTACATCATTTCCATTATCTACCTGTTCAGTTACAAACTCTAAAAAGTCTAAGAGATTAGACAAACAAGACCTTCCTGATCTAAATCCATGTTGAAATAAGATTTAAAACTTTCCAAATGCTCATTAATACTATTCTTTATAATTCTAGTATCTTTCTTACCAATGATGTTAAACTAACAATAATGTTAAACTAATTGCCTACCCCTTCTTTACTACCCTTCTTTGGTAAATAGGTATAACATTTGTTTTTTTTCAATTTTCAGGTATTTCTGCATCATCAGTAGATGTACCAGTAACAAACAAAATAGTGCCTCAGCTAAGCTGTCCTCTCCTTCTTTGAGAACCCTAACATAACTATTATTGGCACCAGCAGCTTTATTTTTCAATGTGTTAATTACAAATCACCCTTCTTCATCTGAATCTTATCAAGAATGCCAGTTTAGAGAATCTAAAGAATCAAAATTGAATATTTTTATAAAGTATCGGTGGTATCAGTAGTATCGGCCACAATTTCACCAACACCGATACATCGGCAAAACAGGACGATACCGATACATCGGTGCATCACTAATATATATATACACACACACACACACACACACACACATTATATATTATATATATATACATACGAGGGTGGGCTGAAAAGCAATACCTCCACTTCAATAATTCTGGATTGTGTAGAGGTAGCCAGATAAAACCGGTTTTGTGTTGTAACTTGATAGTCCCACCCCATTCCAGATTGTGTAGAAGTAACCAGATAAAATCGGTTTTGTGTTATAGCCAATATAGCCTACACTCATTCTACACGTTGGTTCAGTATCGATTACAGTGGAAAGGAGTAAAGCCGTTCACTTCAAGCAACGTGCCGTAATTGAATTTTTGACCGCGGAAAGTGTTGCTCCCATAGACATTCATCGGCGAATGCAAGCTGTGTACGGCAAACAGTGTGTTGATGTGAGTACCGTTCGACGTTGGGCGAGGCAGTGTAAAGAAGGAGAAGCAGGGCAAGAAGATTTGCGAGACAAACCATGAAGTGGAAGGCCCGCAACGGCAACCGACGAGTCTCATCGGAACTACGTTGACGAACTGATTCGTGGAAATTGTCGCATTAAACAAAATGAAATTGCCGCAATGCTCGATATCTCCAGAGAGCGAGTGGGACACATTATCAGTATTCCTGGTTACCGAAAGGTCCGCGCCAGATGGGTGCCTCGCACGCTCACTGCCGAGATGAAAACTGAGAGACTACGCATTTGCCAAGAAAATCTGCAGCGCTTCGAAAATGAAGATGAATTTCTGCACAGCATTGTGACAGGAGACGAGACGTGGGTCCACCATTATGACCCTGAAAATAAACGACAATCCATGGAATATCAGCACAAAAATTCACGATAACCAAAAAAATTCGAAGTTCAAAAATCGGCTGGAAAAGTGATGATGACTGTTTTTTGGGGTATGAATGGTGTTGCTCTCGAAGACTTTAGGGAAAGAGGGACAGCAATCAACTCCGCAAGTTATACTGAAACTTTGAAAAAGTTGAAAAAAAACGGATCAGGACGGTTCGCACCCATAAAAACGCAGTCATTGTTCCCCATAACAACGCACGGCCTCACACCAGCGTTCAAACGCGAGAAGCAATTGAGGATCCGCAATTCACCGTCTTGCCGCATCCACCATATAGCCCCGATTTAGCACCATCCGATTTTTACCTCTTTCCCAAACTTAAAGAACATCTCCGTGGAAATCGCTACGAGTCTGACGAAGAAGTTAAGGCCGCTACGAAACTTTAGTTTCGTAGTCAAAGCTCCGAGTTTTACCGGGATGGATTTCAAAACCTCATTTAGCGTTGGCGTAAATGTATCTCGGTAGAGGGTGATTTTATAGAAAAGTAAATGTATCATTTTGAAGAATAAACGCTAAGGTACATATCTGCATTTATTTCGATAAAATCCTTTAGCCCGTTAAAAACTTATTTGAGTGGAGGCATTACTTTTCAGCCCACCCTTGTGTAGGCCTATATATATATATATATATATATATATATAATATATATATATATATATATATATATATATATATATATATATATATATATATATACAGGGTAAGTCAAAAGTCTCCAAACATAGGCAAAATGGTCATGCTAAAACTAAAAGCAGTTTCGGTGTCACTGGATTGGCCGCCGTGGTCCCGTGGAGTGGCCTCCGAGGTCCCAGACCTCACTCCCCTTGATTTTTACTTGTGGGGGCACTTGAAGGCCATGGTGTACCAGGTGAAAATACAAAACACGGACCACCTAAAGGAACGCATTCGTGATGCGTGTGCACGCATAACACCAGACGTGTTAACGCGCGTTTGCCATGACTGGGAGGAACGCATCCGTATGTGCATTCAGTGTAATGGTGCCCACATAGAGCATATTTTGTGACTTACACAAGTGTGTGTGTGTGTGTATGTGTGTATAGTTTACACACATGTATAACTAAATGTTTACGTGTAGATAACCAGAGTAAAAGTATTTATATATATAAAAAAATGGAATTAGAAAAGGCGGATAAGAATGAGGCGAAACCATCTCACCATAAATTTCTCCCTCATTAATGAAGACAAATGTTGAAACTATAATTTTCTCTCTTTTGACTTCTCAATAAAGTCTTTCCGGCAGAAAAGTTTACGATTACGAAACGTTTTTGCCTTCTTTATTTTGTAAGTGGACATGTTCCTCCTCCTTCTTCTTCTTCTCTTCTTCTTCTTCGCCTTCTTCTTTTGCTCAGCCCGCTACTACCACCACCACCACCAACACCGCCGCCGCACCGAGAAGATGGCATTGAAGTTTGTCATCTTTCAGTTATATTTCGAAGCGGACGTAAAGTAAATGCGTGCTTCAATTATCTGCCAACATCTCTTCTAAGCTGAGCAATGCCTACATAAAAGCCTCCTCTATTAATATCATTGTAATAAAAAGGGCTCTAAAGGCAACATCATCGCCCTTTACTACGTCTAAGTCAGTGCCGAGCCAAGAAACTCGAAGGATTGGCTAATGACTTCGCGCTCCATCAAAAACTCGATTTGGCGCATTTAAACTCCGGAATCAAACTGAGAAAGAAAAATATTAAGGGAGATGATAATGGGTCTGGACATTAGAGATGGCAGCGGCCCAGCATTTCATAGAGAAGTGGAGATGGATGCCATCTGAAGTTTTCAGCCGATTTCGACCGATTGCATTACGGTTCATCTAAATGAGGGCTATTTTCAATATATATATATATATAATATATATATATATATAATATATATATATATATATATATATATATATAGGGTGGCCCAAAAGTGCGTTGGCCCGAAAAAAAAAAGTTCAGAATGCGTCCGAGCAAAATACTTTTGGGTCACCCTGTATATATATTATATTATATATATATATATATATAATATATATATATATATTATATTTTCTTTTGTTTTTTGTTTCGCGAACATTCTAAACAAGTTTTTGTCATATAAAATTATATATAACACCGCCATAAAAGGTTAGCTATATGCGCTAATGTGTTTTCATGAATACTTCGTGTTTAGTTATTTGACATAAACACACTTTTTCACATGCAAGTGGAATAAAGGATGATCACGCACGTACACACACACACACACACACACACACACACACACATATATATATATATATATATATATATATATATATATATATATATATATATATATATATATATCAGTTTAGCATTAAATATGAGACCCTCCCAGGAAGAAATGGCTAAGCGACAAAAGTAAAAAAAAAACAGAAAACGCTTTATGAAGTTGTACTGATTGGAAATTGCCATAATTGTTGAACTTTTCAAGATAGTGCGTCGAAATATCCTCAAAAGTTAAAAAATTATGACATGTTTCAAATTGGTACAATTTTAACTTTGCGTTTTCTGGCGTTTTTTTTTAAACTTTTGTCGCTTAGCCACTTCTTCCTAGGAGAGCCTCATATACAGTTGCAGAGGAAACGTTTCTTACAGTTTCTTTGTAAGCTAAAAGAAAACACTGAGGTCGGGGGTTCGACTGCCGTTGGTGTTGGTTAATAACGATCCAGGAGTTAGTGCATGCAAATTATAGGCATCATTTGTCTGCATGGCCTGAGCCCTGTGCCAACTCCTCCTGGTCCTTTTGGTTGATTATTATCACTATAGTAGCCATTTTTTGAATCAAAATAAAGCTCTCAGTTTCAACTTCTATATAATCTCATTTATTCCGTAGATAGATAGATAGATAGATAGATAGAGTAAAATAAAGGCATTGGTAAAAATCTTCTTAATACGCTTTCTTTACTTAGAAGATACGTAGTACGTACATTTATGCACACACACACACACACATATATATACATATACTGTATATCAGTGTAACTCACTTCCACACTAGCCAATGCGTGTTATTCTACCTGCAACAAAAAAAAGAAGAAGGTCCCAAAACAAGACATCAATTTGAACATTTGTATTAGTTTTAATGTATTATTTTTGTAAATTTAATTTAAAATAAATTTTCCTATGAGACCGGACTTATGGGACACCCTGTATTTATATATATATATAATTCTACTCATTTGTCTTCTCTACTTTTTATTCAAACAAGGACGCAGCGATAAGCGAAAGCTGTAGTACAGAAAGAGTCATCCCAACTTTTCAAAAATTGTCATCGAAATTTATTCGCAATTGTATGTCTGTTATACAGACATAGTGTACAATTACAGACATACAGTACAGACATACAGACATACAGTAAAAGTGGACCGTTGTGGTTGGCTTAATTGAAATTTATATTCACGAACTGTACGTATATAATAGCGAATAAGGAGTGCCAGAAAGTAGCACAGTGCTTAGACCAGCTAATGCGGCCCAATTATTATTATTACCAGCATCATCGGGGTCGAACCCCCGACCTCAGTGATTTCACTTCGCCTATAGGAAAACGGTGTTACCCACTGAGTTAGGGACGTTGGCTCCTAATGCGCGTAAGTCGTCACATCGCTTCCCGTCGATTAGCGAAGTTAAGCGCCATTGGGTCGGATAGTAATTGGATTGGGAGACCGTCCTCCGCGTTCAGACTATGTAGCGACAGGTGGTTCGGATCCCACGTAAAGCTGTAGGCCCCTTTCCATCATATGACGGGTATGTATCAATAACGGGTTAAACCTCAGCCATGAATGTATATGTACCTAACCACAATTTAAATCAGTGGTTTCCAAACTTTTTGAATTATTACCCCATTTTTACGTGGATTCCTTTCAACCTTTCAAAGGTTCCGTGCGATGGATGATTCCTCATTTCACGAAGGTCAAGTTTGTCGACCCCCCCTATCTTCATAATGACTTCCCACCCTACCTGTACCCTACGTAAAACCAGTCCCAGTGTTGCCCTGTCATTTATTTATGCCCTTTCTGTACTTTAGAAGTACTTGTAGAGTACCAAATTATCCCGCTGAAAAAGCCAAATTACCCCAATAGGGTAATTTAACCTTAGTTTGGGAAACGCTAATTTAACCTAACGTTCATTTACTGAAATAGTTAAATAATGGGAAACTGCTAATAAAGGTTAAAATACCGAAGGTGTATTTCTATTTTTTCTAATTTGAGGGTTCACCACTGTTCTATTCCATAATTTTCATCAAAATATTGAAGAAACATTTATATTTTTGATGAAAGATAATGTTAAAAAATTAAATTTTGACCCTTTCGTTCACGAATTAATTTTTCTTCCCTGTAAACCAAAAAAAGTATAATATTATCGTTATTCCAATCTAAATATTTCAGTAACTATTCACTTATATGGCACACATTTGAGTTCCTTTACCGACAACTTAATTAAACAAGTAGAAAAATTTGTAGAAAAGTTATTACATTTTAGTACAACATATGATATTCTTATTTCCGATCGGACATTACAGGGTTAAAAGTCTTAATTTATTTAAAGGTTGTTAACCCATTATGGACGAGAGATACGAATTGGTAACATTTCAAATAAATGTATTCACAACTTAATCCAACGAAAAATTCCCTCGTTAAAGGGTTAATAGGGTCAATAATATATACCTAAAAGATGTTTAACTAATTCGTATAGATTTCATACTTCATAAAGAAGTTAAATCTTCTTATTTGCGTCATTTCCCTGCGGGGTCATTTCCCTGCGGGTATTATAATAATAATAATATTAATAATAATAATTTTTTAACAAGAATACAGCGAACAAAAAATGGATTATCGCCCAAGTCGGTAATCACTGCAGTGCGGTTTGAAGCAATCCCAAAAAGCTTAATTAAAGTCTGCGCCTATTTAATTTACGTATAATTAAATATATGAGTTAAATTAATTCAAATTATTATTATTACTATCATTATTTACAATAATTAATTACAATTATTAATTTCAATGAGTAAAATAATTAAGTTTTTGTAAATGGGAAATAGTATATATATATATATATATATATAATACATATATATACATACACATTTCAACTGCAAAGAACACGCAGTATAATTAACGTAAAGAACGACGCTTGTATAGGAGAACATTCCGCGCAAGATGAGGAGGGAGAACGAACAAATGGAAAAAAAAAAATATATATATATATATATATATATATATTTTTGTTGAAATTACTTAATTCGCTGCTAATGAATATAGTAAGTATACCAAATTACTAAAGTCAAAGGCATTTTCTCGTATAAATATTACACAAAACACGCGCCATGACAAAACTTAAAAATAAATAATAAATATATTTACTATCAAATATTTTATATTCCTTTATGTAGAAAACTATTTTTTTTTTTGTTCTTTACGACTACTTCCTTTATTGTCTTTCGGTGATTGCGTTTCCTCCTTTATCTGGTTTTTCTCTTTCTCTCTCTTCTCCTTCCTGTCCACAAGTCATGTTCAGTGGTGTCTCTTCCGCTCCTCTGTGCGATTATGGGCGCAAATTATGCGTATTTGTATGTTTGAGCCTTTATTGTTCTTTACGAGAATCTAAACGACCGCATTTGGATCCGGAAAGAAGAAGTAGTCTCGCCCGCCTCATTTTCGCCTTTATGTAAGCATAATGCGCTATTTTCGCACTGCCTTTGCTTATTGATAAAGGAAAAGGAGACTTTATGAGTAAAAATGGTTATAGTCAGTTTAACATTTTAGCGTTCCTATTTTAAAATGAAATAAAAATCTAAATTCGCGCATGCGCCTCTCAACCAAACGCCCGAATTTCTTCAATTGAAGCGAGATGGATATTAATTTCTACTTAATTAATAACGACTCGAGAGACCCTTTTGGAGGGGCGCCCCGATCTGCGGCAAAAGCGCCTTCTTTGACGCGCACCGCACATTCGCGATCATCGTCGCGGAAGAGACAAATGAGAGTCGCCTCGCGCGTCACTGGATTGCGAACAACGTAAACAAACGGTTCGTCATAAACTCGATGTAGGAACAATAATTGTCTGAAGAAAGGAAACGCGATGTAGACGTCTTGACACACTGAAATGAATTAATAGCCTGGAAATCAAGTTAAAAGAATAGTTATGTATTGTATTCTACATTCAAACTTAAACGATAGTAAACAAAGACACTCGGGTATTTTTATCCATAAAATATCTCTCTCTCTCTCTCTCTCTCTCTCTCTCTGCGCCAAAATTAATAGCATCATATTTCCAAAAGAAATGAGGGTTGTTTTAATTCAGTAAACTGTAAACAGATATAGAAAGATAGATGCTCGCTCGCTCTCTCTCTCTCTCAGAAAATTTACTCATCAGACGGACGTTCAATTTTTTTGTTTCACGATTACTTGGGTACGTTCAGCTGAACAATTTCCCTTGTATTATTATTATTATTATTATTATTATTATTATTATTATTAAGGAAGACTAGGAACAGGACCCGAGATTCCTAATAAAAGGAAGCGAAAATAGGAATCTATATTTGGATTCTGTGGTGATAAAGGTCTTTAGTTAATGATGGAGGTCCTCTTTTATTTTGCCACCAGCGCCCATCGATCAGCGGGTCGCCTGCGCTTCGAGAGGACTTTGTCGCGCTCGTGTCTCCTGAATGCAGCCTTGCCCCACTTAATGTCTTCCGCCATATTGTGTCGAGGAGGGCCGCGTGTGAGGGTTGCCTTTTGGCATCGGCTTTGACTTCTCTTTTTGAAACTGAGAATAAATGATCGCAAATCGAATCAAAAGAAAAGAGAGAATCGGACGAGAAGAGGAAGTTTGGAGATTGGTTGATATCTGGTGAAGTTAAAGAGAGTGAAAAGTCGTGGAGGAAAACGCGAGGCAGATATTGATTATAAATAAAATTTAATATATACAAATTATATAGAAAATTCTTTCACTGTTTTTCATACAATCCTAAAATATCTTTGATTAATTAAAAAAAAGATATAGGAATTTTTTATATTAAAAAAAGATATAGGAATTTTTTATATTAAAAAAAAGATATAGGAAATTTTTATATTAAAAAAAGATATAGGAATTTTTTATATTAAAAAAGATATAGGAAATTTTTATATTAAAAAAAGATATAGGAATTTTTTATATTAAAAAAGATATAGGAAATTTTTATATTAAAAAAAGATATAGGAATTTTTTATATTAAAAAAGATATAGGAAATTTTTATAAAAAAAGATATAGGAATTTTTTACATTAAAAAAGATATAGGAATTTTTATATTAAAAAAAGATATAGGAATTTTTATATTAAAAAGATATAGGAATTTTTTATATTAAAAAAGATATATGAACTTTTTATGCTAAAAAAGATATAGGAAATTTTTATATTAAAAAAGATATAGGATTTTTTTATATTAAAAAAGATATAGGAAATTTTTATATTAAAAAAAGATATAGGAATTTTTTATATTAAAAAAGATATAGGAAATTTTTATATTAAAAAAAGAGATAGGAATTTTTTATATTAAAAAAGCTATAGGAAATTTTTATATTAAAAAAAGATATAGGAATTTTTTACATTAAAAAAGATATATGAATTTTTATATTAAAAAAAGATATAGGAATTTTTTATATTAAAAAAGATATGGAAATTTTTATATTAAAAAAAGATATAGGAATTTTTTATATTAAAAAAGATATAGGAAATTTTTATATTAAAAAAAGAGATAGGAATTTTTTATATTAAAAAAGATATAGGAAATTTTTATATTAAAAAAAGATATAGGAATTTTTTACATTAAAAAAGATATATGAATTTTTATATTAAAAAAAGATATAGGAATTTTTTACATTAAAAAAGATATAGGAATTTTTATATTAAAAAAAGATATAGGAATTTTTTAAATTAAAAAAGATATAGGAATTTTTATATTAAAAAAAGATATAGGAATTTTTTATATTTAAAAAAGATATCAAACTTTTTATATTAAAAAAGATATAGGAATTTTTATATTAAAAAAAGATAAAGGAATTTTTTACATTAAAAAGATATAGGAATTTTTATATTAAAAAAAAGATACAGGAATTTTGTACATTAAAAAAGATATAGGAATTTTTATGTTAAAAAAAGATAAAGGAATTTTTTATATTTAAAAAAGATATACAAACTTTTTACCTTTAAAAAGATATAGGAATTTTTTACATAAAAAAAGCTATATGATTTTTTTATATTAAAAAAAGATATATGAACTTTTTATACTAAAAAAGATATAGAAAATTTTTATATTAAAAAAGATATAGGAATTTTTATATAAAAAAAAAGATAAAAGAATTTTTTACATTAAAAAAGATATGGAAATTTTTATATTAAAAAAAGATATAGGAATTTTTTATATTAAAAAAAGATATACGAACTTTTTATATTAAAAAAGATAGAGGAATTTTTTATATTAAAAAAGGTATATGAACTTTTTATACTGAAAAAAGATATAGGAAATTTTTATATTAAAATAAGATAGGAATTTTTATATTAAAAAAAAGATATACAAACTTTTTATATTAAAAAAGATATAGGAACTTTTTATATTAAAAAAAGATATAGGAATAATTTATATTAAAAAAGATATATGAACTTTTTATACTGAAAAAGATAGGAAATTTTTATATTAAAAAAGATATAGGAATTTTTTTATATTAAAAATAAGATATACAAACTTTTATATTAAAAAACATATATGAACATTTTATATTAAAAAAGATATAGGAACTTTTGCATTAAAAAAAGATATACGAACTTTTTATATTAAAAAAATATATGAACTTTTGATACTAAAAAAGATATAGGAACTTTTTATATTAAAAAAAGATATACGAACTTTTTATATTAAAAAAAGATATTGAAATTTTTTATATTAAAAAAAGATATATGAACTTTTTATATTAAAAAAGATATAGGAACTTTTTATATTAAAAAAAGATATAGAAACTTTTTATATTAAAAAAACATATATGAACTTTTTATATTAAAAAAGATATAGGAACTTTTTATATTAAAAAGGATATAGAAACTTTTTATATTAAAAAAAGATATAGAAACTTTTTATACTAATGCGCCTCGGTGGTTAGTGGTTAGCGTCGCTGACTACGAATCCATCGGCCCCGGGTTCGAGACCCGGTGACTGCAGCCGGCGCGCAGCAAAATCCAGCTGTTCATCCTTCCACACAATAAAGAAAGTGGTTGGAGATAAATGGGTACCCTGGGTGCGCTGGGCTGCTGGTGGGGCGTGGTCCGGATTCCACGTTAAACTGTAGGTCTAAGGTGGAGTGAAAAGCTTGACCTTCATCAGAATGAACAATTCGGGCAGAAGCTAACCAAAGGTTATATTAACTCGCACACAAAGGAAAGGAAAGAGTATAACGAAAAGATATATATACACACACAGTAGATATATTGTATATATAAATATACAGTATATACACTGTAAATGTACGGGGTCGGTATACAAGAAATAGTTAAAATAATACCATAATATGTTATTTTTCATTACTATGGACGTAAATACTCAATCACGGCTAATTTACCCCAAAAGGTAATTTTAAAAATATCTTGTTTGGTTGACTCAAATTGAAAGTAAATTTAGTTGATTCTTATATGGCTGGGGGGGGGGGATCTGTTATCGAATATCTTAACCCTCTAACGCCGACTGGGTCGAATACGTACCGTTTCAAATACACGCATTTAGACTTAACCCTACAAAAACGTTCGGCGTTAAAGGGTTAAATAAAACGTGTATCTTTCCTAGTGATTTTTCTCACTATATTCTAGTGTGTGCGTGTGTGTGGTGTGTGTGTGTGTGTGTGTGTCTTTTTCTTCTGTTCCAATTCAGTGTGAGAAAGGTCAAGATTCTTCGTGTAAGAAAAATAGTCCCCATAATAATCGTTCAATTTCAGATAAATAAAAAAGAAAAAGTTAAAATAAACCTGAAATTTTTAACTTTTTAATCGAATAAAATATATTTTTAATTACTGAAAGTAAAACGTGGAAAAATTTTAAAAACTTTAATTTTTTTTTTAATAGTAATTCAACAATTTATCTAATGAAAACCATTATTAAAAACAAGTCCATTAAAATACGTTTGAGACATTATGAGAAACAAATACAAAAACTTATATTTTAATTAAAAATTTTTATTTCAAATTTATTACGTAAATTAAAAATTTTCCAAATGCCGCTTTTTATATCATTATAAAGAATGTAAGATGCAAATTTCGAATAAGAATGTGTATATATATATATACACACACACAGGCTATATTTCCATTCCTTTTCACGCCAGAGAACGAGGAAAAAGGGCATTCAAGCACTGAATACAGCGTAATAATAAAAAAATGAATACATGAGTTAGCGATTTGGCCAAATTAGCATATGAATACAGTCTTCTGCCAGGGTTTTATTAGCCTCAAAGTAAGACAGTCAATTTTTCAAAAAGTGTCAAAATAGGGCTCGATCCTTTGTGGTGAATTCTCGCGTCACAAATGATCGACTGGAAGCCTTTGCACCAGTCAAAATTTATTAAATATTTTTGGCCATGTTTGTTTTCTTTATATGAAGTTATACGGGCGATGAAACCCATATGGAGAGAGATTAATGACCATACATTTTAAATATATTCACAGATGTTAGTTCTTGTGTCTGAATTTTACTTTAAAGGAGCGTAAAAGTGGGGGTTTTTCTTCGAAATTAGTTCCAGAATTTAACAAAATGATTTAGTTTAACTTTAAGGATTACCCTGTTTAGATATTATTTTAATATAAACTTTATAAAACTGGTTTGAAATTTAAACGTTATAAACTGGTTTCAAATGTTATAAACTGGTTTCAAATGTTATAAACTGGTTTCAAATGTAAACCAATCTCAAAGATTGGTTAAATGGTGTTCATGAACGAATTTTTTTGATAATAATAATAATAATAATAATAATAATAATAATAGCCCCCTGTAGTTTGAAAAAGCGCTACAGGATCATTATACTCCACATTCTTTTGGAATGGGCGGTGTGCTCGTTTTTCTGCGCCATTGAGTCGACCCCCGTCGAGAACGGAAACGGCGTTTCAAAGAAATTCGTTTCATTTCATTTAATTTCGTTTGCACACTCTTAATATACTCTTAATATGATACGTGAACTATATTCAATTCCTTCCCCCCCAAAAAAAAAAATCTGGTCTCCATTTTTATTAAAAATAGGTCAATTAATTCCTAAAATTCCCGGAAATTAATTCACTGTTTTATGGAACGTGTCAAGGAATTAAATTTTGTGGAATGTGTTGGGGGCTGAAAGGAATTAAAGAGGTGACTGATAACTTAATGAATGAAATGTAGACTCCGTAAACTTCTTCGGTACAAATATACGACTCGGCCATTTTTCTATGAACATAAACAGATGCATCATCGCAATAAAATTCGTTGCAGATATATTTTAAAAGGTTTTATGGGCAATAACAAAAGCGAATCGGCGCTGAAAAAGAGCGCAAAATTGAATAACAAGAGTTGTTTCAGCCTTGCGTAATGCGTTTAATATGAATGAATAGATGATGAGTTTGAAGAATGTGGCAAGATATATCTTGTTGCGAGAATGATTGCTTATAGCCAGTTTATTTATAGCACTAATATATATATATATATATATACAGTATATATATTACTCAATCAGTTATCCGTGATTCGCATAACCGTGATTTACTAAATGTTATCATTGTGCGCTTATCCGTGATCATGACATCCAGTTAACTGTGATTTGGCGTGGTGTTTACATCCGCGATTCACCTCCCGCCAGCCTACCACAACGCGCCTTATTCAGTGTCTCTCCGCATTACCAAAGACAATTAATATTAGCAGCAATGTTAGCAGACGGGGAGGTTACAATGCACGGTTGATAGGTACGGAAGTATTCTCAGTTGAAATCGGATGAATCATTTTAATAGCCCTGTATATTACATTATAATAGAGTAATACTAGGGGCGGGGGAGGGGCCGCGCGAGGTGGTAAGCCAGTCAGTGGTGGCGAGAAGCAGCGGCTGCACCACTCACCGCGCCGGCGGGGTAGGCTGCGTTAACAGTGAATCTGTGATATCTGGGTTATCTCTGAATTGTGATCGTGATCATACATCGTCCCTCAATACCATAACAAAGTGAGTTCTATAATACGTTGTTTTGCGTAGACAACCAATATTATCATTATTATTATCATTATTATCATCATTATTATTACTAAAAATGATCACAGACAAATTAAGACATTACATATATATATATATATGGTTAACCTTGGTTTTGCTTCCGCCTGAATTGTTCATTCTGATGTAGGTCAAGCTTGTTGCTCCACCTTAGACTTACAGCTTAACGTGGAATCCAAACCACACCCACCACGGGCGATCAGAAATTACAAAGTCCTTGCCCGGACTCGATCTCACGACCTCCCGATCAGCAGCCCAGCGTCTTAACCACTAGGCTATCTAGGGTACCCATTTATCTATCAACCAATGTTTATTGTGTGGAAGGATGAACAGCTGGGTTAGCTGCGCGCCGCCTACGGGGCTGATGGATTCGTAGTCAGCGATGTTAACCACTACACCACCGAGGCGCATAATATATACACCCCAGTCCAACGGATCCCTGCTATCTGGTATTACTTTACTTCAGAATGAGCCTGCGATCGACCATTTTTTACGATGAGAAGCTTGATGAAATAGGCTTACTTTCTAGTCTTATTTCTGCCTTTATAACTTATCATTTTTAATAAGAGCCCAGTAAAGCCTAAAGCTTAAGGGCCAAATTAAATAAAATAAATAGTCGAGCTTCACAATTATTCATGTCATTGTAAATTGAAAATTTATTTATTTTATTATTATTAATAAAGGTTATTCGGAGCTATTGAAGAATAGGGACCCCCAGCCTTCTTTAGTTAGGCTTATAAGGCTAACTAACGAAAATATCACGACCTAACCTAACCAATCGTTAGGTTAACTGTACGCCCTTGACGATTGGTTAGGTCAGGTCATGATTTTCGTTAGTTAGCCTTATAAAGCTAACTAAAGAAGGCTGGGGTCCCTATTTTTCAATAGCTCCGGATATTCTATCTTCTATTCTATTCTATCACGCATAACTGGTTAAGAACCTGGTTCAGGAGTTTATCTGGTTGATTTCTCAATTTGTTAATGTTTTAATTATTCTTTAGAATCGTGTACGAAGTCCTTTCCTCAAAATAAAGTTACGAATTACGTTGAATTTCGGTTGCTGAGTTTTTTCTATTTCGTTTTCAACGTTCTCTGCATCGTTACAATATGGATGATGTCTATATTTTTTCGTCAGCCATTCCATTTTTTTTTTAAATTATTGATAAAGTTAATATTTTTTCTGGTATTCCCACGCGTATCTTCGAAATACAACATTCCCGATGGTTTCCCGTTATCGGTAAAGTTCCCAAGATTTTAGCCGTGATTGTGCTTTTTATTTTTTATTTTTACTATTTTTAGATGTGAATGTTCCTTCTCTGCAGAGGTTTGACGTAGTTCAACTCAGCTGGGATGTTGTTGATTACTTTGTGTTTAGGTCTTCGAGTGTCTTAGGCTTGGTAGAATAGATTCTGTTTTATGTAACCCCATAAAAAACGTCAGGGGGTGTAAAGTGAGACGAGTATAGGGGGCCATTCTACTGGTTCATGAAGGAAGATTAGTCGCCCGGAAAAATGCTTCCTCAAAAAGTTGCGAGTTTCACAAGCAGTGTATGGAGGTGCTCCATCCTGCTGAAACTACAGGGTGAGCGAAAAGTCCCTGTGCACCTGCAAGAAGTGTAGTGAACCTGTACCTGCACTGTGTTGGAAGTGGACAGGTGCACAGGGACTTTTCGCTTACCCTTACTATGAATCTACGGTAATGTAGTTATTTCTTTTCTGGACAAACTAATTAGTTGCCGTAAGTAGAAATTTTACAGCGTCGGACGGTATGAATTTTTGTGTTACCTTATTATTTTTCCAGTTTCATTCTCAAAGAAGTAGAGACCTACTACACCATACCACCCAACAGCACCGCAAATATTGAGTTTAGCAACACTATGTGGAACTTCTAATAGAGCGCCAGCATGATTTCCCCAGTAACGAAAGTTTTGCCGATTAATCTCCCTAAAGAGATGTGCATAACACTTGTCAGTGAAGGGGGTGTGTTTCAAAAACTCAGGATCTTCTTCTAGCTTTGTTAACATCCATGTTGCGAATTTTATTCCTGAAACATGTGAATGAATTTTGTAGGGAAAAAAGGTTTAATTCAGTAGGAAGTATACGATACCGAGATGTTCGTGAAATACCTACTTCCGATGACAAACGTCAAACTGACTTCTGCGGACTGGGCGCAATAATTTCATGAATCATGTTTACGTGTTTCGCAGTTCTTGTGGATCGTCATCAACCACTGTTACCCTTCCGTTGATTGCTTACATTTTCTTTTGTTCATATTATATAACCTTTGGTTAGCTTCCGCCCGAATTGTTCATTCTGACGAAGGTCAAGCTTGTCACTCCACCTTAGACCTACAGCTTAACGTGGAATCCGAGCCACGACCAACCAGCAGCCCAGCGTCTTAACCACTACGTTACCCAGAGTACCCATTTATCTACCAACCACTTTCTATATCGTGTGGAAGGATGAACAACTGGGTTTTGCTGCGCGCTGGCTGCTGTCACAGGGTCTCCAACCCAGGGCCGATGGATTCGTAGTCAGCGACGTTAACCACTACACCACCGAGGAGCATGTTTGAAATTTTCTAAATGTAATGAGTGGGTTGTTTGACTTCCTTCGCAACATCTAAGGTCATATAACGGAGGGGACCTACAACTTTACGTAGGATCCGAACTAAGGGTCGCTACAAAGCCTGGACTTTAGTATAACTTCTCATTCAACCTTGCCTAGTTTGTTATTTCGGCAGGTAACGAGATCGAACCAGGCGTTACTTTGCCTAAAGGGAGACGGAAGTATTCTTAGTCCCAAAGTGATACTTCGAAATAAAACAAATTGTCAATAAAATTCGAAAGTTACCCTTCCCCACCCCATCTGGGCACCCCCTAAAGATGGGTTATATAAGTTGAGACTGGAAGGTTGGGAGAGGTTAGTGGCGGGAAACCCAAGCTGAAAGGTTGGGGCCAAAAGCGGATTATATTAGAGACTGGATTAAATTTTTTTAATTAATATCTAATAATTAATTAAAAACACTTTCTCAATTAATATCTAATAATCAAGAACACTTTCTCAATTAATATCTAATAATTAAGAACACTTTCTCAATTAATATCTAATAATCAAGAACACTTTCTCAATTAATATCTAATAATCAAGAACACTTTCTCAATTAATATCTAATAATCAAGAACACTTTCTCAATTAATATCTAATAATCAAGAACACTTTCTCAATTAATATCTAATAATTAAGAACACTTTCTCAATTAATATCTAATAATTAACTATGAATACTTATTTCGTCCTTGCATCTAACAAATAAATGCGGAATTATGGACTTTCTTTGAATTTCTTCATCGGTGTCACGTCCCAATACGGTGCCAATCTGCATTAAGTGAATATATATATATATATATATATATATATATATATATCAGCAAACAACCACAGGGAAAAGGAAACACAAAGTCCGAGCGCTTTCGTGATATATTCACATTATCAAGGAGGAACAGAAAATAGACGGAGATTACAAAGTAAATGAGTTAAATAGACAAGCAAAAAATTCACAATCGGCACCTCAAATTAAAGGCCTTAAAGCCCTCTAAAGATTTTTTCAATTGATAACATAATCTGTAGGCTGCTAAATTACAAATTTAAAAGAAGTATACCGTATAGATGAAAAAAAAAAAAAAAGAAAACAGAGAACAAAATTATTATAATGGTTATTAACACTAATATTTAATTAAAGCACGCAATTAATTGGCAAGAATTTAATGAAAAACGAATAGATAACGTAGATAACAAATAGATAACATATTCTGTGCTGCTAAATTACTATATAGATGAAATTAGACAAAACACCAGTACAGAAAACAAAAATTATTATAATGGTTATTAACACTAATATTTAATTGAAGTAGGAAATTAAGTGGCCCGAAATTAATGAAAACAAAGGGAATGTTGCCATCGTCTTACAGATTATTACAAAATTTCTACAAACAGTCTGGAAAAAAATTGTTTTCCCAAAAGCAACCCAGTTCAAAAGTCCAATAAACCCCCAGCAACCAAAGATTATACACGAAAGAAATATTACAATTAAAATAGACACATAAGAATGTTAACAGTTCTTACAATAATATTTATTTATTTAACCAGGGCAAACCATTAAGGGGCAAGAATGCAGTTAAGAAAACAGTAGGCCCTTCGCCAACTTTCTGACAATGCACGAATCTAATTTGTACAACCCAGGGCTAATATTAAGGACCAAATCCGCATTATTCTTGATCACACTTGATTCCAGTATATTTCTGCTAACAATAGATTTACTAAACCTTAATTTGGAAGCATTTTTCCAATCAATGGGATGATTAGTATCTCTTACGTGAATGAAAATGGCGTTAGATTCCTGGCCACTTCTTATACTGTATTGATGCTGTTTAATACGTACCTCAAGGGTCTTACCAGTTTGGCCAATGTAAAATTTATTACATATTGTGCAAGGATTTTATATACACACAACCATCTAACGCCATTTTCATTCACGTAAGAGGTACTAATCATCCCATTGATTGGAAAAATGCTTCCAAATTAAGGTTTAGTAAATCTATTGTTAGCAGAAATATACTGGAATCAAGTGTGATCAAGAATAATGCGGATTTGGTCCTTAATATTAGCCCTGGGTTGTACAAATTAGATTCGTGCATTGTCAGAAAGCTGGCGAAGGGCCTACTGTTTTCTTAACTGCATTCTTGTCCTTTAATGGTTTGCCCTAGTTAAATAAATAAATATTATTGTAAGAACTGTTAACATTCTTATGTGTCTATTTTAATTGTAATATTTCTTTCGTGTATAATCTTTGGTTGCTGGGGGTTTATTGGACTTTTGAACTGGGTTGCTTTTGGGAAAACAATTTTTTTCCAGACTGTTTGTAGAAATTTTGTAATAATCTGTAAGACGATGGCAACATTCCCTTTGTTTTCATTAATTTCGGGCCACTTAATTTCCTACTTCAATTAAATATTAGTGTTAATAACCATTATAATAATTTTGTTTTCTGTACTGGTGTTTTGTCTAATTTCATCTATATAGTAATTTAGCAGCCTACAGATTATGTTATCTATTTGTTATCTACGTTATCTATTCGTTTTTCATTAAATTCTTGCCAATTAATTGCGTGCTTTAATTAAATATTAGTGTTAATAACCATTATAATAATTTTTGTTCTCTGTATTGGTTTTTTTTTTTTTTTTTTTTTTCATCTATACAGTATACTTCTTTTAAATTTGTAATTTAGCAGCCTACAGATTATGTTATCAATTGAAAAAATCTTTAGAGGGCTTTAAGGCCTTTAATTTGAGGTGCCGATTGTGAATTTTTTGCTTGTCTATTTAACTCATTTATTTTGTAATCTCCGTCTATTTTCTGTTCCTCCTTGATAATGTGAATATATCACGAAAGCGCTCGGACTTTGTGTTTCCTTTTCCCTGTGGTTGTTTGCTGATTAATAAGGTCACGTGTTATTTTGTGATTTTAGTGCATATATATATATATATATATATATATATATATATATATATATATATTAGTCATTTGAGAGTAGGCCCTATAATAATGTAATTAAATTAATTAAAAATTGTTTATGGGTCACCAATTTGACCTTTTGACCAAATAAATAATGTCAGTAATAAAGGAAGGTGATTAATAATCTCCATGTTTTGTTTTAAATTTTATAAGCAAAATGAAAGGTAATTACTTAGTGATTAACAATTAGATAGTTTATACAGAAATTTGAAAATATTACGATTACTGAATGCTGAGAATAAAAGTCATTACATGGAGGACAAAAGTACAGTGATTCGATGGTATTCGATACAAATATTAGTTAACGTTGCACACACACACACACACACACACACACACACACACACATACACACGCCAAAAAAAAACGAGTCTGATGCAGGGTATTGGAAACACTTTAGAGAACCTATTTCAGTTAGGCTAAAAGTTTGTGTGAATGCTCAGGCCCGTAGCCAGGAGGGAGTTGGGGGGATCGAACGACCCCCCCCCCCTACCTTAACAGGAAAGGTCCACTTTTGTAACCATAGTTATAACTTATGATGTGATATTATAATATATAACATCATTTAGTAAATTAACAATTGTATTTTCTTTGCATTTGTTTTTCTGAAACCACAAACTACTCTAAACTACTCTAAACGCCTTCCGCAGTGACAAGGTCGTTGTACCAAAAGGCCCGCCTTTCTACAATTTCGACCCCCACCCCTTGGGAAGTCTTGGCTACGGGACTGATGTTGCATTCTTTATAACAAGGAACTTAATACGACACTAAAACACTGTACACCGAATGAGTTAGGCCTATGCAAAAGGTTATAGATACTAAGTTTATATGAAAGCTATAGGCTATAGTGTGAGAGAGCCTATAAACAAAGATTTTTATGCGATGATGCTTGAAGTTGAACTTTGACTTGAAACGTCATCCATTAAACGTTTGAGGGATGACAAACCGTTAAAATGTTTTTGAAACTGTTCACAATATAACTGACGTAGGTATAAGAAAGCTTTCGTAAGCGTTTGAGGGGTATACAGCGTTTGTAGAGGTATACAGGGCCAAAACATCACTTTCTCGGACCCGTTATATCCGTATCTATCTATCTATCTATCTATGTTAGAGTCAATGTCTAAAATCAGGCAATTTGTAAATTGACTGTTATTTTAGGCAATGTGTCAAATTGTGATACACACAAAACCTAGCTTAACCTAATCTAACCTTTCTGATAATGTTGCATATGCAGGTTCACTGGTATTTCCCAATATGTTGCCTAAAAATTCATTAGGTTAGGTCAGATTAGGTTAAGTTTTGCGTGTATCGTATCACAATTTGACACATTGCCTGACTTTAGATATTGACTGTAACATATATATATATATATATACACACACACGACACACGTGTGTGTGTGTGTGTGTGTGTGTGTGTGTGTGTGTGTGTGTGTGACTGAAACCTTTAATACATACCAATACATTTTAAATTTGAGGAAAATTATGTATTTTAAGAAAGTCGGCTATGATTAATTTGACCTATATTTTATACGCTTTTCATCTTTCTTTTATGACTTGGATGAGTTAGGTCGAATTGAAATAAAGTTTGAATTGGATTTTTAGTGTCATTCAATATAATTCTACATCTGCTTTATTTCAATTTGGACCCATCGGATGTTATTCCAGTTCAACCTTGTTCCTAATCTAAGCTAGTCTCACCTAAGCTAAATTTTGTAGGTATTGTAATTTGCAAAACCTGCTTTTGTCACTGTACAGTATATACAGGGTGGGCCGTAAGTTTCCATACATAGGAAAAATAAACATTTTTTTATGGACAACCATTTTTATTTATATAATATGCTCTACATGGTTGCCATCGTTTTGAAAACACATTTCAATACGTGTTCCCCACTGTTGATGAACACGCATTAGCACAGTTGACGTTATGCTTGTAATGGCGTTGGTGATACGTTCCTTTAGATGATTTATGTCTCGTATCTTTTCCTGATACACCATGGCCTTCAAGTGCCCCCAAAGATAGAAATCAAGGGGGGTGAGATCTGGGGATCTGGGAGGCCACTCCACAGGACCACGCCGACCAATCCAAGCATCCGGAAACTGCTGATCCAAATACCGACGCACGTGAAGACCATAATGAGGTGGAGCTCCATCTTGCTGGAAGTAAACTGGGAAGTTACCTTCCTCGTTTAGCAGGGATGGGAAAATCTCTTCTTGCAACATGTTAAGATACCTTTCGGCATTAAGATTTCCACTGACAAAAATTGGTCCAATAATTCTGTCACCCCATATCCCGGCCCACACCATCACTTTACCGGCACCTTGCATCTTCGTCGGACTCAGCCAGTTAGGGTTAGCATTACTCCAATAACGTATGTTTTGCCGATTAACCTCTCCATTGACGTAAAAATTTGCTTCATCAGTAAACAAGATCTTACAAACGCATATTCTTAGGGTATCTGAAACATAAAAACAAACGTTTAAATTTTCCTGTGTATGGAAACTTACGGGCCACCCTGTATACTGTGCACTGTATAGTATTGTATATGTGCACTGTATAGTATAGTATACTGTGCACTGATAGAGCAGAACGCAAACTATAATACCTACAAATTTAGCTTTGGTAGCTAACATAGATATTATATATTTAAGAGAAACGAACTTGCATCAATGTGAAAAAGTTTGAAAATTGCGTCGAATACTCTAAACTAGCAATAAATGACTAAAACGTATAGATTTGGGTGTTGTATTTACATGTAAAATACTTATACATGTGAGGTGAAGCTAAAAAAATTGAACAGTGCAGTCAAAATACTTATTTTAGAAGCAAAAGAACTAAACCTAACCATTATGGAAGTGTACAGACCACCAAACACCACAAAAAGCTAATTTAAATTTACTGTTAATGAAATTAAAAACGCAGCGCGTAATATAATAATCTGTGGGGATTTTAACTTCCCATTCGTAACATGGAAGGGAAATGGTGGTTATTTATCTTACGAGGTTCTATGGCAACATTACAAACTATGACAGAACTCAAGCAATAATGTGAAACGACTCGAAAGGGAACATTTCGAATTTAATTTTGACAAATAACAGTGAGAAGATAATAAATAAAAATGTAACACAAACCAATTTTTCTGATCGTAACTTAATCGTAATACAAATAAAAATAGAAATCAGAAACTTAAAACTGATCCTACAGAGACATAAGCTATATGTGAAAGATTACATATGAATTGGAAAAAAGTAGATTGGATAAATATAAATTGAAAATTAAAAGAAGTAAATTGGGAGTTGCTACTTTGCGATAAAAACTCCAAAAGAAATACTACATATGGTAGAAAACGAAACAAAACCAATACTATTGAAACATGTTCCGAAGCGCAAACAATAAAACGTAGCAAACTCGATATAAAAGTCAGAACGCGAGTTATAAAACAGAAACAAACCTTTAAAAATATTCATTGATGCAGAACGGACGTAAGGAAACTCAATTTAGAAAAGAAAATACAAAACAGATATAATCTTAAAACAGACGTTTATTCGCAAGACAAACAAAAGAATGGCAAACAAAAATAAACTAAAATATTTTTACACCTTTTGCAAAACCGAAAAGGACATATAAAGAATTAGCGAACTGCATAAGGAATAATACAACCTGATATTAGTACCCATAACCCGAGAACAAAATAGATAATTCAGATAAACTCTTCGACATATAATAAATACAACTCAGTCAAGAACCCCCAGATAGTATGTAATCGTTACATCAACGTTGATATTTGGTTAGGTTGGTTGGGTTAAGGTTACGATTAACATGTAAACGTTGAACTAACGTTCGTGTAAAGCTTTCATTATAGTGATAACTGTTGTATGGAAAACTTCAAGCAAATGTTAGAATAACGTTCGCGCGAAAACAAAATTAAATTTTAAAGTTATTTTAGTTTAGGCCTATATGAACATTTTATAATCTTTGTCTATCACCCACTAGTGGATGGCAAATATTTTATTAGTTATATGGAATACGTTACAGCGCTACATTAAAACTGATAAACCAACCAACCAACAAACATTTTTTTCAGTTCTAAGAGAGACCTGGAAAGTGAAAAGTATATTTACAGGCGCGGATACAGATGGGGGGTGGATTTAAGATTTGTCATGCCGGTGTCATGTAAATATTGCCAGCTCAATAGTACTAGTACTAAAATAGTACTATAATAGTACGATAATATTATACAATAATATTAAAAATGATCAATTATAGAATACGAAATGTCATTCAGGTTAAAACTAGAGGAGTTAAGCCCCCGCACCCTCCTCCTGTATCCGCGCCTGATTTATGTATTCTCATAGATTTAATAGAACTTTTAAAAGATGACAGTGAACTGTTGGCTTATTTGCAATTTAAAAATTTGGTGAAAGATACTGTAAATTGTTAGAACTGTAATATAAAGTGTAAAACTGGTGCTAAATAGTATACAGGGTGAGCCAAAAGTCCCTGTGCACCTGTCCATTTCCAACACAACGCAGATACAAATTCACTACACTTCTTGCAGGTACACAGGGACTTTTCGCTCACCCTGTATGTTCAGGTGTCCTTGCAAGAAGTGTATTTTTATGTTGTCATAAGTTCCATTTAAATTATGGTAATATATCTACATACACACACAGTATAAGTTCGTTTTGAAACATAAGCTGCATTTTTTTGTTACCAGAAAGTATTTTTCTGGGTAATTTCGATGTTTTTTGAAAGAATCTAAGCTCCGTTTCTTGTTCAAATGAGCAGTTTTCGAGATATCTTTACAGTATTTCTGGTGCAGATGAAAATATTTGGAAAACCATTTATATTCACGAGAAACAGATCTCAGATTCCTTCAAAAAAATGTCAAAATTAACCAAAGAAAAGTACTTTCTGGTGAGGGAAGTACTTAATCTAACCAAACCTAACCTAACTAGACCTAACCGAACCTAACTAGATCTAACCTAACTTGATCTGACCTGACCTGACCTAACCTAACCTGACATAACCTTTTCCGAGATAGCACTCTTTATCACATTTGGGGCATTTACGTGATGGCAAATAACACCGTGATTAGAAAGAAATCCAAAACCTTTTGATCGTCAACACCAATTAGGCGAATTAGGTCTTCAAAGTCTACTTCACACCCACTGCACATAGCCATGGCAAGAACTAACCTGAAAACTAAACAAAAACTACACTGAAAAAGTAACGTAACAGTGACGTAATTCAAGAGAAAAAATGACATTGACCAATCTTCACCAAGCAAACATGGCGAATAGTTGTTTGATATATATATATAATATATATATATATATATATATATATATATATATATATATATATCGACAAAAATGATTGGTTAGATTTTGGTTTAATAAACGTTTGTATGCAAAAATTACGTTGAATCAACGTTAGCATTGCAACGTTATATCAACGTTACGGCAAACCTTAATGTAATATTGTCATACTATCTGGGACGGGTATGTGCACAACTAAACAAATTGATTTTAAATTCTCGGAAATGAACATAATTAATGATCTGTCATAAATACAAGCAAATTCAGCACCAGGACCAGATACATGGAGCGCTGTTTGTAAAGAAATACAAAGAGAGTAGAACCAAGCCACTATACTGTACTTAGTATGGAGAAAATCAGTCGCCACAGGACAAATACCAATTCGATTGAAGAATGCGAACATTGCTCCCTATATTCAGAGGAAGTGACACAGCAATGCCTAAGAATTATTAATTAGAATTATTAATTAAGAATTAATAATTAATTAATTAATTAAGAATTATTAATTAGAAACAAAATTGCTATCTTGAAAAGAAATTATTCAGTCCGAGCCAACATGGATTCATAGCTGGAAGATCGTGCCTGTCACAGTTATTAGAACACAAAGAGAAAATAATGGACACGTTATAGCGCAACGTTGTAGCGCAGTCAAAATATAGAGGTAATATATACAGACTTTGCTGAAGCTTTTGATAAATGTTTTAACGTGTTTATAACACACAAACATGACCAAAATTAGCGAAAAGCCGAGCCGATGTATATTTAATCTTCTAGCCCAAAGAACACAAAAATTATATGTAAATGGAATTAAATCTAAAGTCTCAGAAGGTCTCAGAAGTCATCAGCTCTGCCCCACAAGGTTTACAATATTAGCTCCCTTATTGTTTATAATAATGATTGCAGGCGTTAAAGACACAGACATTAGAGATAACGCTGTATTATACTTCTTAATCTTTCATTACTGGAGTATATTAATGCTAAAAATAATTTTAGTAATGTATACTGTTAATAATAATAATAATAATATTAATAATAATAGTTGGATCACCTGAAGATCAGGGCCCCCAGCTTTCTTTAGTTAACCTTATAAGGCTAACCACGAAAATATCACGACTTAACCTAACCAATCGTTAGGGCAACTGTACGCCCTTGACGATTGGTTAGGTTAAGTCATGATATTTTCGTTAGTTAGCCTTATAAGGCTAACTAAAGAAGGCTGGGGGCCCTGATCTTCAGGTGATTCAATAAAGGAGATTAATAGAGTGAGTTTTCTTCCTTTAATAAGCAAAACAATAAATGATAAAAGTCATAGTAACATTATAATTGAGCGAATGCAAATTCCCAGGATAAATGACATTTAAGTGGATTATTAATGATTGACTTATAACTGCGCAGCAGTTTATTCGATGGCTTATAACTGCGCAGCAGTTTATTCGATGGCTTATAACTGCGCAGTAGTTTGTTCGATGGCTTATAACTGCGCAGTAGTTTGTTCGATGGCTTATAACTGCGCAGTAGTTTATTCAATGGCTTATAACTGCGCAGCAGTTTATTCGATGGCTTATAACTGCGCAGCAGTTTATTCGATGGCTTATAACTGCGCAGTAGTTTATTCCAATGAATACAAGAATGCGCGCGATTAGACAAATTCGACTTAAGAAATTAACATAGGCTTAGGTGGAAACCTGATTAAGATAGCTTCTGGCATCTTGCATAATACAAACTTGACTGAGGATTTAAAACATACAGTGAAATATGCCTGTCTTGTAAGTTTCTTAAATAGAATAGTATAAGTCACTTTATCATATGCTTTGTTTACATCTATGAAAGAGCTAAGTAAATGTTTGAATTACTGCCAGTACATTGAAATAAAACATTCTTTAATACATAAATACAATAATATAAAACCAAACTTCAAGTATAAGCCTGCCATACTTCGACATAAGCAATTTACGAAATTTTTATTCGTTCCCCCTCTCTCCCCCTACACCCCAAACACGCATATTTCATACGAGGTCAGAGGTTGAAGAAAGCTTTTCTCCTCCAAATACTTCCTTCATTAGCATCAGAAGATCTCCGTGACCCTGCTGATCGCCAGAAGCGTTTTCCGCCCTTGTTTGATTAATCTGAGGTTGTAATTAGTGAGCGAAAGAGAACTTGGCGCGGAGTAATCGGGTTCCAAACAGGCGGGATAAGAGGCCGCGCGTGACAAACGAAATCCTTCTACCATGACGATCTTCGTTAACATTATAATAATTATGACAATTTTATTATTATTAAAGAATATATATATATATATATATCATGCATGATTACGTACGATGTTGCATTATATTTATGTATGGGACCCCCATAGATTTGAATTAAATGCTGCTATTGGTTTGAGTGGCAGGGAGACTAACGGGCAAAACACCTCGGTTACGTTGTGGCCATTGTTGCAGCACCGCTTCCCGTCGATCAGCGAAGTTAAGCGACATTGGGTCTGGGGTTGTAGTTTAATGGGAGACCGTCATCTGTGTCCAGAGGTTCCCTGTAGATCCCCTCTGTTTCAAGCGAAATGAAAACACTGATGTCGAGGGTTCGAATCCCGATGATGCTGGTCCTAATAATAACATAGGAGTCAGAATAATGATGCGCATTTCTTAAATATTAACTCTTGTATTATTACTACCGTCCTTATCGGGGTTCGAACCCCGACCTCACTGTTTTCGCTTCGCTTACTGGAAAACAGTGTTACCCAGTGAGTTACGAACGCTGGCGAAACACCTATTAAGGTGTTACTTTTAATTTTACTACTCCTTTTAAGTGTATAATTGCATTTTCGGTTCGGCCTGAACCCTTTACCGCCGAAAGTGACGAATTGGCAACGTTTCAAATAAACGCATTCATAAGTTAACCCTACAAAATATTTTGGTGGTAAGGGGTTAATTAATCTTTCTCAGGCTCATTCGTCATCATTATTTCGTTGAACGTTCGGTCTAATACATCAATATATATATATATATATATATATATATATATATATAATATATACACAAGCAGCGTGAACTGTAAATAAACCATAAATAATTTGAACAAATATAAATAACTACAAATACAGTGTATAAACTAGAGAAAAATAAAGTAATTTAATGTTAGTCACTTGAAAAGAGAGTACAGGGTAGCCCATAAGTCTCAGTCGGTTATAAATAAAGCGAAAATCGATTACTAAGGAAAGAATATTTGTCGAGATAGTCATAATATTTTCGACAATGGATGATCAATAAATATTTCTAAACTTATTTTTTTTTTTGTATTTTCGCTTTAATTATGACCGATTGGGACTTATGGGCCACCCTGTATAAGTTCATTAAAATAATTATCTTTATTTATAAAAGATGTTTTAGCGACTGTGTATCCGTACATCCTTTTTTATTCCCTAAACGAATGTCGTTTTCTTAATATTGTATGATGAGATCCCTTCAGCCATCCCCATTGATTAAAAAAAAAAAAAAAAATTAATGGGTAGCGCCCACTGCATACTGAAAATAAATTGCTATAATTAAAACTGCAAAGTTTCTCTTCAATTTTCTTAAAGAATAAAAAATAATTAAAATATTGGTAACCAAATCAAGAAAGAATTGTGCAGTTAATTTATGACCTCTGCGATTTTAGCTCAGTTATTTTACCTTTTTTTTTAACTGACATTTCCAAGATTTTATAATACCATTTTTATCCGGATCTGTTTAAACCTCTTTATTACAAACCACTGATAAATAAACCGTTAGAAACGACCATCCATTGAGAATCGACAGAAATATCGGAGCTTAAGATCTGTCTAAGTGGCCAATAAAAGTTTATTTCAAATTTTCAATGCTCCACTAGTAGTTATCCCTAATATACATTTTTTCCTTACAAACAATTTTTTTTTTTTTTATTATTATTATTTCTGGCAATTAGGTACATGGGATAGAAAACGTTCTTCTTTTGTTTATGCTTTTTCCACCAATGAATTCCCTAAGAACATTAAAAGCCAAGCTTTTCACGAAACCCCTCTTTTTTTTTTTTAACTCACATTCCCCTCACCCCCACTCCCCTTCCTCACTACGCCAAAATATAAAGATCTTGAAAGCAAATCTTCCAAGATTCTTTTCTCTCGACCGACTCTGTAGTAATAAATCGCGAATCTGAGAAGCGTTTCCTCCTTGATTTCTGCCTCCCCGCCCCTTCCTCCTTCAGCTACTTCCTCTGTCCTTTCATGACTTTATCGCTTCTTATCGTGAGCCACTTATAGCTAGCCTTCGTCCTCTCTATTCACTTAGCCATGTTGGCCGCCTCCCGTTTGACAGCGCCTTTCAACTCCACGGTCTCACTCTGCTGCAATTCTAAAGCTAAGAAGCCATAAAGCAGCGGCTCTTTTGGCTTCAACCGCCAGCCTTTATTTCAGTCTATCACAAGACCTATTTTCGCCTAGTGCTTATGAAGAAATATTGGCTTGCAAGTTCTGGTCAGTGGGAAAGACGGATGGACCAAGATGGAGGATTCGCTTAATGACCGAAATCAGGTCGTGTGGAGGCACAGATACACAGATCGGATCCATTAACCAGATGGAAGGCCGAAGGCGACTGGAAGGGAGGAAGAGGAAGATTAGCATCTTCTCACAAAAGGATTCAGAAACAAAGTTTAGATACTCTATACATACTTACAAAAAGGTATGAAAACTCTAACGCTTAGACTATCCCTCTTATATATATATATATATATATATATATATATATATATATATATATATAAAAGGCACAGTTACGGTTCGAACATATCTGCAGAAAAAGACTATATATTTAAACTGTTACAGTTACATTAAACTGTTACTCTAACATTTAATTACTGTTCACCAAACTGTAGTAAATAATTCGTTTGAATGTGAATTCTAGCGACCAACTGTATAATTTTTTCACCCTTTTCTCTTATACAAACACAATGATGTGGCAGTTACTTTTTTTGTAACTAATTACAGTTACTAGTTATTGCCCCATATAAGTAACTATTTACAGTTACTGCCCCAAATAAGTAACTATTTACAGTTACTAGTTACTGCCCCAAAATAAGTAGCTAGTTACAGTTACTGCCCCAAATAAGTAACTAGTTACAGTTAATGCCCCAAATAAGTAACTAGTTAGTTAATGCCCCCAAATAAGTAACTAGTTACAGTTACTGCCCCAAAATAAGTAGCTAGTTACAGTTACTGCCCCAAATAAGTAACTAGTCACAGTTAATGCCCCAAATAAGTAACTAGTTAGTTAATGCCCCCAAATAAGTAACTAGTTACAGTTACTGCCCCAAATAAGTAACTATTTACAGTTACTAGTTACTGCCCCAAATAAATCACTAGTTACAATTACTAGTTACTGCCCCAAATAAATAACTATTTACAGTTACTAGTAACTGCCCCAAATATGTAACTAGTTGCATTTACTAGTTACTGCCCCAAATAAGTAACTATTTACAGTTACTAGTAACTGCCCCAAATATGTAACTAGTTGCATTTACTAGTTACTGCCCCAAATAAGTAACTAGTTACTAGTTACTTCAAAAGTTACTTTCGACATTTTTCCTTGTTTTAGCGAGCATCTGACTCTGATAAAAGTACTTTCTTTCCCCGACAAGTAATACTTGCCAACATTGTTGTTCATTTGTTTCAGATTAACTGTGATTTAACGAATAAATAACAAGATTTTATCACAGTACCATTACATACAGTATATGTCGTCAGTAAATAAACTTGCATTGAATATACAGGGTGTTCATAAAAGATCTGAACGATTTGATTCGTTAATATTTTTCATACTAAGTATGTTATAAAGCATAAAGCATGTGTAAGCGATAGAGCAACTAATAAAGTATTTTTTGTACAAGACCAAGGTTGTCGACATCCATGAATTACGAATCAGGATCAGATTTGCAGTAGCCATGGTCGATGCTGGCATGCTTGAACGCTCATGGCGAGAAATTGAATATCGATTGGATGTTGTACGGGCGACCAATGGCGCACATATTGAAGTTTATTAAAGATGTATGTAAAAATTTTAGCTGTGAGAAGTCAAATGGACAAACTTGTTTCTTTGTATGTTATTGGGTTATCACATTAATAAAGATTGAAATCGTTCAGATCTTTTATGAACACCCTGTATGTCGTCAATAAATAAACTTCCATTGAATATATGTCGGGAGGAGTGGTGTTTTTTACCGGCATTTGCCCTTGGCCCCTCCTTCTTGCACACAAAAAAAGTATTTTGTTAACTTTTTGGCCTCAAAGAAAAACGTATTTGGTGAAGGTACAAATGTTTATGATTTTTTGTAACTTGTTACAGTTACTCGACCGGAAAATGTAACGTTACTGTTAGAGTTACTAAAAAATGTAATGATTACTGAATAACTAGTTAACATCACAGCACTGTTTTTTTAATGCAGGAAGGAGAGGCCAAGGGCGAAATACAAACGTTATCCTTAAAAGTGATTTTGCAAATGAATGGTTAGGGGCTTATGCATTAAGTTTATTAAAAACAAAATCCCTCGGTCATGTGAGGAGGGGACTTAAAACTTTGCGTGGGATCCGAACCACGGGTCGCTCCATAATCTAGATGCGGAGGATGGTCCCCCATCCAATTATTCCCTAGACAGAATGTCGCTTAACTTGGCTGATCTACGGGAAGCGGTGTTGAAACAGGGCCAGGACGTAGCCCCCAAACGCTCATTAAAGTTAAATGTTGGGGATGGGAAGTCACGAAACAGAATGAAATAATGCATCAGAGCGGAGGTCATGGCGGAGGTCATGGCGGAGGTCATGTCGTAATAATAACATTAGTATTTAACATTTTTTAAGTCTCAAAGATGTTAAAATATTCGTAGTAAAAAATAAATGTCATACCAAAGGCGAAAAATTTACATGGAGGTCAAAATATGATAATAAAAACCCACTCTAATAGACAGAGTTTATTTCCACAACAGTTTCGATACCCACTGGTATCCTCTTCGGGTGGATACAGAAAAACGAGTGCCTGTATCGTTTTTCTGTATCCACCCGAAGAGGATGCCAGTAGGCATCGAAACTTGTGGAAATAAACTCCGTTTATTAGTGCGGTTTTATTGTCAGACGTCATATCAATTGTTCCATAATTGATTCTTTTCAAATATGAGAAGTTTTGAAAGTTTTATAATAAAAAATGTGCTCATCAGAAGAAAAAAATTCTATGAATTTGATATAATTCTTCCTCTGATGGAGAAAGCTGTATCTCCGAAACGTCTTTGCATCTTTTAAGATTTTCCCTCAACTAATTATAATTTTTTGCTGAATTTTTAAACTATCGGTACATTTTCCATAGATTTTATCATAGTTCTTCTTTTACGTAAAACATATAACTCGTAAGAAAACTAGTATATATAATTATATATATATATATATATATATATATGTGTGTGTGTGTGTGTGTGTGTGTGTGTGCGTGCGTGTGTGTGTGCGCGTGTGGGCTACGTCGTGGCCAATGTCGTAACACCGCTTCCCGTTGATCAGCGAAGTTAAGCTACAGTGGGTCTGGGACTCTGGGTAGTAGTTGAATGGGAGACCGTCCTCCGCGCTCAGATTATGTAGCGACCGTGGTTCGGATCCCACGTAAAGCTGTAGGTCCCCTCCGTCATATGACCTTAGATGTTGCGAAGGAGGTTAAACAACCCCAATACAGAAATATATATATATATATATATATATATATATATATATATATATATGTGTGTGTGTGGTGTGTGTGTGTGTGTGTGTGTGTGTGTATATATATATATATATATATATATCATTATGAGTTATGTATTTTAAAAATTTTCTATTACCGGAGTAAATTTAGTTGGTTGAGCTTTTCTTCTTTGTACGCATAACAAATCAAGTGTAGCGATGGAAAGGCTTTCACAAAAGCTTAACCTCCCCATTTGAATTAATATTATGAAATATAGTCGCAATCCCCGTGCGTCCGTTGACGTCCCTTGACAGGCGCGCATCGTCGTCGTTCGTCGTCCGCTCGCGTCGTCGGTCGACCGACGACGACGACGACTTTCAGTCCTCCGCTCCCTCCGTATATATAATAATCGACTTACGGTGATATTTTTCCTTCGGTTTTGATACTGAAACGCAATCGGTTTGGGTGTCCGTAGACAAATGCGTGAGTGACCGAATAAGGAGAAAGCCACTTCCTACAAATTTATTTTCCATGCAAAATTTTAAAATGTTTAAAAATTCAAGCGGATATACTCTGTATATTTTTAAAACTTTATATAATATATAGTCGCGTATATATACATGAGTTAAACATGTTTTAAAATGAGGTTGTAACAACGTGTTGTTAAAAAAATTTGATAGTAAAAAATAATGTGTATATATATATATATATATAGGGTACACACACACACACACACACACACACATACACACACACACACGAGTATATAGAGTATATAAAGTTAATTGTACAGTATTTATTTATTAATTGAATTTTCAAAACCAAATATAACTTCCGGCAAAAAAAAATCACAACCTCGCGTCTGTTTTTGTTATATAGCAAAACTCGTTCCTCTCCAATAGTCCAATTCCAACAACCTTTACAGACGTTAAAAACATACAAGTCTATTAAATTTATTTCCCCCCTGTTGAGGATATAAAGGGGAGCAAACTTTCCCAGCATGCGAAACTAAACATCGCTGTAAAAACCAAACTTGAAAGTATTCCGACAGACAATGGACCCTGTATTCACTTTGCAAACAAACCAAAAACGAGTTAAAGTTTAAATTTTAAACACCCTGTATTATAGCTTCAGTTGAGAGGCGAAATTCTGGATCATAAATTTGGACAAATTCTCATCCAGCGAAGCCGATAAACCTTGTGAATATTTAAAATCAACAAATTGCGAAACGTCTTCTCTTTTGCCAAATACGTGGAACTATACAGGGAGCCGCCAAAATAAAATGAATAGCCATTGTATTTCAATGCTCTTTACGTGCCCATTTTATTCCTGGGTAGGATTTATCTTTAAACAGCTTATTGCTTATATCGACAAACGCGTATCTATAATGACTTCCAACATTTAATTTAATTTCACGGTCGCTGCGTCTTGTTTTTGTGGGCAAAGAGTCTGGGCACCCCCACAAAGTATTTACATATCTAATTTTTACATTAGAGGGGGCCGTAGAAAATGAGGCCTACTTTTAAGATGAACTTAGGGTAGTAAATTCATTCAATTAACCTCCAGGCAATCCTTAAGGGACAACAATAGAATTCTACCTAGACCTATTCAGGCCCTATGCTATATTCCCGTTTCCTTAGGCCTATTTCATTTCCGACTAAGGCCTATGCCCTTTATTCTTTTATTAATAATATCTTTAACACCCACCTACGAACGGTTCAATGGAAGGGTCACCGGGTAAGGACGTCACCCAGGGACAAACCCCACATTCAACAATGGTCTTTTTCACTCCTACTTTTTGGGGGGATCACCTGAAGATCAGGGCCCCAGCCTTCTTTAGTTAGCTTTATAAGGCTAACTAACGAGAATATCACGACTTAACCTAACCAGTCGTTAGTCAACTGTACGCCCTTGACGATTGGTTAGGTTAGGTCGTGATATTTTCGTTAGTTAGCCTTATAAAGTTAACTAAAGAAGGCTGGGGGGCCCTGAGCTTCAGGTGATCCTTTTTTTTAAACCTTGCTAACTCTAAGAACGTACAAAATATAAACATTCTTCTTTTTAATGGATGAAGAATATTGTATACACACATTAACACAACATCGATATTTAGAATTATCCATTCTGTTAATAAGCAGATGGAGTAGGCCTTATAGTACTTACAAATAAAATTAGTTAACATTTACTAATAGTTTTTGTGGAAGTCATTTAACTATATTTAGTTTTAAAATTTGGTTGTATAGAGAGAGAGAGAGAGAGAGAGAGAGAGAGAGAGAGAGAGAGAGAGAGAGAGAATCAAGGCTGGATGATTGAAATAATCATTCCTGATGAATTTACGAGGCTTTTTTGATCATGTTTGGATCTTGGGTTAATCAGATAACATCAATGAAAGGCCAACGACCATTAGCTCAGTGGGTAACACTGTTTCCTTATAAAGAAAGCGAAGACACAGGTCGGGGATTCGACTCTTGATAGTGCTAATTAATAATAATCAAGGAGTTAGCACAGTGCGCCATATTAATCTAACCTGAGCGCTGCGCGCGTCTTTATTATAAACATGTTGCATCATCGTGGCTATTTGTTTTATTAGCCCGTGTTCGTTAAAGCATTCAGTGTATGATCGACTTCTCGCGTGTAAATAAACTCAACAGTTATATATTTTAAAACACTTTGGCAGCACGATGCATTAACGGAAATATATGAAGTCGGAGTAGCTTCAACGTAAATTACGTTGAATAAAAATGTTCATAATTTTCAACAAAATGGAAGTTGATAACGAAATACTATATTTAATTCTGTCGAAATGTCTCTTTTTACGCAGGAAGGAGGGGCCAAGGGCGAATGCCTACATAAACGCCCCTCCTCCCCCCCTTACCCCATAGAGGATTTTGAGGGATTTCGCCTTAAAAAACTATACATCGATTCGAAATGAACTAAATAAAAAATTATTTCAACATTATACATTCTGTTGAAAAATGCAAAAATTTAAACAAAAAATCTGCTTTCGGAGAGGGGGGGGGGAGCGGGGGCAAGGCAATATTGGTTTTTTTAACCCTCAATCCTATGACTGCTGTACCACCACTCATATATATATATATATATATATGTAAAGAACGACGCTTGTGTAGAAGAGCGTTCCGCACAAGATGAGGGGGGAGAACGAACAAATGAAAAATGAGGTACCACCCGGGAAACGAACCCGGGATCATCTGATTGCCGGTCAGATATGTTATCCACTACACCATGGACCTCAATCAATCAGAAGTCGTAATTCTCCTACATTTGTTCGTTCTCCCTCCTCATCTTGTGCGGAACGCTCTTCTACACAAGCGTCGTTCTTTACATTAATTATACTGTGTGTTGTTTGCAGTTAAAATATATATATATATATATAATATATGGGAATGAACTCAGAATGGTCCCCTGAGTTTTTTATGATACACACAGACAGTGCATGGAACAAGGAACTCTTCTGGGATAATTAAATCCACTATAGTCCGAATAAGTAATGGTAAATGACAAGTACCATAGTTTTTCTTTTTCATGATGCTAGCCCGACGTGGGCAACGGGTCACTCGCAAAGAGGTCCCATAAATATAGCTTCCCTCACCAGCTATCTGCAAAGCAGACAGGATCCAGCTTTGGGACATGGATCTAGGGTTTAAAGCACCTAGCCATGCTACATTTAGAACCTCAATATAAGCAAAAGACTCGCTGCCTTCACGTCAGATTGAATGCATCAAAGAAAAAGGGGTAACTATTATATTTTTAGCCAAAAACCAAAACTTAAACCTCAACTGGAAATTGAGCGTCCACTTTTCAAGGCACATAACATGTCCGTTTCAAGATGAGAATGAACTCAGAATGGTCCCCTGAGTTTTTTATGATACACACAGACAGTGCATGGCTAGGTGCTTTAAACCCTAGATCCATGTCCCAAAGCTGGATCCTGTCTGCTTTGCAGATAGCTGGTGAGGGAAGCTATATTTATGGGACCTCTTTGCGAGTGACCCGTTGCCCACGTCGGGCTAGCATCATGAAAAAGAAAAACTATGGTATTTGTCATTTACCATTACTTATTCGGACTATAGTGGATTTAATTATCCCAGAAGAGTTCCTTGTTCCATGCACTGTCTGTGTGTATCATATATATATATATATATATATATATATAGGGGGCTTACTATATATATATATATATATATATATATATATATATATACACACACACACACACACACACACCACACACACACAGTAGTTGTTAAATTGTTAAATTCCAAAGCTATGAAAAATTTCGAATATATTTTATGCAAAAATTGAGTCAATCATTATTAAAGTTTGAGTGTGTTGTGAGTTGTTAAAAAAAAAAATAAATAAATATGATTTTGAAACGAGATGAAATGACAGCGTTTATTTATATGACATTTTATTACGAAATGCAAATAAATAATTAACCCCTCGTCAAATATGAAAATTAGAATTATAATTTTCTTTCAAATAATTATATTTGAATGAAAAAATACGGACAAATTATGTACATTTTTGTAAGTAGAGAATTTTTTTTTTAATTTGCATCTTGTTACCGTGAATAGCATAAATAAAAAATGACTAATGTTGATTTTAAACTATATATATATATGAAAATTATTTCACGAAAGTAACACGTGAAAAATATTTATGATGAATAAAACCACGAAGGAAAGGAAACACAAAATGGTGCTCAAGCGCTTTCGTCTAATGACATCCTCAGGAACACTGAAGTACATACAAGGGATACAGCCTATATATAGGTTACAGAAAGAGAAAAAAAAAATAAATAAATAATACACACACACACACACACACACACACATGTGTATATATATATATATATATATATATATATGTATATATATATATATATATATATATATATGCAATAAACGGAGAAGTAAAAATAAAAATAAAAAATTAAAGGATTATCAGAGAGGCATACAGATTTGTAAGGAAAAAATATCGATTTTTAGCACAAGATCAAATGAATTATAAAAATACAAATTTATACTGGAAATCTGCCCGGGTTTTAACACTTTGCCTTTTTTGGTTAAGTTTCGATGTATATAAAAATAAAATGAAAATTAAAAGTTAATAAAGTAGCATACAAGTTTACCAAAGATTTAGCGTTCTACCCTTCTTATCTAAATCTGTTTTGAAGGAATTCAAAACAACAGGATCGAGTTGAAAAAGACCTTTGCTTAATTTTAATTTTTATTTTTACGTCTCCGTTTATTGCATATATATATATATATATATATATATATATATATATATACCTTACAACCTTACAAAGGTTCCGCGTGATGATTTCTCATTTCGTGAAGGTCAAGCTTGTTATATATATATATATATATATATATATATATATATGTGTGTGTGTGTGTGTGTGTGTGTGTGTGTGTATATTATTTCTTTTTTCTTTTTTTTTCTCTTTCTGTAACCTATATATAGGCTGTATCCCTTGTATGTACTTCAGTGTTCCTGAGGATGTCATTAGACGAAAGCGCTTGAGCACCATTTTGTGTTTCCTTTCCTTCGTGGTTTTATTCATCATCATATATATATATATATATATATATATATATATATATATATATATATATATATATATATAAACAATTAAACATAGTAAATTTTGCAACCTTCCTTTGGGGAGACGAAAAAAAAGAAGAAAAAAATGGTGTCACTAATCCAGAAGGGTTGAAACACCTTAAACAGAATAGAGGCGGGGCCACCAGCTTGACCTCCGTGTGAAGAGACCAACGCACGAAACAACATAAGGTAAGGTAAGGTATATATTACACACAGACCGTGCGTGGAACAAGGAATCCTTCTGGGGAAAATTAAATTATAGTATGATTAAGTTTTGATAAATGACAAATACGATAGTTTTTTTTCCTTTTTCATGATGGAAGGCCTACCCCCCCCTCCCCCCGACGATGTGGGCAATGGGTCACTTGCAAAAAGGTCCCAACAAAATATACCTTCCCTCACCAGCTATCTGGGCAGTGGCCTCTTTGCGAGTGACCCGTCTGTGTGTAACATAAAAGTACGGTATCTCAGGGACTATTCTGAGTTGAAACACACACACACACACACACACACACATATATATATATATATATATATATATATATATATATATATGAAAATTATTTCACGAAAGTAACACGTGAAAAATATTTATGATGAATAAAACCACGAAGGAAAGGAAACACAAAACGGTGCTCAAGCGCTTTCGTCTAATGACATCCTCAGGAACACTGAAATACATAAAAGGTTACGGCCTATATATAGGTTACAGAAAGAAAAAAAAATAAATATAAATAAATAACATACATACACACAAACATATATACATATATATATACACATACATATCTACACACATACACACACATATATATATATATGCAATAAACGGAGAAGTAAAAATAAAACTTAAAAATTAAGGATTAAAGGATTAACAAAGAGGCATATCGATTTTTAGCACAAGATCAAATGAGTTATAAAAATAATACAAATTTATACTGGAGATACGCCCGGGTTTAACACTTTGCCTTTTTAGAGTCAAGTTTCGATATATATAAAAATAAATTGAAGATTAAAAGTTAATAAAGTAGCTTACAAGTTTACCAAAGATTTAGCGTCCTACCCTTTTTATCTAGATTTGTTTTGAAGGAATTCAAAAGAACAGGATCGAGTTGAAAAAGACCTTTGCTTATGTTGACGTTATTTGAAAGTTGAATAATGGCAGACTCAAGAATATTTCTATTGACAATGTTGCTCGAATGAAATAAAACTGAAGCATTATTCCAATCAATACAGTGGGATAACTGACAAATGGACAAATTTTTAATAAGATCCTCTTGTATAATATATATATATATATATATATATATATATATATATATATATATATATATATATATATATTATACAAGAGGATCTTATTAAAAATTTGGACTGTCAAATTTTTTTGAAAATTTTGTCACTAGTACAATTTTTTATGCTGATTCTAAGTATGCAACTCATTTTTGAGAAAATAAATATTTAACATTTTATTGGCGTTTGTTTGCAGAAATAGTGCCAGCTTCTGCATACGAACTCGCATAAACAGTAATTTTTGTTGTTATTAATGTTCCTCGGTCAATTGAATGCCCGGTTAGGTCAACTGTACGCCCTTGACGATTGGTTAGGTTGAGTCATAATATTTTCGTTAGTTTTAACGAAAATATCACGACTTAACCTAACCAATCGTCAAGGGCGTACAGTTGATCGGGCATTCAGTTGACCTAACCGGGCATTCAATTGACCGGAGGCAACTCGCAAGTAGATAGATTACAGCGCTACATTATCATATATGCTCACACTACAACAATAATATTCACACTAAACTAGGTCTAAGCAGGCAACAAATAAACATTAATAACAACAAAAATAACTGTTTTTGCGAGTTCGTATGGAGAAGCTGGCACTATTCCCGCAAACAAACGCCAATAAAATGTCAAATATTTATTTCCGCAAAAAATGAGTTGCATACTTAGAATCAGCATAAAAAACTGTACTAGGGACAAAATTTAAAAAAAATTTGACGTAGTCCAAATTTTTAATAAAATCCATACAAGCATCATAACTTTATATTAATTTTCGATCACTGTAGTAATATACTGACTTTTTGTAATTTGACTTTTAACTGGGTAGGCGGCGCATGCCCCGCTTACCCTGACTGCACGCTACTGATATATATATATATATATATATATATATATATATATATATATTTCGCGATAAATTTGTCTATTTTTGGCGAAATTTTGTTCGTAATAGGTTGGCAACCCTGCGGTATGACAATATCGCCTTACAACATATATTAACAAAATGTTTTTCGCTCAGGACCGTTTATAAAACAAGTTAAGCTAACATGTTAGATAACATGTTTTTGACCATGTTATTAAATGTTTACACTGGGGTAAATTTTTTAGTTAACATGTCGGCTAACAAGTTGACAAACAAATTTACCCCGGTGTAAATGCGGCTTAATAGACATTTCTAAGTCTTATTTTCAAGAGCCATTTTTAATTTTTAAGTTTTTACCGTGGACTAACATAAAAAGTTTAAAAAAAGTTAAAAAAAGTTGTTGGATCACCTGAAGATCAGGGCCCCCAGCCTCATTTACCAAATGATATCTTCGTTAAAGCTAACGAAAATATCACGACTTAACCTAACCACTCGTGAAGGGCGTACAGTTGACCTAACCGGGCATTTAATTTAATTTATTATTATATTTGGTACTGTAAAGCAAAAAACAACAATACATGGGAGCCCTGATTTTCAGGTGATCCGAAGTTTGTAGAAGTGATGCGTGGTGCACTTTTGGCTATGGAAGTGTGGTGCCATAGAAAAATGTCTTAGAAACACTGTATCATTTACTATTAAACAGACCCATCGTCATTCAACCTCGCTGATCTAACGGGTAGCGGTGTTAGGACGTGGTCATAAAGTAACCAATCATAAATTTAAATTTGAAACTATTGGTGTCGCTCTAAATTTAAGTAAACGTTAATAAAAGCCAAATGGCTCGAAACAAATATCACGTACACGTACACACGTACACGGCCATAAAATAAAGAAAAAAAATCTATAACCCCCTCCCCCCCCACACACACACTTCCCTTCACTCACCCCAGAGAAGGACACCTCCTCAAAAAAATTGCAAAATTTTTCTAAGAGATCTCATTGAAGGCGCTTTCTCCTGAGTGTTAAGACAACAATATGCAGGTCAGACTTTGTTCTCCTTCTGCTTTACGACTTCTTCTGGCAGAGTTATGCAGAACGCGGGTCGGAGGGGGATCCCAGCGCGCCCTTAAAACTTTCTAACTGCTCTTTTACCCCTTCTTTATTCGTTTCATTCCATTTTACGCGAGCGCACTTCATATGCATTTTGAAATTGAACCAACTAATGCCCTAAGTGGTTTTAGTTCGCTACTTTGGATTATTGTTCACCCATCTCGTAACAGAAATAGTCTTTGTCTCTTTAAATGCTCAGTTTAACTCAGCTCAGCTCCACCCCCCCCCCCCCCTAAAAAAAAGCCAAAAATAAAACAAAAGAAAACCTTTTCATAAAATGTATCTTTGATCTGTTTTTGTTTCATTATTTACATCCTCCAAAAACGGCCATGCATCAAATTAAAGAGCAAAATTAATACATGCCTCTGAATTTATGCAGTTTTAACCATTATGATTCGACGTCTAATGATTAACAATATATATATATATATATATACACACACAAATACAACCTGGTCTTCTCCAGATAAAGAAAAAGAAGAAAAAAAAAATCATTATTACACTCGCCCCATTTTTTGTACACTTAAAAAGTAATTTTTTTTTGCTTAAAGAAATTAGTGAAATTTCTTATTTAATTTGGACCTTGGTAATGAAGCAGTTAGACGCGTTTCTTCATTACAACTGCTTCTATCTTGTTTTTATAATCAGCTAGGTACTCTCTCTCTCTTTTCTCTCTATCTTTATTTTCTCTCTCTCTTCTCTCTTCGTCTTTCTCTCTCTCTTTATTTGGAGTCATTTTGGAGTTTCCCGTTTGCAAACTAAAACATCCACGAATGCCATCTGCACGTAGCATTCATAGCAAAAAAAGAAAAAAAAAGAAGTCTCCCTTTGCTTATAGCGAGCATTATTTGTTGAAATGGGCCCTCCTCTTCTGCATACTGATCGCTCGCGGGAACTCGATTACAGGCCCGCCTGCGCCTCCGCCGGTAATTACATTCAAGTCTTATCCAAATGTGTATTTCTACATAATTCCTACAGACCCTAATATTCTGTATGAAGGCTCCACTATATTTGTGGATGACTAGAAATTGCTTGGTAATAATCTTCACGGGGGTAACAAAGAGATGATATTACTGTGATGGTGCAGGTACTCGCCATTTTAGGACATTAGATAAAGTGTTGTGGGGAAGTTTGTCTCTTTTCTTTTATTAGGCCACAAATTATGGCTAGGCATCTAAATTGATGCATTTCATAGCTCTTACCGTAATTAGAGACAAATGCGAGACTTACCTGTCTCGGCGTGATAAAAATAAGGTTCCGAGTCGAGTCGCTGCGCTGCGTTTTTTCTACCTTTATGAAAATTAAAATAATTGTCGACGTGTTTTAATACAGGGTGTCCAAAAAAAGTTACGTACGTTTAAATTAAAAAATTCATAACTTTTTGAATATTAGGTTTATGGTAACCGTCTAGGACTTATTTTAAAGCGTGACGTCTCTTTTTTGAGTGGTATACAGGACATTTCGCCACATTTTAGTATCCGTCTCAATTTAGCAAATAAGCGGGCGGTGTGCTTTGTCTTCACGCAAAATTTCCCAGATTGGATTGATCTCGGTATTCGTCTTAAAAGAGATTCCAGTTTAACCCTCAGATACTAGACTGGAATATTTTATATATATATATATATATATATATATATATATATATATATATATATATATGTAGGAGAATTACGACTTCTGATCGAGTGAGGCCCATGGTGTAGTGGTTATCATATCTGACCGGCAATCGGAAGATCCCGGGTTCGATTCCCGGGTGGTTACCTCATTTTTTCATTTGTTCGTTCTCCCTCCTCATCTTGCGCGGAATGTTCTTCTATACAAGCGTCGTTCTTTACGTTAATTATACTGTGTGTTGTTTGTGTGTGTGTGTATATATATATATATATATATATATATATATATATATATACATTTCAACTGCACACACACACACACACACACATACTAGTCTAGTATTTGAGGGTTAAGTATACCTGATATGATTAAGGTCCTACCCCAGTTAGGTCAGGGGAATTTGAGAGAGGATATTCCGTTACCTGTTTTAATGCAATTGCCTAAAAAAACAGAGTTCGATTTGGAACTTGAAAATATTTTAAAAGAAAAAAATCTTGCTTTCTTTCTAAACTTCCTCTTATTCTGGATTATTGCCAAGCAGCTAGTAACGTATTTCTAAAGGAGAGCTGGAGCCATCCCCATTCCCTATGGGGAACAACCAATGTGACTATGTACCCTGTTATCATACTCGATTTGTCACAGATAATTAAAAAACGAAAGGGTGTTAAAAACATATTGAACTGAGCTAAGCTTAATTGTAAATTAACCCTATATTGTATACATTTATTTCATAGTTTTAGGTTTAAGCATCAGTCCTCTGTCTTGCACAACATTCAACTTCCTGACGAAGTTTGTCTGAGACTCGTTTAGAAATCAGCCAGGGGATAGAGTGATTCATTGAAGGTTACGGGTTTTATTGTTTAAAATCAACAGTGTATATTAAAGCAATTTTCCAGTATGTTGAGTGAGGGCAACATGATGCAATGTAGGGCCAAGTCTAATATCTGCTACATTTCTGTTGTTTTGCATATTCACAACCTATAATGATATTCAGTTATGAACTAAAACTCACTAATTAATGAGGTATTTTTCATATAATTTACGGAGCTCTATAACGACAAGGGTTTGTGTTCCATTTCTATAAAGAGGCGTTATGAGTGTAATTTAGAAAACATGAATTAAGTACATCTGTTTGGGGAGTCATCATGAAGCAGCAAATAATGTTTAACCTAGCGAGAGAGAGAGAGAGAGAGAGAGAGAGCATCTCTCTCCTGGATCAAGCGAGAACCCGAGAAACATAAATTATCTACAGTGCGTTCAGTCCCCAAAGAATTAAAAAAAAATAGGTTAGTACCTCTGCAAAATTCAGCGCAAATCCTGCATCTGTTTAAAGGAGTATCTAGTAACTTTTTTCTTAGACTTAGATATAGTTGCCTGATATGACTATATTAATTAATTTGGTGGAATTATCTTGAAAACAGTCAGCCACTTTGGTTCATTCATATAAATAACTGTTTAGTGGCTACTTTCGATGAATTTAATGACTCAGTGGTACTAAATAATGGATCACCTGAAGATCAGGGGCCCCAGCCTTCGTTAGTTAGTCTCATAAGGCTAATTAAAGAAGGCTTGGGGCCCTGATCTTCAGGTGATCCCTTAATTTAAATATTAGTAGCTTATCTAAGAACTATTATTATTTACTAACCTTCTTCTTGTCAGATGATAAAATAACTTCTTTTAATAATACATAACTTCTTTAGATAGAAGAAACAAGAGGTAGCTATCGCCCCTCCGGGCAGGTAGCAGTATATGTCACAGCTAGCTGTATATGTATATGTATATTGGTACTTACGTATTATCGGGACTACCAAACTTTATTATGTATTTTTGCTCTCGTCATTTTCATTTTCGAAGTACCTACAGTCACTCGTAATAGGCATTAAATAGTTCGTGCTCGGCCGCGGAGTAACCTAGGACCGGGAAACTTGACAGAGTACATCGGCAGCTCATGGGCTATCAGTTGGTGGTGGTTGCAGAATTTTCCGATGTGTCGTTTAGTCTGTGCACGGTTCTGAAGAAAGTGGACAGACACACAGACACATTTTAGCTCAATAGTATATTGGATGGTCTTTCAAAACTTCTCTTTTGAGTGAGTTGAGACAACAGAAGATAATATTTCTAGTATAGGCTTACAATGTTGCGGAAAATCTCTTATTTTGGAGTAATAATGCTCAATTAAATCTTGCAATGGAAGACCCATATACAGCAAATTATATATCTAAAATGATTTCTACAGCGTTGCTGCAATAGTTTTTAAACTTGAACATATAGTTCCTGAACATACGAGTATTTTAGCAAATCTTCACCGAACTCTTGTTCTTCCTTAATGTACTGAACATTTGTATGACGAACTCTTGTTCTTCCTTAATGTACTGAACACTTGTATGACGAACTCTTGTTCTTCCTTAATGTACTGAACACTTGTATGACGAACTCTTGTTCTTCCTTAATGTACTGAACACTTGTATGACGAACACTTGTATGACGAACTCTTGTTCTTCCTTAATGTACTGAACACTTGTATGACAAACTCTTGTTCTTCCTTAACGTACTGAACATTTGCATGACGAACTCTTGTTCTTCCTTAATGTACTGAACATTTGTATGACGAACTTTGTTTCCCTTAATGTATTAAACATTTGCATGACGAACTCTTGTTCTTCCTTAATGTACTGAACACTTGTATGACGAACTCTTGTTCTTCCTTAAAGCACTGAATATTTGCATGACGAACTCTTGTTCTTCCTTAATGTACTGAACATTTGTATGACGAACTCTGTTCTTCCTTAACGCACTGAACATTTGCATGACGAACTCTTGTTCTTCCTTAATGTACTGAACATTTGTATGACGAACTTGTTGACATCTCTTTAAACACTAACTTTATTATTATAAAGCAAAAATAAGAATATTAATGCTTATTTCTTTGCTTTTATGAGTGCATTCTTTTAAAGAGTTAAAAATGCTAAAAATCAAAGCTGTTATAAAAAAAAATGGGATCACCTGAAGATCAGGGCCCCCAGCCTTCTTTAGTTAGCCTTATAAGACTAACTAACGAAAATATCACGACTTAACCTAACCCATCGTTAGGTTAACTATACGCCCTTGACGATTGGTTGGGTTAAGTCGTGATATTTTCGTTAGTTAGCTTTATAAGGCTAACTAACGAAGGCTGGGAGCTCTGATCTTCAGGTGATCCAGTACTTTCCATGTGAAAATTAGTTCCAAAGCAGGATGCCACGACCCCTGGGAATCTTCTAGCGTAACCCCATTTGGGAACCCCTAGTTTAAGCGTTTAAACACTATCGGTCCTTAAAAATTTATCATGATAAGAAAAGAAAAGCCTAAAGTAGTTGGGGAAAAAGTTTTTGTTGGAACATACAGTGATGCAAGCGTCCGCAGCTCAGTGGGTGACAGTTTCCTTATAAGTGAAGTGAAGCCACTGAGGTCGGGCGTTCGAACCCTGATGGTGTTGGTAATAATAATAATATTACAGAAGTTAGTACAATGGTAGCATTAGTTGGCCCCTGAGTGTTATGCCTGTTTCTGGTCCTTGTGACGGATTATCATTTAATATAAAATTATATTTTTCCCTCATAATGAATATATATAAGCTTCATCATCAGCTACTTCATCAATTTGGTGAAAAATACATAGTAAAAGTGAAAAAGTTAAATCAGTTATTATACCAAGTTCCCAATTTTAAAAGTAGTCAGTTGATGGTACACCAAAATATTGGAACGTGAGGCGCCATCTATCGAACGAAATGTCAGTTAAATCCCCCTTTTAGTTAATCTTAATTTCCAATGTTATTTTTATGGATAGTTATCGTTTCTCAAAATATTAATAAAGGTTTAATTTCTGCAATAAAAATGCTATTACTGCAGTGCTCGCTCACCTCACGCATTGAGCGTGAGACTCAATGTTTGTATCCACGGATTCAAAATGTCAGACGCCGAAAATTCCGACTCTGATCCTGTGTTGAATAAATGGAAGTATTCCGGTGCTGCTGCTAAACTCGGGGTGACCCTCCCCCACCCCCGCCCCAGTGGGTTGCCAAGTGAATCTCACGCCTTGGGAAAATATCAACTTGAGAACTCTGTTACTGTTCCATAAGTTTACAGACTTACAGAACCACAACCAAAACGTAAATCTGAATTTAGTATACTTCAACGTCCCATAAGAGAGAAATTAGGTTAACTAAACCCAAAGCAGGTACAGTATTTTTTTTTAATGCAGGAAGGAGGGGCCAAGGGCGAGTGCCCGCAAACCCTCCCCCTACCCCATAGAAGAAGAGAGCCAAAATCAAGGTCGGGGTTTTTGAGAGGCCTAGACACACTGCGTTTAAAAAATGGGAGGTCATAGTAACTCATTACAGATTCGTAAGAAAGCTTTATCGCTCATCCGGTTAAAACATTATGAACAAACTTATTTAGAAATTAGTCACGTACTCAGGCCCTCTCAGCGGTCCAGAGAGGCCCGGGCCGCTTCCAGCTTTTGAGGCCCATAGCTAAACCCCAATTATTACTTTCACTGCAAAACATTATATTCAAACCTGAAAGTTTCTAAACTTGAGGTCCCCCTTAAGTTTGAGGCCCAGGCCAAATGACCCTCCTAGCCAGAGCTGGGCAACCGCACACCAAATGGGAGGTTCGCACCCGCACTTCCGCACCCGCAGCACTTTGCCTCTTCCGCAACCGCACACACATCCGCACACCTCTAAGTTTTCGCACTTCCGCACAACCGCACCCGCACCCGCACCCTATTTACTGTACATATACAAAGTTTTATCGCAAGGAAATATATAAGTTTCCATTAATATATAATACTTTTATAAACTTTTATTTAATATTTAATTGTGAAAATAAAGTTTTAATACAATAAAGTCATTTTTTTGTTATGAGAGGTCAGAAAATGACTAGAATACAATATCATTTAATTTATTTTGACTGGTGTGCGGACCAAATCCGCACACCTTCCGCACCCGCACCTCCGCACCTTCTTACCGAGGTGACCGCACACCGCACCTCCGCACAGCATTTCGCACTTCCGCGCAGTGCGAATGTGCGGAGGTGCGGAAAGTGTGCGGAACTTGCCCAGCACTGCTCCTAGCCCCCCCCACTCTGATATGCCCTGCCTGTACTAGTTACTGCATCCTTTTCCCTTTTACCCCTGGTGGGACTGTAGGAACTGTAATATCCCACCGGAAGTAATAATATAAATTGTACTACAATGCAACACTTCTACAAATGTCATTATATGTTTATAGAACCATCATTCAGTTGTGGGAAAAAGGAACCGAAAATGTATGTCATTTAACCCTCTAAGACGGGAATTTTTTGGTAAGGTAAATTATGAATGCATGAATTTGAAACGTTACCAATTCGTAACAGTCGTCCTTAAAGGGTTAAATGACTAATTCATAAACTATTTGGTCTTGTATGACAAAGCATTCGATGCGTTTTGGTTTAAAGCAACGTTTATCAGGAATTGGAAAGGGGTAAGCAAATAAATGACGTGACAAACGTGGACTTTTGCTATTTAAAAAAAAAAAAAAATTTGCTCCAGAATTAGTAATTAATAATTTTTATATTTTCGCTTTGAAAATTTTATTATTTTTGCCAAAAAGAAAAATCAAAAGAAATTACTAATTGCTAAAATTTTTATTTTCTTTCTTTCGAGGAAGTTTTGCGTCGCATTTATATATATATACGTATATACTCTCCTTGTGAGCATGTTTTCACTGCATTCATAAATTTATTATTTAGTTTGGTGAACTGAATATAAGCGCGTATCGTACATAGAAAATTAAATGACTAACATCGCTTGCCGCTATTCTTTTGTTTATTAAAGAAATTTCGAAAGTAAACGTTTAAAAGTTAGGTCCATTATTACTCCATCTTGCTTCCTAAGCTGATATTTCAAAGCCATGAAATTAAGGTTTATATTTTTAAAAAAGTGAAACAAAATTACGTCGGAATTGCGAAACAAGTCTATTCTAAATCGCTTCAAGTTGAACATTATTTATTTCAAATCATTTTGCAAAGGATTCCAGACGCATTTTCTGAAAATTGGGTTGGAAACTTGTTTCATGTCAATTTGGCCCTAACGGAAACAGATTTGTAGAATAAACGCCTGTTTCTAGACGAGTTGCGCGGCGCCAATTGGATTTGATGCGAAAGTCACTTCTTTCATTATTTTTGAAGTTTTAAATTGGCTTCTTGTTCTCCCTATCACGTGGGGGAGAAAATATCGGAAATTTCTCATTTGTGGACGAAATGGTGAGAGAAGAAAAAATAAAGTGAAATAAATACGCATAATTTTCTCTCGAGAGAGTTTTGGACTCTATTTGAGTGTTTGAAATGGAGCTTAACGAGGCAGTAATTGCGTTCCAAACGATTGTCGCATATTTTGGATAACTTTATACACGACTTATAATATATTTTAATAAGAATAACGTCATATTTTTCTTCCAGAATTGTTTATTCTGCCGGCGGGAACGTCAGATCTTAAAAAATAATACATTCCATGCATACAGTAATATTGTTTCGCGTTTCATTCGTTCTGTAGAAACTATATTGATTATTTAGTAAAAATTTGGCGTTATGTTTTGCTTCATTTTTCGTGTATAATATTCTTATGTGATTTTGTACTATAGAGGCAAATAAATAAATACAGAGATAAGTAAATTATGCTCCAGATAGACAGGAAATTCAGAGAAACGAGAAAATAATAGATTTAGGGGTTATAATAACCGACGATACAAAATTTGAAACACAAAATCAGATAGCGATAAACAAAGCAAAAGGAGTCGTGGGACAGGTACTGAGAACCTTCAAAAGAAGTTATAAGAAAGTAATGATGCCCCTGCTGCAAACACTGATCGTACCAAAACTTGAATACTGCTCAGTTTTGACGCCTTCATCTAAAAATAGGAAACATTAATAAACTAGAAAAAATTCAAAGAAATTTTACAGCCAATATTGATGGCTGCAAAGAACTCAGCTACTGGGAAAGACTTCGTAAATCAACTCTTTATTCACTGGGTATAAGAAGAAGAAGAAGAAGATAGGGATACACCATAATTTATGTATAGAAATGATGGAAAAACTGGTACCTAACCTCAAGCTGAACCCAGTAATCACCCAAACAACATTGAAAACTTGGAAAAGTAGAATGTGTAGTGTTTCGAAACCAAAGGCCAGACAAGGGAAGCCTTCAACTCTAAAGGAAAATAGTTTGGTTGTCAGGGAGCAAGACTATTTAACCAGCTTTCGAAGGAGATAAGGAACATCACTGGTGTTAAAGTGAAATTCTTCAAAAGAAGACTAGACGCTTGGCTAAGGACGGTACCGGATGAGCCGGGTGTTCCTAGGTGTGCCTGTACTTCTGAATACACGAAAGGCCTTGGAATCATTTTTCTTTTTTAATTGTGAAATTTATCATATATATATATATATATATATATATATATATATATAACACACACCAGGTGTCCCGAAAAAACGTCCCTCTTGCTAATAAATGTTCAAAGCTAAAAAAAAATTAATTTAGACACAAAGCCACACGCAATAAGGTACGTAACACAGGGATTTATAAACCTTGATGAAACACAATGTTTTGTGCAATCGCTAGTTTTGTTTCTAACACAATATTCAACCTTACACAAATGTTTGACATAATTTTTGGAAATATCTCAGCTGGGATGTTGTTGATTACCTCACAAACTTTGGGATGTTGTTGATTACCTCACAAACTTTGGGATGTTGTTGATTACCTCACAAACTTTGGGATGTTGTTGATTATGTCACAAACTTTGGGATGTTGTTGATTACCTCACAAACTTTGGGATGTTGTTGATTACGTCACAAACTTTGAGATGTTGTTGATTACCTCACAAACTTTGGGATGTTGTTGATTACCTCACAAACTTTGGGATGTTGTTGATTATGTCACAAACTTTGGGATGTTGTTGATTACGTCACAAACTTTAGGATGTTGTTGATTACGTCACAAACTTTGAGATGTTGTTGATTACGTCACAAACTTTGGGATGTTGTTGATTACCTCACAAACTTTGGGATGTTGTTGATTACCTCACAAACTTTGGGATGTTGTTGATTACCTCACAAACTTTGGTCTTTAAGTCTTCAAGTGTCTTAGACTTGGTAGAATAGATCCTGTTTGTTCTTATGTAAACCCACAAAACAAAGTTAAAGGGTATGAGGTGAGGTGAGTATGGTGGGCGGCCAATCCACTGACTCATGAAGGGAGATTAGTCGTCCGGAAAAATGCTTCCTCAAAAAAATTATAAATTTCACAAGCAGTGTGTGGAGGTGCTCCATCCTGCCGAAGCCTAAGACTTTTCTTTCCTTAAATACTATTTGTAAGGGCTTCTATGGTCTTACTAGGGTATAGTTTATTGGTATGGGTATCGTATTTCCTTAATTTTGTAGAAATTAAGAAAAGTTATTGCTTTAAGTATGAAATGGTTTTAATATACAATATTTATTAGTTATTAAGTAATGAAAGAATAGAAATGCATGGGTATGGGCATGTAGGCATATACGGAATAACCCCCTCCCCCTCCGTTACCTTTCTGAAGAACAACAACCCCCCCCCCCCCCCCCCCCATAATAAAAATATACACCTGTTATAAAATAAGGGCAAATAAAATAGGACATTTTTTGGAGACACCATATATATATATATATACACACCTCGTAACCTCGCAGTAGTTCCGTGCGTTGGTCTTTCTCACACGTAGGTCAGCTGGTGGTCCAATCTCCAACCTATATACCAATGGAGT
>JAJOZX010002937.1:140000-145000 GCA_023014485.1 Bathynomus jamesi
GCAATGTCCTCGAGCACTCATTTCAATTTAATATTTACGCGATCATTTCAATTGCATAAGCAGACATGTAATTAATTTTGACTAAAAGTAACTGAAGAGTAAATATTGAATTTAGGACTTCAAATGGATGTAATCTATTACATTTTAATTACTTAATTCACATATAGGAATGAGAAGTGGAAGTGTACGAATGATTCGTGTGTGTGTGTGTGTGCGCGCGCGTGTGTGTGTTTAAAACCGTTATTGCTTTCTAAAAATGCAATCCATTACTAAATACGAATTCTCTTTTATCTTAGCGGTCTCCCTAATCCCTGTTTCTACCCTCGCTCGCAGCTGCGGTCCGAGACAATTTACTTAATAAAACAACTTTAACTAGATTCAGCTCTCCATGAATCAACTTGGTCGCGCGCGCACACACACACACACACACACACACACATATGGACTTGCTACGCTACTGTAAACTTAATTCAATTACTAATATGCAGCCCAGCCTTAAGTGAAGAAAGAAGAACATTCCACAACATTTCGTTCTCTTTCTACTACTTTCTCCTTCGATTTGGCGAACGTAAATCAGTGGGAAATTGCGTAAAGTTTTGAATCGTTATAATTCCGTTATCAGGACAGCTAACATGTACTGATGGAAAAGGTTTATTTAAAATATAACTCTTGGATCAGATCCATTTAAGTGACTGGAATTAAAGATGAACAGTCATATAATAGTTCAATTAACGGGAATATTCGACAGTATAAAAAAAAAAAAAAACTTATAAGGCAGGGAACGTATTGCATTATTAAGCAAATGTCTAAAAATTCGACATATTTCTACTGTAGTCGTCTTGTAAAAAACGATTTACAGCCAAAATTATCGTTCAAGATACGAGATATAAAAAAAAAATATATATATAAGCGTTCTTCCGCGGGAGGAGATGTATCATCTGGTTCCTAATGCAAAGTAACTGCTAACGATTTAAGTGAATTAAGCTCTGAGACCGTCCTCGCTCGCTCTCGGGGGAGTACGGCTCGAGTCAACCACAGTTACCACACCCGCTGTGGGACTACCTTCAATCCGGGAGCACGAGGCTATCAAACATGATAGTATACGAATAGATGATGCTGCTCCCGCTGTGGTTCATCTTCATTTTATGCATCAAAAGTCTATTCTCAATTTAAATAAATGTTTTGATATTATTAATAATAAAAAATTACCTCCTAAATTGTCCTTTATAAATTGTCCTTTACAAATTGTCCTTTATAAATTGTCCTTTACAAATTGTCCTTTATAAATTGTCCTTTACAAATTGTCCTTTATAAATTGTCCTGTACAAATTGTCCTTTATAAATTGTCCTTTACAAATTGTCCTTTATAAATTGTCCTTTATAAATTGTCCTTTATAAATCGGTAGAAAATAGTTACAGAAGACGTTACGTGAACGTTTAGTATCATAGATAGGACATCGTTTGATAGGACATAAATTAAAACAGTAATTAACACAGTAATTAAAACAGTAATTCCTATATATTACATTCGTTCATATTTTTTTAAACTGTTGCATTTACAGTGTATTCAAATAGAAGACTGTAATGGAAGCTATGTTTTCAAATACTGTATATATATATACAGGCCCTCTCAGAGGTCCAGAGAGGACGGGCCACTTCCAGCTTTTGAGGCCCATAGCTAAACCTAATTATTATTTTCACTGCAAAACATTATATACAAACCTGAAAGTTTCTAAATTTGAGGCCCCCCCCCTTAAGCTTGAGGCCCAGGCCAAATGGTCCTCCTAGTCCCCGCTCTGATAGGCCCTGTATATATATATATATATATATATATATATATATATATATGATGCAAATCCACAAGGAAAAAATGTTATTACAAGCTCTTTCGTGCACTTAAGAGTACACCTCGTCAGGGAATGAAGGAAAAAGGCATCTTGTGGGTTTGTATCATTCATTCATTTCACGTGTTTAAGTGTGAAATTCATCCCATATATATATATATATATATATATTAGTGGTGGACCGGATATCCGCATCCGCATATACGGATATTCGCATCATTTTTAACATCCGCATCCGCATTTCTGACTGCGGATGTTATGCGGATATTACCTCTAATAAATTATGCAATTTACAATTAAATTAACTTATAAAGTAGCTTATAAGGCCCAGTCAATCCAGTCATGCACATTTCATGTAAAGTATTAATTATTAATGAACAAACAAATATATAAACCTCAAAATATAAATACGTGGTAACACAGAAAATTGAATGAAACTTGTTTCATTGAATTTTCTGTGGCTGAAACTCTTGAGAAAGTTATTATTTTTGTCATAATGAAAACATTAATATTAATTTTAATTCTTATGCATTGCCTGCCATAATAGTAATATCATGAAATTTGAAAAATTGTCATATATTCATTATTCTATATTATATTGATAGATTAACTAAATATCCGCATCCGCATCCGCGGATATTGAAATTAAAAATCTGCATCCGCAGATGTTGAAAAACTGACATCCCGTCCACCACTAATATAGGCTACATAAGTGTAATAAAAACAATTTGTGGTTACGAAACAACTACATATCTCTAAGGCGTGACGCGAAAACCGTAATAAAAAAGTCCAAGCGTGATTTTTAAATCTCCATAGCTCGTGACAGCAAGGAAAACCCCAAGCGATTCTTTCAATACGTCAATAATAAGAATCCAGTAAAGAGTGTCTTGGGGCCATTGAAAAATTCTGACGGAAAACTAGTTTCTGAAACAAGCAAATGGCTACCCTGCTAAACGAATTTTTTATGCCAGTTTTTACAATAGAAGATGTAACGAATATCCCTACAGTCATAGACACAATACCTTTTGACAATAGTGATACTTTAGATAATATTGTGGTTAGTGAATGGGAGGTAATGCGCTATATTGATAAAATGAAAATGCGTAAATCACCGGGGCCAGATTCCATATATCCCATACAACTAAAAGAATTAAAAGAAAGCATTGTTGTGCCGCTAACAAATATTTTTTAATGCGTCTATTTCTGAGGGGTGCGTACCAGATAATTTCAAGTTAGCAAATGTAACACCTATTTTTAAGAAAGGCGATAAAGGTGCGGCGGGAAATTATAGGCCAATCAGTTTAACGTCTGTTCTCGGTAAGCTACAGGAATCAATAATTAGGAATCGTATAGTCGAACACTTGGAATTGCATAACTTGATTAGAAATACGCAGCACGGTTTTAGGCGAAACAAATTTTGCTTAACTAATCCTTTAGAATTTTTTCAAAGCGTGGTTGAAATTTACAATAGTCATCGGGCGGTAGATGTAGTGTATTTAGATTTTCAAAAAGCGTTTGACATCGTACCGCACAAAAGACTCATTGAAAAAAGCTAAGGCTCATGGAATCAGGGATGTAGTAATAAATTGGATAGAAGAGGTTGCGAGGTAGGAAACAGAGGGTGGTCGTTGATGGAGCTGAATCATGTTGGGCTAATGTAGCGAGCGGCGTTCCTCAGGGTTCTGTATTAGGTCCCTTGCTTTTTTTTATATATATATTAACGATTTAGATGTCGGCCTAGTCAGTACAGTTTCAAAGTTTGCGGATGACACGAAGTTGGGTGGTAGGGCGATTAATGATGAAGATAGAGGTAAAATCCAGGAAGATCTGAACAAAATCGTTGATTGGTCAGTCACATGGCAAATGAGATTTAACGGTAACGGTAATTTTGCGTATAGTATGTCAGGGAAAGAGTTAGCAAGCGTAGAGCAGGAAAAAGATTAAGGAGTTATAGTCACTGGTGATTTAAAAGTAGCGAAACAAAGTACAGCAGCGGTCAATAAGGCGAACAAGGTACTAGGTTTTAAGCTCGGAATTTTGAGTACAAATCGCGCGATATTATTGTTCCTCTTTATAAATCATTAGTTAGACCCCACTTGGAGTACGCGATCCAATTTTGAAATCTGCATATGCGCAAAGATATAGACAAAATCGAAAGAGTTCAAAGACGAGCAACTAAGATGATTCCGTCGCTTAGATCAAAGTCGTACGAGGATAGGCTTAAGGAGTTAAAATTGACTACACTCGAGATTAGGAGGCTAAGGGGTGATCTAATCCAGGTTTTTAAAATTATGAATGGGTTCGATAACGTAAATAGAGATAGCTTTTTCGAAATATCACAATACAGGGTGGGCCGTAAGTTTCCATACATAGGAAAAATTAAACGTTTGTTTTTATGTTTCAGATACCCTAAGAATATGGGTTTGACGAAAGAGCAACGAATTGAAATCATACTGATGGCTGGGTCGGGAAGCAGTCGCATGGTTGCAATGAACTTTAACAGACAACATGGAACGAACATCACACACGACACTGTGGCAAAACTTATTAACAAGTTTCAGAAAACTGGAAATGTTGCAGATCAACCGCGAAGTGGTCCAAGACGTACAGCCACCGATGAAGACACAACAGCTACGATACTTACAGCGCTTACACGGAGTCCCAGAAAAAGTACACGACGGTTGTCTGCAGAAAGTGGTGTCAGCAGATCGAGTATCAGGCGCATTTTGAAAGCAAACAAATGGCATCCATACAAATTGCATATGGCACAGCATTTGAGTGAAGACGACCCGGATAGACGGATGGAATTCTGTGAATGGGCATTAACCAAAGTGAACGAGGATGCAAACTTTTCAACTAAGATCTTGTTTACTGATGAAGCAAATTTTTACGTCAATGGAGAGGTTAATCGGCAAAACATACGTTATTGGAGTAATGCTAACCCTAACTGGCTGAGTCCGACGAAGATGCAAGGTGCCGGTAAAGTGATGGTGTGGGCCGGGATATGGGGTGACAGAATTATTGGACCAATTTTTGTCAGTGGAAATCTTAATGCCGAAAGGTATCTTAACATGTTGCAAGAAGAGATTTTCCCATCCCTGCTAAACGAGGAAGGTAACTTCCCAGTTTACTTCCAGCAAGATGGAGCTCCACCTC